>PVLD010001320.1:0-208297 GCA_004027595.1 Dinomys branickii | reverse complement strand
TCAAAGTGATTACTTTTGGTTAAACATCTATTTGGTGAACTATTTTTTGATAAGGGCACCAAAAATACAATGGGAAAAGGATAGTCTCCTTAGTAAATTGTGCTGAGTAAACTGGATTTCCATATACAAAAGAGTGAAATTAACACATTACACATAACAATCAAGGCATTAACATTGGTGTTAACAATGTTAACAAAACAATCAAGGTGTTACATTACACATAACAATCAAGGTGACAAAAGACCTAAATGTAAGACCTGAAACCATAAAATCCTAGGGAAATTTTTAAGAGGAAAAGCTCCTTGACATTAGCTTTGGAGAGGATTAAATGATTTCTTGAATATATTAACAACATAGAATATAAAAGCAAAAACCAGTAAATGAGACCATAGCAAATGAAAAAGGTTCTGCAAGGCAAAAGAAAAAAAAACAGGAAAGGCAACCTAATATATGGAGACTGTCCTTAGAAATTTTATATATAATAAAACCATCCTTTTCCCAATATTCAAATCTTATAATTTGGATCTGCAATATCCCCAAAGGCCCATGTGCTAAAAGTCTGGTCCTCAATCTGGTGCTGTTGGGAGGTAATGCACTCTCCACAAAGTGCAGCCTCATAAAGGAACTTAGATCACTGCAGGTGGAAACACGGGACATGGTTCCTTCTTGTCTCTTTCTCTTTGCTGTTGTGGAGTGACGGCTTTACGCCCCACTTGCTCCAACCATGGGTTGCTGCCTTGCCACAGGCCCAACCAACCATGCACTGAAACCACCCAGATCACAAAGCTTCTAGAACTGATAAATCCAGTAAAGTTGAACGATACAAACTCAACTCTAAAACGATAAAGGCTCTAAGAACATACAATGGAGAAAAAAATGGTCTCAGTAAATGATCTGTGCTGGTAAAATTGTGTCCACATATGCAGAAGAAGGAGCCTAGAGGCAATCCTCTCACCATACCAAAGAATCAGCTCGAAACAGATCCAATATCTAAATGTAAAACATGAACCTATGAGAGTACTATAAGAAAACATAAGAGAAACATTTCAGGAGTTTATTTGAAGTCTTAAAGACTTACATACTTCAAAATTTTTTCTTAAAATGTTTCGGCTGTGTTTTCTCATAGTAGTGTTATAGTCTCTGGTTTTAAATCTAATTCCATCGAGCCCAAAAGACACGTGACAAAAATATAAATAGACAAATGGGATTTCATCAAACTAAAAGCTTCTCTGAAGTGAACAGTCAATAAAGAGACTACCTAGAAAATGGGAGTGAACACAAATTATTCCCCAATAAAGGACTAATTCCCAGAATGTAGGAGGAACTCAACTGCAAAAAAAAACACATCTATTTAAAGTTGGGGGAAGAATATTTCTCTAAGAAGACATATGCATGGCTAACAAGTGTATGAAGAAAAAAGTTTCGTAGGGCTAAACATCAGGAAATGGAACTCAAAACCACAATGAGCTAAGCTAGCCCCTCACCACACTTAGAAGGACTATCCTCAGAATGATAACCCTTTCCCATTTCAATATGAGGAGATCAGATCTTGACACCTATATGTCCCCTGGGCCCTAGGCAGAGCCTTCAAGCTACCTGAAAGTGCTAGAGATCACTTCAAGTGCTACCTTTGTAATTTAAATATTCTGGTAGTCACACCCAAAGAGCAAGCAGAAACAGAGGCACTCACCAACCTACTGACTGATCTGACTGTGGAAAAGGCCAATGCCTAGGAAGAAAAGGTTAGTTGGGAGGGTTGGCAGCTCCAGAAAGAATCCATGGACCAGGACAGTAGCTCTAGCACTGAGAAAAGCCCACAGCTGTTATAAATTGCAAAGATAGCATGGAGTTTTACTCTGAAAATGATTCCTTTCACATGGTACATTAGAGTTGGAGCAGAAACACAGTACAAAGGTTTAATGAGGAGCCACTTTGGGAAAGGGTTCATTTTTTAAGGCTGAACCATAGAATAACTACAGAACTTCATTTGAGGGTTTCCAGTGGGTGAAAGGGAGGCAAGAGATACAGTTGTGGACAGGGCACAGACTAGACATAGACCACCTGAAGAGCTTAAATCCAGGCCAGGAAGGACACAGAGAGGGCCCTGGTCTCCACGGTGAGAAGCCAGACCCAGTGAGCGTGGCTTTCAGAGGTGGCTGGATCTTACTAGCATTAAGTTCAGTGGTCTGATCTGTTACCCCACTGCCTACAACCAGGAAAGAGATCAGTAGACTGATAGCTTTCCCCATCTACCAGTGTGAGCAAGGACATGCCCCAACTTAGACATTTGCCATGATCTGGGGTGTATGGACGGAAGAGGTTCTAGAGTGTGTGGTTGGGAGATCACCTGTAATGCTAGGCAGAGAAAACTACGACTTACTGAACCGCAAAACTTCATGCTATAAAAAAAAAAACACTTCATGCTATGGAAAGAAACTACTAATTCAAAAATAGATAAATTTTGTGTTTTTAGATATTTTTCCTTCATAGGGGGGTTTCTTTTAATATTTCTCTTAACTTTTCTTTCTCCCTTTATTGTGCTATTTTTATTTGTTCTTTTACCTTTTTATCTTTTTAAACTCTTTAATATGATACTTTATCTCACTTTACTTCTTCTTATCTTCCAGTATTTAATTTTTCGAATTTTGTTTTCACTCTCTCTTTACCTCTGTCTTTGCTAGTACAGTAGTATCTCAGTTCACAGGTGCTTCTATTTGCACACAATTCAGTTCTCAAAAAAAATCATTCGGCAAAATTTTGCTTCCATTCACAAGCTTCACACTGGGTGACCAGCACTACCACAGCCATCTTCCCCATACAAACACAAATGCAGCCTTCCCCAAAACTATTAAATTTGTAAGCCAAGGTACCACTATGTAACCATTAAGCTTTATTAATCTTTAGATAGTCTCTTAATTACTATCTTATCACTAGGACACAGCACTCAGCACCCACAAGGAATGGTTTAATTTGGTTCACAGTAATTTCAATCCATATTTGGCTGGTTCCATGACAGGGTAGCAGAGCAGAGGAGCATGGCAGAAGAATCTTTCTCATGGCACTGCAGGCAGGAGGCCTAGAGCAAAAGGAGTGGTAGGAAAAGAGATAAAACACCCAGACCACACTGCCAATGATCCAGCTCTGCTAACCAGGTCCCATTAAGTCAGCCATAAACTCATCAATGGTCATCATACCCCCATGATCAAATCACCTCCTGAAAGCCCTTCCTATGAACACATGAGACTTTGGGGAGAAACCATGACATTCTACCCTTGACCACCAAAAGACACGTGCACCTCCCTTTATGCAAAATCAGCATTGCTGCGAAGTCCAAGTCCAAAGGTTCCTCTGAGATTTAGGGCAAATGCTTAGTTATAAGGTTTTTTTTTTTTTTAAGCAAAAAGCAAGTTAAACACTTCCACCATGCAGTAGCACATTTCCACTCAAAAAGGGAAAAATAAGGGGATAGAGAGGAACGGGACTAAAACAAGAGCAAACTCCAGCAAGGTGCACATTAAATCTGAAGCTCCATGACCAGCACCCAGGGCAACCTGTGGCAGGGGACAAGCTCCAAGTGGCTTGGACAGCTCCACTAAATCTATGTCTAGATCCCTTGACATATACGAATTACCAGAACTGAACCAAGAAGATATAAACTCTGAATAATCCAATAGCCAGCAATAAAACTGAAGCAGTAATAAAAAACCTACACTTAAATTCATAAGAACTTTTGGCCAATATCTAATGCCAATAATTACTCAACTCTTTAGTAAAATGAAGAAATACTCCTAAAGTCCTTACTCCTTATTGAACATAGTTGCAAAATCCCTCAACAAGATATTGGCAAACAGATACAGCAAATCATCAGAAAGATTATGCATCCTGATGAATTAGGCTTCATCCTAGACATGTAAGGATGGTTCAACATATGCAAATCAAAAAATGTAATACATCACATAAACAGAAGGACAAAAATCACATTATCATCTCAACACAGAAAAAACCTTTAACAAAACTCAACATCCATTCATTATAAAAACTGAAGAAAATAGGTACAGAAGGACTTTACCTCAATCTGATAAAAAGCCATGTATGGCAAACCCTGCTTCCGACATCATATTAAATGGGGGAAAACTGAAAGTTTTCTCTCTAAAATCAAGAACAAGACAAGGATGTCCACTATCACTGTTCCTGTTCAACATAGTACTCAAAACGTTAGCCAGACCAATCAGGCAAGAAAATAAATAAATGTGTATATATATATATATATATATATATGAAAGAAGTTATTATTTACAAAGTGATCCTCTACATAGTAGATCCAAAAATTCCTCTAAAAGACTCCTAGAATAATCAAAATCAGTAGTAATGGGGTATAATATCAATATATAAAAATAATAGTGTTCTGTACACCAATAACGACATCATCAAAAAAGAAATAGGAAAACAATACCATTTACAATTTCATCAAGAAAAATTAAGTATTTAGAAGTTAACTTAACCAAGGTTGTAAAAAACCTCTACAGTGAAAATTACAATACTCTGAAAAAAATCAGAGGGCATCAGAAAGTGGGAAGATAGCCCATTGTTGTCAAAAGGGCCATACTTTCCAATCTGTATAGTGATTTAATGCAATCTCAATTAAAATACTAATAGCATTTCTCACAGAAGTAGAGAAAACACTCCTAAAATTTATGTGGAGCCAGAACAGAAAAAGCAATCCTAGGCAAGAAGAACAAAGCAGGAGATGTCACAATCCTAGACACTCAGATATATTACAAAGCTATAGAGATTTAAAAACAACAACCACAACACCATGGTGCTGGCACAGAAAATAGACCTGTGGATCAATGGAATAGAGAATGCAGAAACAACAACAGAAACATGCCTCTAGTTTGTCTTTGACAGAGGTGTCAAAATCATGCACCGGAGGGAAGACAGCCTCTTTGACAAATGGTACTGGGAAAACTAGTCTCCACATGCAGAAGACTGAATCTAGGCCCCTATCTTTTACCTTGTACTAAATTAAAATCAAAATGGGTCGAAGATCTAAAAATTGAAATAGAAACACATAATCTGCTGGAAGATAAAATTATATAAAACCCTTAAAAACACAGACACAGACACAGGCAAGGACTTTCTGAATAGAACCCCATCTGCATAAGTAATAGCAATGAGAATCAATAAATGAAACCATATCAAATTTAAAAACCTCTAAACAGAAAAAAAAACCAAAACAAACAAACAAACAAACAAAAAACAACAGTAAAGAGACAAGCTACAGAATGGGAAAAAATGTTTGTCAACTCCACCTCAGACGGTGGACTAATGCCTAAGATATACAAAGAACTAAAAAAAAATTAGACTTCCCAAATAAAAGACTCAATCAAACCATGGGCACGTCAAATGAAAAGACACTTCTCAGAAGTACAAATGGTCAATACATTTTAAAATGTTCAACATTACTGGCCGTTAGAGAAATGCAAATTAAAAAACACTGAGATGCCATCTTACTTCAGAGAGAGTGGCCATCATCACGAAATCAAATAATAACAAACCCTGCAGAGGCTGTGGGGGAAAAGGATCCTGATATGTCTTTGTTGGGAATGCAAACCAGGACAACTATTATGGAAATCACTGTGGAGAGTTCTCAAAACTATAAAAATAGAAATTCCATTAAACCCAGCTCTTACCCTTCTAGGTATCTTCCCTAAAGAGTTAAAGACATCGTGTGACAGCAATACATGCACATCCGTATTTCTAGCAATACAATTATAATAGCTAAATCTTGGAAATGGGCTGTGTGTCCAACAGATGAACGGATAAAGTGGTGTTTGTACTCCAGGGAGTACTACTCTGCCATAAAGAAAGACAAGCTGGAGTCATTTGTATGAAAATGGATGGACCTTGAGACCACAGTGTTCTGTGAAATAGATCAGACACGTGTGCTTCAGTGTTCTATGGTTTTTCTTATATGAGAAACTCAAAAAAAAAAAGTGAAATAAAGTATAGGAATTAGAGAGATAGATCTTTTACAAGAGGAGAGGAGACCAACAGATGGCGGGGGGGGAGGACGGAACAGAGATGATTAAAGTGTTATATACTCACTTTAATCACTTTAATGAGCGTTACGTACTCACTCTCCGCAAGGAAAGTGACGTGTATGGCAAACATGCACAAATGAAAACCAAGCACTGAAAAGAGATAAAATAACAAACGTCAGGATGTGAAGAAAGTAAAACTCACATAAACTGTTGGGAATTTAAATTAGTCCAGGCAGTATGGAATTTCCTCAGAAAATTGAAACTACAACTACCACATCATACAGAAATTCTACTACTGGGTATTTACCGAAGTGAAATCACTGTGTCAAAAAGACATCAGCAGTCCCGTGTTTCCTACAGCACTGTTAATAGCCGCCCATCGTGGGATCGGTCCGTGTCCATCAGTGGATGAATGACAGAGAGGCGTACACACATAAAGAGATTTCATTCAGCCATGGAAAAGGATGAAATCCTGCCACTTTCAGAAATGTAGATGGAACTGGAGGAAATTATGTTAAGCGGAATAAATCAGGCACAGAAAGGCAAATACCACATATTCTTACCTATACGTGGAGGTTAAAATGTTGATCTCAGCATGAAGCAGAAAACAAAACAGGGGTTACCACAGCCAGGGTAGAATCGGGGAGGGAAAAAGGAGGATGGGTATTGATTACAGTCGGATGAAAGGAATGACTTCTGGGCCAGGTGTGCTGCTGCACAACCCCTAATCCCAGCACTTGGGACCCTGAGGCGGGAGGATCACTGTGAGTTTGGGGCTGGCCTGGGCTACGTAGTGAGATCAAGGCTGTCTGTACTACATAGCGAGATCCTGTCTCAAAAAAAAGAAAGGAAAAAAGAACTTCTAACTCCTAATGTTCTGTAGCAAGCACAGCTAAGGCTGACATCATTTGAATTACTTGGATCTTTCAAAATAACTAATAGAGGAGGCAGGGTTATAGCTCAGTGGCACAGCGCTCGCCTAGCAAGCGTGAGGTCCTGAATTCGATTCCTGGTACCCTCCCAAAATAGCTAATAGAGAAAATTTTGACAAAGAAAAGATGTATGAGGTGATAGCTATGTCAATTATTCTCTGATCTGATTTAATATATTATTTAATTGTATTAAATAATTAAATTCTTATTTAAATGTATTAAATGTCATACTCTATGCCATAAATATATGCCATTACATGTCAGTTAAATTTTTTTAAATGTATTTTAAAAGTTGGACTTCATGAAAATTAAAAATGTCTTTATCTCCAAGATTACTGGAAAGGCTATGTAACTATGCATGAAACGAAAGAAAATATCTACAACTCATCGATCTATTAAAAGATTAATACCCAAAATATATAGCAAACTAAAACTCAACCGCCAAATATCCAAATCAAAAATAAAAGACTTGAATAGACAACTTTCTAACAAAGATCTATAAATGGCCAATATGGACATGAAAAGCTGTTTAATGTCACCAATAATTAGGGAAAGAGGAATCAAAACCATAAGGATACCACACTGCACCCACTAAGGTACAACCAAAAATCAAAAGTCATACCACCAAATGACCAAATAATACATGTAGGTGAGGATGTCGAGTAATCAGAAGCCTCGTACACCCTTGGAGGTGGTGTAACATGCTCCGACACTGTGGAGCAACATGGCCATTCCTCAAAAGACTAAACATAATTACTATACGACTCAGCAGTTCCACTCCTGTGTTTACACACAAAAGAATTAAAAGCAGAGACCTAAATAGGTGTTTGTCCAAGTTCACAGCAGAATTATTTACAAGAGTCAAAAATGCAAACAACCCAAGTGCCCATCCATGAAGGGATAAACCAAGTGCAGCACATACAACTGATGGCCTGTTAGCCTTAGAAAGGAAGGAAAATCTGACAAGCCACAATGGAGCTACATCTTGTGGGCATTATGCTAAATGAAAAAAATCCAATCACAAGCACACGATATGCGATCCCATTTATATGCCGTACCTGAAAAAGCCAAATATATAGAGACATACAGTAGAATGGTGGTTTCCAGGAGCTGTGGAGAGGCAGAATTAATAGCTATTGTTTCATGGGCTTCAGGTTTGTAACATGAAAAAAGTTTAGGAGGTGAATGGTGGTGATATCACACAATATTAATGCATAATGCTTAGTATCCTGAACTATAAAAATAGCAAATGTTAGGTTATTTGTATTTTACCACAGTGAAAATTTGAAAAGAAAAGTCTTCTATGGCCACAGACCTATAGGAACTCATGAAGTTATAGGAGGAATAAGATGTGCATAGAATGTCAAAGAAAATATGGTTAAGTCTAATAAGCACTACTATTTATGGAGCTTTCTCCGTGCTAGGCATCAGAAAGAAGCATGAAGTGCTTTTTTCATTTAATCCTCACAATAACAGGAAGGAGGTAAGAAGTAGTAGTATTTTCCTTTTATAGATGGGAGATACTGAGGTACAAGTCCCATAGCTGGTAAGGGATGGAGCTAGGATTCAAAGTCTGGTAAGTTCAGATCTAGATCCAAGCTCGTAACCACTGAGCCTGCAGCAATATGCAACACAGTGCCTCTATCCTGTGGGCTCCCAAGAGAGGACCACATCAAGTGTTTTGGGAAGTCTGAAGAAGGAAAAGGCACTTCTAACTGGGGGAAGTTGGAATGGTGAGGGCCATACCTAGAAAGGTTTTGGTGGAAGAGGTTCCACTTGAGTTTAAACTTCAAAAATGAGGCTTTAAACCCATGGACTTGAAGGGAGAAGTCCTGGAGCACTGAAGACATTGAGTAGTAACCTCCAGAAACAAACGGTGATCGGGGAAATGGCCTGGCCATTACCCACTTAAATTGAGTTCAATATACTTGAGCAGCAGTCTCACACTTTTGCAGGTCATGAATTTCCCAAATGTATAAAATGATACATTTATTAAAACCTATTGAGCATCCTTAACATTTGACGCTCAGTATCAGTGTAGAGCAATTTACAATCCTATGACTGACACCCTTAAGGCCCAGTTTAACCACACAGGTCCTTGAAGGACTGGTGACCATACCCCAGGGCAGTCAAGGAAGCTGGTCCATTATCCCGCCTGGGACGGCGGAATGGAGAAGAAACGTGAACTACGGAGGCATGCAGGGTGAGAAAAGACGCAATCATAAAGAGGAACTTCTAAAACCGATTCTCAACATTAGGCAGGTATTTAAAAGACTATCAGGACAAGCCTATAATAATGGTATTAACTTCCATTATTAAATAATACCATTATTAATGGTATTTAATAATAATGGTATTAAATATGTTCCAGGAGCATATTTTATGCCATTTATGATGTATACAGTAGTCTGAACTGGTTATCAGGAAACATGGTGATAACAGTTTCTCTATGTCATTTTTTGGAAGCTGTGATTTTAAATATTTTATGAGTTTTCTCAAGAATAAAACATTTGGTGAAACACAGATTTCACATTATAACAACTTCTGGATGTTTGATGAAATTGCTAGGAAATGCTATAATTTAGGCAAGATAGAAGACATGCTAAGTGTTACATATGACATCCTAAACTATATACTGAATCATGGTCTTTGGAAAAATTAAATTTTTGAATTTGCACTGACTATAATTATTTACTATGAACTCTTGCTTACTATTAACCTTATAAAACAATGAAGGACATCTAAATGTGACTAATTTGCTTTAAAGGGATCAGAAGACATTTTTACAAATTTTTGTAAACATATTTTCCAAAATAAAAATGCATGTGAGATTCACATCAAGAGCGCATCCAGTGAAATGTAAAGAAATCAAAACATTGAAACAAAAATGTTTTACACGGCTAAGATTCACATACAAAGTATTCAAACTAAATTTTTTACGAAGTTTTTTTTAACCAGTCTTAACAGATGGAGGTAAGAAAAAAAATTGAGGCAGAGACTGTACTTTTTTAGGGAAAATTCTTTACAATATCCCAGAACTGAAAATTTGAAAGAACAAGTCAAGAAATACACTATTGTCTAGATATTGCTTGAGAGACAGTGAAATTACAAGGAATATTTACAAAAGAAAAAGAAAATATTTTGTAGTGATTTCTGTGATAACAATCATGACACATGATATCACTGTGGTAGTTAAATTTATTATGTAAAACACATGGCTCACCCTGCTTTAAAAAATCTTTGGCAATTCCTGGTGTTGTTCCTTATCAGAGCCAAGTTTCTCCAAACTGATACCGAGAAAAGCCCATCCAAGAGCTACAGTGACTCAAGAAACCTGGTCTAATTTGGCATGATTAAAAATAGAACACAAGTTATATTTACAAAACCTTGATTGTAAGAGCATTATATTGCTAAAACAAAGGCAAGAAAAAAGAAAAAGAATACACGGGTAGAAGGATGTAAATTGCATTGTCCTTATTTTATGTATTCAGTCATCACCGACCAACAGACTCTTACAAATATGTAATTAAATTTCACCATCTTGGGTTTTTGCCAAATTTCAGTCATATAAAAACCATGATTTTACGTATATTTTATTTAGTGTGACAAAGCTATATATTGTCAAGTCAGGACAGCAGTGCATGTTTTATATGACAGTGATATAAAACTTTTAATTATTTAGAGACACATCATCTGTGTCACCTTTGTCCTGTGCCCCACTATCTTTGGCAGGGGCAGACTCTGACTTTATATTCAGTGCTGCTAAAGAAAATAAAACCTGCAGGGGAGAGATGGAGGCTACTCATGTCCCTCTGCGTCCGGAGGAGAGCTTCCTAGAGCCAGTCTCCACTCCCCATATTTTCATTTACTCTGAAATTCTCCACCCCGGTTTCCATCTAGGTTGATTCCCTGCTGCCCCCACGTACTTCACTGTCTGCCTGCCGGTGCTTCCTGCAGGACACGGAAGGGGAGGTTCTCCCTGGGAAAATGTGTTGGGCATCCCTTAAACTCCGTCTTCCTTAGTGAGAATAAAGCCCAGGGATTTCTGCCTTCTGGGGTTCCAGACTTGCAGGAAAAGGGGAAATTAAAGAGCCCCTGCTTGGAGCTTTTTCTGAAATACTTCCTGGCAAGGAGCCAGGCCTGTGGAACGAGCTAGAGAATGTGAACTGGGATCCTCGGTGGCCGCAGTGAAGATGGGGTAGACCAGAAGGATGGCCTGGGTTCAGCACATTGGCTGCCCCTGCATAGTATCAGTTTATTTATTTCTTCTTTCCCTGCATTGCAAATGTCATCACCCGCCTTATACACAGGAGGACTCGAACTCTAAGCAGACCAGTGTTGTGGTTGCTTAACTCTCTGCTGATTTCCAGACCTGGACTCAAGAAGCCCGGGTCTTTCCACTTGTTCCTCGAAACCCTCACACTTGTCATGCCTCTGCCTGCTCTTTATAGACCAAGACCTTCTAGGCTTGAAGTCTCATAACACCCCTGCCTCCTGGAAGCCAAGCCTCAGCTGCTGTCTAAGATCTTCCCCAACCTTCTCATCCTTTATCAAAATTACAGTCCTTTATTAATTTTGAGTTTTTAGCAATTCAGTCCATGAGTATACACTGCCTGTGTCCTGCTTACCAGGTACCCATGGGGTTTGTACAGTAGCCAACACATCACGAGTATCCAGTCTATGCTGAATGCATCCATTTCTCTACCATACCACCCCCCCCCAAAAAAACTTGCTATGTCGGTGGTGCCAAGAAGTTAACCTGCCTTCAAACAACAGCTGGTGGCCAGGTGTGGTGGCACACACATGTAATCCTAGCACTTGGGAGACTGAGGCAGGAGGACTGCCGAGAGCCCGAGGCAGCCTGAACTACATAGCAAAACTCAGTCTCAAAAAAACAAACTAAAACAAAACTCAAAAACCAAAACAACAGCTGGGCTATAAAGGAGACCAGTGGACTAACTGGTCCTGGCTTTGGTGTTTTGGGTTGTACAGTACAGGGCTGTGGGAAACAGAGGCATGCAGAGGGAGGATGGAGGCCAAAGGGGCAAGAACAATAAGGGTTGTCCTCAGCCAAAAATACAGGTAGGGATGAGTAACTCCTCAAGAGCGGGCTTATGGAAAACCAACTAGTTCTCCGTCCGAGCAGCCCACAGCATAGCAGTAGAGTGGTAACCATGCCGTAGGTATCTCTTAAACTGGGGAGGGGTTACACGATGGCCTGCGGGAATCAGTCGCTGGCACTGGTACTGAAAACAGGGCTCAGCAAGCTGTCTCCTTCCTTGGCAGCCAGACCTGGCCTCCCTGTTTCTTTATTTCCACCTTGGGTTTGTAGGACTTAGGACTCCCCAGGGAAGGGAAAGTCTATACTGGAAGATCTCACCCCAGCCCTCTATCAGTTTAAAGCTATTTCCTAACACATTCAGGAACCAGAACGTCTGAATGTGGAAGAAGACAGAATCTGGAGAGAAGTAAGGCAGAAGCCAGAGGTCAGAAAGCAGTATTCTTAAAACCAGAAGAGAGGACAAAATTTCCAGTCCCGCCCCTCTGTGGCACCTCTGTAGGTCCCAAGCTGATCCCACATCTCCTTCTTGTGACCTGAGGCAGCCCTGCAACAGAAGATGAGGCTGAGGATCTCTGCTGCCTGGGGCTGGCTGGGTAAAAACCTGGACTCACCTGTGATTTGAGAAGTCACCAAACCTCAGCTCAGCCCAGGCCCAAATCCTTCTCCAGACTTTTCTCTCGCAGGGAGGATGGACCAGCAAAAAGAATGCGAGGAATTGGGGTTGTGGGAGCTGGGTCTAGTGCTGGGTTTTCTCCTTCATCTTGAGCACAGTCCCCCGGGTGCCCTCAAAGGACCTGAGTCTGAGATTTACCCAGTGCTACTGTGGAGTGAACCTCGGCAGGCCCTGGGGAAAGATGGTGTTGGATGGGCAACCAAAGTTCTAAAAGGCAAATGCTGACCCTAGGGGTTCCACATTTCTTCTCTAGGAAGTGGGTCCTAGACACCCACTGATTCTCAAAGTGGCCAAAAATATTAACATCTTCTGGAAACTGGGAACATTTAAAGAGTAAAGAGTTTGTTAAAGAAATAGTCTCCTACTTTCTTGGCAGAAAGGAGAAAGGATGTACTATTTCCTGCTGTTCTTTAACAGATCACCACAATGCATAACTTAAAACAACATGAACTTACTCTTACTTTTACAGACCCAAGTCCTCTGGCATAGTCTTCAGGCTAAAGGCAAGGTGTCAGCAAGGCCGGTTCCTTCTAGAGGCCCCAGAGAAAATCAATTCCTTGTTCCTGCGCCCACTTTGTCAGGCCCTCTGACTTGGAGCCACCTCCCTCCCCTCTCTAAGCACACTTGCGATTAACTGGGGCCACCTGACAAACCCAGGTTGCTTTCCTCGACTCGAGGTACTTAATCTAACAACATCGATAGTCCTTTGGCAATGTAAGGGATAGGCATAGGTGCTAGGGATCAAGTGAAGACCATGGGGAGGTGATACCAATATTTAGCAAACTAGCAACCATTTGGAAGGGAGCCACATTTTACATAGTTAGGTCCTTGAGTCCAGCATCTCCACCTCTAGAATTTACCTTACAGGTTTAACTGTAGACATACAGAAAGAAGCATCTGTAGGGACTTCTGTGGTATCAGTTTACAGTCCTTCAAGCTGAAAACAGCTTGTTTACTGAAAATCAACAGAAACCTAATAAAATAAGTTAGAAATGTTCACACATTAGAATATTCTAAAAACATGAGGTATTCTAGAAATAACGAAGTATATTAATGTGTACGAGTATGAAAAATTCACCACCTTACATTGCAAGGAGAAATGAAACTTGGGCTGTGTAATATGATTTCTTTACTTTTATAAAAGAATACGGAGTCCATCAGAAAAATGTATACATAGGGAAAAGAAAAACATGTATAAATATTTTACTACTAAAACTATCGTGACACTGTGAGATTAATACACATTACCTTTGGCCTCTACAATTACAAGAGGTGCTCAGAGTGGTGGCTACTGGCTTCCAGACATTTATTAGAACAGTGAACTGCTGAAGTGTATGTACATTTTTTTGGTGAGCTCTGTACATACTTTTGTGGTTATATGTATGCAATTTCCGAGTGGATCCCCAAGAATTTGTTACTGGTGGTGCCTGCTTCTTTGGTGTAGGGTAATCAGGGGATGGTATTTTTTATTTTGTACCCTTTGAACTGTATTTGATTCATTTTTTTTAATAAGTGTGTATGACTTTTAATAATTTACAAATATATATGACCTTATGGTCATCATCTTAAGCATGACAGTCACAGCTCTGAGGTCACCTGTAGGAAGCTGGGATCAGCATGCATGAAGAGGAGGCCAGTCTCCTCTCCGCAGTTGTGGGCCTAAGTCTTCCTCTGCCCCAGCCCCTTCCTGCTAGAAGAGCTGAGAGAATGGAAAGATTAGCACACAGGTGTGGAGCTTTGGCATTGGACAGGCTTGGTTTTGCATCCCAGGGCTGCTGAGGATCAGCTCTGTGATCTCAGGCAAGACTGTCAACTTCAGGAAAACTCCATGGGAAATAGTGATGGTGCTGTTTACCTCATAAAGTCTATGTGTTGCTTAAAACAATTCATTTGAGTACCAGTGCAGTATCCAGTGCTTGATGATTTGGAGTTGTTATTCATAATAGAGAAGGCCCAGGATTTAGGGAGGGTTCAAGAAGCACAAGCCATTGAATGTCTTAGTGCCTTGTGTCATCAGCATGGGGTAGCAGGATTAAAAATGTAAGGTTGGCCTTCTGAGGGACCTTAGTGTCCAGGGAGAGATAATCAATATGAAATAATTACCACACAAAATAAGTATGTGTGTATTGGATGTTGGTAACATTAGAATTTATTTTATTTTATTTTATTTTTATTGCCTTTTTTTGAGACAGGTTTTCGCTATGCAGTTCAGGCTTGCCTTGAACTCATTTTGAAGCCCAGGCTGGCCTTGAATTTGTGGCAATCCTCCTGCCTCAGCCTCCTGAGTGCTGGGATCATAGATGTGTGCCACCATGCACAGCAACATTAGAATTCATGTTTCCCTTAGGAGTGGGTTTAAGGTCTTTAAAAGATTCTCATCAAGATTTCTATGGGTCATTCTGAAAGCTGGAAAAGAATCTTATTTGGGTGCTAGTTACAAGAGTGTATAATATATCCCTAAAAATCCATTGATATTCAGGCTTAACATTTGTCACTATTCTCTATGAAGTTCTACCTCCATAAAAATGTACTACACTGAAAAAATAGAATATTTTCCCCTTTGGACAAAGCCAAGGGTCAGCAAACTGTGCTTCTCTGAAATTCAGTGCGAAGTGGTCTATCTTTCTGGGGCATGTGTTGGCACTTTGTACCAGATTCTTAAAGGGATTCTCAAAGGCTGCTAAAAAATGAAAAATTACCAGCGAGGTCCTTCCCTAAAATTAAGACCATTCTCCTCTGGATCTATTAGGATTTGGTTTAAAGGTTGGAATACTACAGACCAGGCTTTCCGAGAGTGTTAGGTAAAAACTAGGTACAAACATTTTTGGGCAGGTTGCAAAACAAATACAGTAGCCACACTGGGGTGGGGGGAGCAAAATGCAGGTAATTATCACCCATGATCTTTAGCACAAGGGAAAAAAAGCAGGTGTGGGCTTGTATTGGCCCAGCCTCAACCCGCAGGCTACCAGGGGAGGCAGTGCCCAGGCCCTCGTGGGCGTGGGCGGAGCTCTGTTCCTCCTGCATCCCCAGGCTGATGGGGCGATGTCGCCTCTCACAGCTGGCTGGGCAGGTCCTCGGTGGAGGTGGGGACGTTTACTCAATGCCTCACCTGACAAGACGTGAGGAAACCTTAACCCACGTTCTGGATTCCTGTGGGGCCGCTCATTTCACACCCACGTGCAAACCAGAATTTTCCGTGCTACTGTGTTGTGCAGCCACAAAACAGAAGGATGAGAAACTGTACCTGGGCCTGAGTCTCTCTCCTGGGACCTAACAGGCACGAAGGATGTTCTGGAGTAGGAACCACAGGAAGAGCAGAAGCTTTGCGGGATCAATGTGGAAATCTACTCCTTGTCAATCAGATTCTGGCTTAAAGGCCTCCTTGATGAGAGGCCTTCCCAGCCGGACCTGAGCCTGACTGTGTTATATTTCATCATGTCCAGTATTACACTGGGATTCATTTCAGTTTTGCTTATTTGTGGCACATCTCCCACTTCTAGAATGTAAAGTCCAGGGATCATCTCTGTTGTGACATTAGTTGCTACAACAGGACCGGACATGTAACGAGTAAGGGCTTATTAAACTGAAGGAGTCACAGCACACTTAGGCAGTAGCTAACATTACTGTACTGTGTGATGAAGTAACACAGAGAGGCAGGGCGTAAGCGACTTGGCAAAAACCAGGCAAAGAGGAGGCACCATAGCCTGGCTTTACTGTCCCGGTTGTCTAGCTCAAAGTGTGCAACTTGTGTATGGCCCGGTACGTTTTATCCCAGTTCTGTTTCCCAGACCTGTCTAGTTTCCCAAAATGACAATTTTCCCCAAGACTCCTCTGAACTTAAGACAAGAGACAGGGAGAAGAGACAGAAGTATGGAGATTGGTCTGAAAAGACCAAGCAGGCCCAGCCATGGGGCGCAAGAGCGCCGCCTTCCAGGGAGTTGTGGCATCCTCTAGCAAGGCTTGGGGGAGGCTCAGGGAAGCAGGCTTTTTCACACAGCACTCACCCCCAGAGCCAGGGACATGCAGACAGCTTCATTTTATGCACAGCCCCACCAGGCACCGTAATAATTATACCAAGGCCTTACTGAATGCTAGGTGCCGTTCCAAACCTATCTGTAAACTTGGTGAGTCCCAAATTAGCCTTATAAGGTCTCTCCCACATTATTCTCATATTATTGATGAGGAAATTGAGGCTGAGCAGAGAATGGTAAAGCCAGCGTATAAACTCAGGCTGTCCAGTTTCCTGCTTTAACCACAGTTCTACCCTGCATCTCAGCAATGAATTGGAAAATGAGGCTTTGGTTAGAAAAGCATATACCACCAGGTAGCTGGATGGCCCCAGACAACCCGTGTGGGCTCTCTGGCCTCAGACTGCCTCATGTGCATACATGGAAGGAATCAGCTTCCCTCTGGCTACTATGTTCTGTTAAATAGGTATTATAGGGTGGGGGGAGTGGTGGGGATTGCATGACCAATCGAGGCTGGAATGATCTAGGTTAAGCCACATTAGGCAGGTGCTTTCAGTGCTTTTAATATGCTGATGTGCCATGGGAATCTCCAAGGGAGGACTTGGGATGTACCATTCCCCAAGGTTTTATTGCACTGATGACACTTTGTAGACACCGTGCCTAAACTGTAACCCAAAGCCCACTTATTTATCGCAAAGTACCAACACTGCCCCTATGTGCATTGTTCTCGGGCGCTTCTCAGCTGCTGGGGCGATGCTGGCGTGACGTGGCTCCGGTGCAGAGAGGCCTCTGCATGCCTCTGCTGCAGCACCCATGTGGTCGCTTCACCACCACCGCTTTCTTGAGAACAGAACAAGGTGAAGTGGTGTCCCATGGAACAGAGGTTGGGGAACATCTATTAAATAAGGTTGTTCGCAGGAAAAAGATAGCTTGCCCTGCGATTAAACAGAAGCCTCTTCCTTTCTCTTCTGTTCACCTGGCAGGAAGAGAGGCGCTCGTGTAACTCCTTTGGCCCCGCGGCTGCCTTCTTCAGTGTGCTTAGCATGGAGTGTGGGAAAGAATTTATGTCTCTCGTGGTTCCCAGTTGCGCCCTTTGGTGCAGATTTGATCGTAAGGGACGGTATAGTGTTGTGGGTGAAGATGTTGCCTCTGTAGTCAAATGGGGGTTTTCATCTTAGCTCTCTTCCCGCTACGCTTAATGGTTTTTTCTCTTTTGAGACAGAGCCTTGCTGTGTTCCCCAGGCTGGGCTAAAACTTGCCTCCCTCCTGCCTCAGCCTCCCAGAGTGCCCGGATTTCAGGTGTGTGCCACCATGCCTGGTTTAAGCTCACCGTTAGATAGCTATAGCTTTGGGAAAATGACAGAGAACTGACACATACCAAGTACTCACTAAGAAGTAACTTTATGATTATTACCATTATCATTAGTATTCTTAACTTTTCAGAGAAGACGGCTGAGGCTCAGAAAGGGGCCGTAATTTGCCTGAGGTTACACATGTAGTAGAGCGGCTGAAGTGAGACCCGTACATAGCTGCAAAGCCGTTCCTTTTCCCCAGTGTCCCTGACACAGGCTGAGCCTATTTGATCTGAACTCGCAAATCAAACACCTCTGCCATCGCACACCTCCCACCATGCCAATCTGCAGTGAGCAGGAGTTTCTCTCTGGGATTCAGCCCACAGCACCCGTGCAGAGACACTCGCATCCACTTGGCAACAGCACGCCTGTGTCCCAGGGCCCTGACAAACGGACCTGGAGAAAGCTCCAAGCCCCCAGGTACCCCTTCATTAGCCTGTGCACACAGGGAGGTCTCTGGCTCTGACTGAAGCCTAAACCAGCTCAGCAGGGGCGTCGTGAGAGCACAAGCCAGTGCATGTCTCCCAACCCCAGGAGACTGCTCAGCCCGCATCCAGTCAGCCTAGGATCTTCCAAGCACTTGCATGAGTCTTTGCTGCTGCTGCAGGGGAGGGGACCAAGGGAAATGTCACAGAGGCCAAGAGGGTCAAGGTATTGGGCTTCTGCCCCGATGCAATGAAACATGGTAGTCTTTGAAGAGATTTGCGTGTTGTCCTTCCAGGTAACTTTCCATATGGACAAAAGCTTTTGTGATCTCACAAGAGAAAAAGGCTTTAAAAACTAGCGATGCATTTCTTCATTTCCACTGAATTTACGGGGCAAACAGAACAGATGGAAAGGAGCTGCCCCAGGTCCCAGCGCCTTAGTGGTAGAACAGACACTAGAGCTCATCCTGAATTTCTTTACCAGCCTCTCCAACGTCAGAAGCTGAGATGGGATCATTAAAAACAAATTAAAGGGGAAAAAACAGAGCCTCAGTTTGTTGCTCATATTTAAGTTGACAGGCTTCTCTCTGCCCATGTTCAGAACTTACTGTGTCCCTCCTTGCCTATTCCACACGCCAAGTGCTACAAGCCCAAACAGGCCCAGGGAGCCAGCGTCACTATGATCTCTCTCCATCCCTACCCCAAGGTTATCCATGACTCAGAGAAGCAACCGGTAGGATACACAGATGTCAAGACAACACGCACTTTGAGAACCTTCCCAAATCCCAGTACCTGCCCTACTCATATGTGAGTGATCTGGACCAAGACACCAACTCAGAGTTTCACTGGCATCAGCTGTAAAATGAGGATAACTTCACCTACTATAAAGTTACCATGAAGCTCAGGCACCATGAGATTATCCTAAAGTCAGGTCGCTGAGAAGTTGCAAAGAAATAGACATAAAACACATGCAGCACAAAAGTTGTGCAACAAGCACTGGGTTTTTTTTTTTATGAGTATTGATATGTTAAGTTCAAGCAACACTGTGCTTCCACATATGTGCCTCAGAGTGACCTCTGCCATGCCTTTAGCTCTTCCTCCCGTAGGCAGACGTCGTACAGGCTGAAGCGATCAGCCTGCAAAGAGCGACCAAGAGAACTTGCTCTAGAATCAGTCTACTAGGTTTCACCACAGCTCTGTTATTTAATTGGAGACAAGTTCCTTAGGCTCCTTAAGCCTTGGTTTCCCCATCCCTAACGTGGAAGTAGCAGCAGTACCCAACATGTAGTCTTTTATTCTTTTCAATTCATAGTCATGAAAATTCAGTAGGACAATGCTTAGTTTACTGGCTCATCCTTAAAAGGTGGGTAAAACCCGGGGGCAGTGGTACCTGCCTAGAATCCCAGGCATTTAGGAGGCTGAGGCAAGAGGGTCAAATGCCAGGTCAGCTTGGGCAACTTAGCAAAACTCTGTCTCAAAATAAATAAAAAGGACTAGGGATGGAGCTCACTATGGGGAACTAGCTGGGGAAGTACTGTGGAAAGATAGAAAATGACCAAAATATTAACTCTTATAATTTGCTCTCCAAACTGCTCTTTCTGCCCAGAAAGAAAGCACAGCAGTTAAAGGCCCTAGATTGAATTCAAGTGACTTCAGGAAGTGCTGAGTCTGTCACAAATTAGTCAAGTCATGTAAGGCATAGTCTAGCCTTGGCATGTGGCTCCGTTTCCCCATTTGCAAACCGAGAGGGCTGCATTAGGAGAGCCCTTCCAGCGCTCTGAATAAGAGCAGAGGAGAAGGTGCACAGCTCTCACTGTGGTTCCTCACAGGGTCCCGGTCTTCACAGCTACCCTTTGCCAAGGAGGCCCAGAAGGGTATAGGAAAGAAGGTTCTGGTCCCCCTAAACCAGTGCTTCGGGTGAGAGCACTATTCTAGGGACCCAGCTTATGGATTTGTCCCAGTCACTGTGTCTGACCTGGGGAAGTCACATCACCTCTCTGAGCCTCGGTTTCTTCTTCTGTAAAATAGGGCTTCGGATGGTACCCAGATTGTAATGCCCACATACACAATGTGTGCACGGCACTCAGCCCGCTGAGGAAGAGCTCAGCAACAGAGCACTGCTTCAGTAATCATTACTGAGGCCAGCAGTACATGGGCCCCACTGCTGGACCTTGTGAGAGATAAGAGAGATAGACTGAAAACCCACGTCCATTCTCAGCATACTTCTGATGGTAATAGAACCGTGAGGACAGTGGCCGTTCTGGGGGCACACCCAGAAGAGTGTGGGCCAGCCTCTGCACACCGATAGTCAGGATTCCTCGTCACCCCTCTGTCCTTCCCCACCCTGCTCAGAAGCCAGCTCTGCAGAGCTGTAAAAGACTGGATGTGGGATGGCAGGCAGTGTGTGTCGCACTGAAGTGCCTCTGGGGTTTTGAGTTGTGGCTTCTGACCTTACAGGTGGGGTCCTCCCGGGACTTCTGACTCCACATCTGCAGAAAGGACATAATAAGAGACCCCGCTTCCTTGGGGGGTTGGAAAAGTTAGGTGTCGTGTATATGACACATAGCAAGCCCTCTATAACTGGTGCTAACATTGCTCAGCCTCCTCCTGCACTCCTTAACTACGCCACGTGGAAACACCCGACAGCCCAGATTCTGGGTGTCCTTTCAGCTGGGAAGCTGTATAGAATAACAAGTTGGTCTGGGTGCCAGTCAGAGAGGCAGAGACCTGGCCAGAGCCCTGACTGCTATCTGGGACCCTCTGCTTGGTCATTTTCCCTCTCTAACCTTCAGTTTCGATTCTCCCTCTCTGACTGCATTACCCAGTAGAAACATGACGTGGGCTGTGTATATAATTTCAAATACATAGTAGCCACTTTTTAAAAAATAAAAATAAATAGGGTAACAGGAAAAACCAATTTAATAACATATTTTACTTGGCCCAATAGATGTACAATATTATCATTTCAACATGTCATCAATATTTAAAAATCATTGGAGATATTTTCTATTTATTTTTTTCCTTACCATGTCTTTGAAATCTGGGTGGGCCTCCAGCCAGGTTGACTTTGGCAGTCACCTGGGGATGTTTTTAACTGTCAAAACCCATGTGCAGAGGAGGAAATGTGTGTATGTGCCTGGCAATTTCATGGTAGAGGCCAAGGAAGCTGCTGAACACCCTACAGTGACAGGACAGACCCTTACATCAGAGGCTAATCTGTTGCTGACCAAACCTGTTTTATGTTTATAAGCCACTTATCTAGGACTCAATCGTGATATGTGGCTAATCTTTTGGTCTCTGCACCTCTTTATTGGACATGAATTTAGAAAAAGTCACATTTTTACAAACTTGGACTTCGGGAAATTTGTTGTCCTGCTCACCCCCAGAAGCTGGCCAAAAGTCCAGTTAGTTGGTTCACTAGCCCCTGGGTGGCTCAGGACAGGGCCTGTCTGTCCCTGGCTGGGCAGACCCTTCCAAAGCCACCAGCCCTCCCCAGGGAGACTGAGCCTGGGATGGACAGTGAACCTGTTGTTCTTTGCTGGGGAGACAATGCTGCAAGCCCTGCTACCTGCCTGACAGGGCCATTGTGGCTGGAGAGAAAAGGGCTTTGTCAGGGCGGCAGCCGAGGAGACTGGGGTTCAATAGAGCCCTTTATGTGTGCTGTGATGAGAGGCCCCACGGCAGCCAGGGAGGGCCCAGCCCCCTCCTGGGGCAGATGGGGAGCTTGGAGCCCAGAGAAGGTCCAGCCCCTGCCACCTCCTACCAGCGCCTTGACACCCCTGTTCACCTGAGTGTGAACAGCCCTGTCTCACAGTAGAGGATGGACTTGGGACTGCAAGACAACTACTGGCCAGGACCTGGAGGCCTATGGCTCCTCAGGTCACAAACACAAATAAAAATAAATGTATTAAAGGACACGTGTGTGCACCTGTCCTTCAGGAACTGGGTGCAGCTCTGGGAACCACAGTCCCAAGCATCTTCCTCTCTTGTGATTTACAAAGGTCAAGACGTGAAGCAAGGCCCCTAAATTCTGTGTGTTTACCGCAAGCACACTCTTCCCGTCACCCCCACCCCCACAGGCATGGGTAACTATGGGAGGCAGGCGAGTGTGTAAATTAGCTTGATTGTGGTAAATACCTCACAACATACCAAATCATCACATTGTAGGCCTTTAATATATTCAATTTTTCTCTGTCAATAATACCTCAATAAAACTGGAAAAAAAATCAAGTCCTAGGGAAACACTCTAGGTCTCTTGTCCTATGTTCTTGGAACAAAAGCAATCGAGTTCGAATGCAGTGCTGTCTGGACGGCTGCACCGTAGCCAGCATCAGAGCAGACACTCTGCGCTTTACAGCACAAGGAGGATTTGTGCAGCCAAAATGCTTAGGTAAGAGAAAAGGTCGATGGGCCTGTCAGAGCCTCCCTTTCAGGTAGCATGGATGGATATATTCTTCCATAGCGGAGGATAGTTTCCTGTTATGGCCAATCAGCCAGTCTCTTGCCACCCAGTGTCCTAATTCAGAATGGTCTTGAAGGTATTTGCCTCCAAAATGAGGGGCAGGTCTGAAGGTGCTTGAAGACCCCTGGACTTGAACGTGTTCTGTTTACGATGACTGCAGGTACCCCTTCTCCTCCGAGCTCTGCCCTATCTCCCCGGCCCCCAGGCTGTGCCAGTTCGCACACACAGAAAGGGGCCAACGGGCGCCATGTTATTTGACAGATCAGGAAACTGATCCCTGTGGAAAATACTTGATTTCTTTACAGTGATCCAGAAAGGAGGAATAAGTCACATGCTGGGAGAAGCCATCCCTTGTGGCCCAGCTGGGAGACCACCAGCGGGGTGGTGGAGAGCAATGACTTGGGGGTCAGGGTTGGACACCTGGGCAACCCCGTTCCCACCTCACTCTCTCATGCAGAGACATAAAGGCTTAAGTGACACAGTGCTTATAGAGGACTCCTTCTAAAAGCTACCTCCTCCGGGACGTGTGTGACCAGCACTGCCAGAAACAATCCCTGCTCTCCCAGCCCCACATGCCCTTGAGGCCCAGGAGTAGGAGCTTATTTCAGTCTATTACCCCAGGTGGCTTAGTGGGGCTGCTGGCAGCGTGAATCTGATCCTGGCATTTCAATTTCCCAGCCAGGGGCCAAGACTAGTTACTTGAACAGCCAATGCCTCAGTTTCCCTTTCATAAATAATAAAGGTTTGTACCTCATAGAGTCGTGAAGGTTACATGAACTGGGGTTTTTCAGCACTTAGAACTCTCTGGCCCACAGCGAGCACCACATAAGGGTTTTGACGGCCTCCACCTGAGCCCCTAAGGGGGCAAAAATACTTCCTCACCAGTCTCCGTGTGTGCACATACAATCTTATATAGAATCAGTTTATACACTGCTATTATATATGCACATTTCAAATAGTAATTTGGAAAATTAAAAAAAGATATTTAAATAGCTGATCTGATTCTGTTTCTCCCACAAATGTATAAAACTCCTGGGGGAAAAGAAGAGTCTTTTATTTTTGCAGACGGTCTTACTATGTGGCTCAGGCTGGCCTTGAACTCTCCTGTGTTTCCCTGAAAATAAAAGCTACTCAGCAAGTCATCAGCCTTGAAAACTAGAGATCAAACATGCCAGCTACATCAGTGTATCCTTGCCTTCCCTGCCATCACTGTTCTCTTCTGCGGTGGCTACTCTGTAAGGCAGGCTGTGCTGATCCGGACTGGTACGTCTGATCTCTAGTTTTCAAGGTTATTTTCCGTTTAGGTCTTATTTTAGCGGAAGCCTGTTATGTAGCACGGGCTGGCCTTGAACTCGCGGCAATCCTCCTGCCTCAGCTTCCCTTAGGATTATAGGTGTGTGCCGCGCACCCAGCCATCTGACTCGTTTTGGTGTCCTGCACTGCATTTCTTCTTTTCATGCCGTTCACCAGTCTCCTGGCATTCTCTCAACAGCAATGTACACCGAACGCTTCGGGCCACTCACCATGCTGCTGTTACAAGCTTGGTGCCCAGCACAGATCGGACGTCTGCGCCGAGTCAGTGAATAAGGCAGAGAAGGGGAGAAGGACGGCGGGAAGAAATCGGGTTCGCCGACTCCTTCGCCCGTCCAGTCCCGACATGGCCACTGCCACCTGAGCAGGAGGGCTGGCTGCTCCCTCATCGAACTGAGAGGGGAACCGAGACGCGGGCGCAGGCGTCCGGGAGGGCGGGCCGGGCACCGCCCCTCGCCTCGCCCTGGCACCGGGCGGTGACTCGGCGGCCGGGCTCCCGGCAGCGCCCGCACCCCGGGAGGGCATGCGCCCCTCTTTGGGCCGCAGCGCTGGGTCCCCAGCGCCCGGAGGCGCCCCGGACGGCGACTGGCTCCTCCCCCGAGACTCTGCCCCTGGGCGCGTCGTCATCCTTCCCACCCCTGGCCGACCCCGGCGCCCGCACCACGCTGGGACGAGTCGGGGCACCGCCGGGAGCCCGGAGCCGGGCGCCGCGATCTGTGCAGCGCCCGCGGCCCATGGAGCTGCGCGCCGGCAACGCCAGCTGCGAGAACGGTGCGTGCGGCGCGGCTGGGGAGCCCGGGCTCCGGCTTCGCACCTTCCTTCCTTCCTTCCTTCTCTTCTTGTCCTGCGGGCAGCCTGCCCGGCGGGAGTGCAGGCGGTGGCTCAGTCCTCAGACCCGTCTTAAGGGTCAGCACTGCCACCTCCTCAGCTGCGGCCGCGGAGTGCAGAGAGGGAGGAGAGAACTCGAGGGAGGGGCGGCCTCACCGAGCAGAGGGGCGGCCTGGGGAGTGGGGGGCACGGGTCAGTGAGCAGTGACTGCTGATGTTAGTGCCCTCCCAGATGCGTGTCTGTCACCCAAGACAGAGGGGAGAGGGGCACAGAGGTTCGCCGAGCCCAAACCCCACACGCATTTTAAACCGGGTGGGGGGGAAGAACCTCAGGCAGGGTTAGGGAAAGACCACAGGCTGCTCGGTGAGTTCTTAGCACAAAGCGGAGAGCAGCGGAGATCTCACTGCAGCTCCGCGTGGAAGTCTCGAAGCTACTCTGAAAGGTGGGTACAGGTAGGGTTTTACCAACCCATGCTAGAGATCAAGGAGCTGAGGCCCTCAAGAGGTGGGTAACTTGCTCAAGGCAATTCTGCGGGAGTCTGGAAGGTAAGACAGGACTTCTGGATCTAGGACGACCTGTACTACCATGCTTAGCTGCATCCACTTCCTCTCCTTGGAATGACGGGCTGTGGGCTGCCGCCCTTCCTCTCCCTTCTCCTTCCCCAGAGCCTGGGTGCTAGGTGACTTTCCTGAGCCATCTTCAGCCTGCCCCTTACCCCTGGGCAGACTGTTCAGTCTGAGTGTAGTCTGGGAAGAAGATAGGCATTTTCTGCCTGGACAGCGTGTTTCAAATGAGTGCCCCTCGCAGCAGCCATCAGCCTCCTCTCTCTTCCCACTGCGGTGAGAGAACTTGGCTCAGGAGAGCTCTGGGCTGGCGGCTGTGCAGGCCTCCCAGTGACAGCCACGTTTCAGCGAGTCCTTCGGTTCCACCTGCTAGCAAGACACCTTCAGCAGGCAAGCAGGAGAAGGGTATGGGGACAAGCTTGGCCTTGCCTGGCCCAGCTTTCCCCGGGGCTCTGGTTCATCTTCTGGGCTCAGGGAACTCCCTAGATTCAGCTCTTGGGCAAGGAGGCCTGGGCTGGATGAGCAGGAGTGAGCAATGCAGAACCAGTCTGATTAGGAAAGCTGATAACGGCTTTCTGTCTCATCTCCCATTGATTGTGACACGGGTGTTGGGAAGATGGGTCTTCCATTACACAAGATACGTGGATGCCTCTGGTGGGCTCCAGACCCGAATCTACCACTAGGTATTTGTGCGAGTCAAGCAAATCCTTTCCCTGCCCAGGGCCTCAGTTTCTCTAGCTGAAAGTAGCAGGGTTAGACTCACTGGTTGTGGGTTTTTTTGTTGTTTGCTTGGTTTTTTTTCTTTTTGACACAGGGTCTCGCTATGCAGTTTAAGCTGGCCTTCAACTCACTTGGTAGCCCAGGCTGGCCTTGAACTCACAGCAGTCCTCCTGCCTCAGCCTTCCAACTGCTGTGATTGCAAGCATGTGCCACCGTGCCTGGCTTGACTGGATTTTAAGGGCTCTTCCAGCTCTGTTTCTCTATGATTCTATGCCATGGAAAAGAGGCCAGCATTGCTCTTACTCTGTTCTACCAAGATGCCACTCTGCAGCAGACATGTCAAATGCAGAGCTGCTTGGCCTTGGGAACCCACCTAGGCAATGCCTTGGTCTGAGAGCCCCTGTCCAGGCTCACATCCTTGGTACTGAAGCCTGGGCCTTTGTGATACACGGCTTTGAAGTGTTCTCTGACTCCTGCAGTCACAAATTCAAATGCCTAAAGAGGACAAGCCTATAACACAAAGGACTGAGGGTCCCCGCAGGAATTGAGGGGAACACGCCCTGTCTAAGGAGCACCCATTGCCCAGTTGCAGCCACTGGCTGCCTTATGGGGTGGCTTCCCGAGTGAGGCATGCGGACCTTCTGCTTTGTAAGTGTGGCCTCAAATGTGACTTTTCATGGAAGTGCTCACAATATTTGAATATTGGTAACAGACTCATTCTAAAGTGCCTCTCAGGAGGCCAGATGATGTTGCCTTCTCCCTTGCTGCCTGCTTTATTGGAGAGTATTGGTTATTCTTTGTGCTTAGCTTTTTGCTGAGGATCTGTCTGTGGTGCCTGGGCTCATCCTTATTGTCGCTGGTGTTTGTGCTGGAAGAGGAGGCAAGGGTGGGTTTGTTCTGGGCCAGGAGGGCAGATTCAGGACCATAGACCAAGTCTGTATGAGGTAAGCAGTCTTTTTTTTTTTTGTTGTGAACCAGAAGTTCCAATCACTGACCACAAGCACCGAAGGGCTCAGAAGCAAGACTTGAGAATAATCAGTTCCCACAACCGGGGGTCACTCTTTAGCCACCCTGAGGCCTACGGAGGTCTTGTGGTCTGTGTAGCTCACCCTCTAATGATGCTTCTGAACAGCCTCTCTTGCACCTAATGCTGGGGGAGGTGGAAGTGAAGAGACCCCTGGGTGGGACTGTGAGCTACCAGAGGCCCACGTGCCCTTAGGCTGAGGGCAAATTCCTGCAGAAGACAGATGGACTTAATCACTCTAAAGAGTTTGGGGACTCTTCCTGGTGTGTACCACATCCACGCTACCTGTTGGAGTCCTGAGATCAGATAATCTGTGCCGCCCTTACACGGGTACCTGACCTCTCCTTGCCTCCATTCCCACAGCCATGATTTGGGGGTTGGGGCATCACTTATTTGATAAGTGGTTGTAAAATTGGAGAAGTTTATACAAACAAACTTGAGCCAGAGCAAGCTCTGAGTGAATGTTAACATTATTTTCAGGTTGGGGCCCAGTGTCCGGGGGGGCAGTGGGGCCCTGCAGTAACGGAAGCAGGGGGCTCGGGAAGAGTAGCCAATGCCATTTGCAAAGCGTGCACAGATCCCCAGCGTGACTCTCACCGTGCTTTTCTTTCAGGTTCCCTGATCAGCCTCTACTGCTCCTCCCAAGAAGTCCTGTGTCAGATTATCAATGGCCTTAGCCCTGAGGTGCCCCAAAATGCCACCTTGGACAGCTGGAAGGAGAGAATCAGGAAGACCTATGGTTTCTACATTGGCTTGGGCCTGGCCTTCCTGTCCTGCTTTCTCATCGGCAGCAGTGTCATCCTCAAGAAGAAGGGCCTCATTAGGCTCGTGGCCAGTGGGGCCACTCGCGCTGGTAGGCTCCCTGGGGGACACAAGGGGTGGGCAGGGCACAGGCCAGCAGAGCTCGAGCCAGCTTCCTGCAGAGGGGCCTGGGATGCCATCCAGTGTGTCACCGCAGGTGGGCACAAAAGACTGAGAATCCCACTGAGGGGGACCCTCTGTATAATCAGATTTCCTGAGAACTTCATGATACATGCATTGGGGTACAGATGGGGAAAAGCCTCAGGACTGAAAATCAGAGCCTTCAGGCTTAGTTATGGCTTTACTTCTTAGCAGCGGTGTCCACACAGATAAGTCACAGCTGCTCCCAGGAAATGGTAGCACAGATACCTCTCTGCCCACAACAGCATCAGACTCTCGTGAGCCTGCACCTGCTTATATCCCTTTGAGCTTCTTTATGTGCTACAGCAGCTACAAGGTCTCTGCCCCCAGGGACTTGCTTGTTTGGAGAATAGGATATGCATTTGTGAAGCAATTCCTGTTTAGAAGATGTGAAAGCATTTGTCTATAGAATTGTCTCTGTGCCAGTGGAGGGCCACATGTGATGCTAGACAGGGAGCATCTAGTGAGTGGGAGATGACACAGAGGCGAGAGTGAGGTCCAGGGTAGCCGCCTGGGTAGAAGGAGCAGCACGTGCAAAGGCTCAGAGGGAAGAGGACACGTGTGATTTAAGAAACTGCAAGATGATCGGCTTGGCTGGAGCATAGAAGGGTGGAGGATGAGGTGAAGGCCAGCTCCTGGGTGGGCTTCTAAACGGGGCTGTGGAGTTGGCGTGCAAAGCGTTGAGCAAGTGAGGGGCTTTAGGCAGGGAAATGACACAGTCTGACTTAGGATCTGAAAGATGCCTGGATTCTGGGTGAAGAATGGAGGAGGGCACAAGGTTGGAAGGTGGGGAATCGAACAGGTGACCCAGAGGGCAGGAAATGGCACTGAGACAAGTGGTAGATTCCAAAGATGGTTTTGAGAGGCAGCATTTACTCACTCTGATGGTGACTGGCTACAAGGGGAGGGTAAGAAGGAGTGAGGGATGACTCAAACTTCTGACTTGAGCAACGAGGGAGATGGTCCTGCCTTCTGCGATGAAGAATGCAGAGAGGAACAGGTTTTGGGAAGAGGGTGCTTGCAAGTTTGGACAGGTTCGTTGCATGCTTCTGTGGGATATTGCACCACAGGAATAGCATTAAGGCTTCAATGCCAGCATCTCCGTTCCTGGTGACAGGAGCCTGTCAAGAAAAGTAATTTTTTCCCTATGCCTCAATTTGCTCCAGTACAAAATGAGCATAAGAATAATATGGCCTTAAGAGTTACCAAAGACATGCACAGGTTGAGTGTCTACAATGCTCAGGACCAGAAGTACCGGTAGGGCATCACTTAAGTAGGAGAGGCTGGCAGAACCCGCGTGCACTGGGACATAGACAGCTGGAGGCAAGGGAGGGAATCAAGAGCAGAGGTCACTGCAGCTGTGTGCTTTACTTCTCAATAACTGCCTCAAGAGCCTGAGCACTGTCACTGTGCCCGGAAAGCGTCTGCTGAGCTCAGGGGGAGCCGGAGATCTAACAATGACCATCTATGAAGATATTGTGCCTAGAACCCATGTTTACATCCAATCTGCTATTTCAGTAACTTCTATGATGTCAACTCTTGGAGTAAAATATTGTCAGAGTCCTTAATGTGTAGGGGTCACTCTGAGGCCGTTAGGAACTGGATGCAAGTGTAGTGTCTTCTTTTTGGAGCAAATGCCAGAATATATGCAGATACCTGAAATTATAAGTAATAATTGCTATGAAAGAGAAGGGCTGGGGGTTATGGAAGAGAATCCTAGAGGAAGACAATATTGGAGAGCAACTGAGGGGAAGCCGTGCTCAAACCTAACCTATATACTGGGGTGCGGAGTTGGGCAAACCTTGGTAGGAAGAATACTCCAGGTATGAGGAAAAGCATGTATGAAGGCCTGGAGGTGGAAAAGACCTTTTTGTTTCTGAAGAACTGAAAGAAAGCAACAGAGTGGCAGGAAGTACTTCAGAGGGGTGAGCAGGGCCAAAGCTATGCATGGGCTTGTGAAGGATTCTAGTCTTCCTCCTAAGAGTAATCAGGAGCCATTAGCCAGCTATCAACTGAGAAGGGGCAACATATGATTTACATTTTTAAAAGACCACTGGCTACCATGAAAGGAATGAATTATTAGAAGGACAAGACTAGAAGCAGAATAACTACTCATGAGGCCATTGCCGCAACCTGGGCCACAGAAGATGAGGCCTTTGCGTAGGATGAATCCAGTGGTGTGGACATGGGTGAGATGCTCTTTGGAGATAGCATTAGCAGGTTGGACTGGATGTAAGAAAGGAGGGAGAGAAAAGGGTCAGGAGCAATTCCAGGGCTTCTGGCTTAAGCAACTAACTACATGGAGTAGCTGTACTGAGTTTCATTTGGCAGGTGGGTGGGGAGCATCTAAAACCAAGAGTTCCATTGACAGCAGTGAGCAAAATGCCTGAGAAGCTCAAGAGATGGCAAGGAAGCAGTTGGATTTACCTCTGGGCTCAGGAGAACAGTCCAAGTCACAGATAGGGAACAGGGGCCTCACATGGAGATTGCGCTCAGAACTTTGGGAATGGAGGAACCTACGAGGAGAGGGCCAAGAACCACTCCCCGGGGAACAGTTTAGGTCCTGGAGTGAAGGAGTTAGGAAAGCCACCTGGAAACCATGACCAAGTTCTAACTTCCTGTCAATTCCATCCTACAGTGGAAGGAGGCTATGGCTACCTGAAGGACGCGATGTGGTGGGCTGGATTTCTCACCAGTAAGTGGGTTCTTTTGCTACAAATAACAGTGGGCTGATGGAGATAAAGGGAGGAATGCAGGAGGCATTTCTGTTTCTAATACAGAGAGTATGAACCCAGGTCCAGATTCCTAGGGAAAAATCTTGACAACCTGGACCTCTTCTTCTCATCTCAGATCACTTTCTCAACGCCAAGGCAGTCTTCATCCATGAAATATCTACCCCAGAGAGGTTCATACAGAGCTGATAATGATACAGGAATATTTTCATAACTTTCTTTTTGAAGTACAGGGCAATAATATCATTGCCTCTTAGCAGAGGACCCATGGACTTCTACAGGGTAGAGCCTGGGACCCTAAGGCAGTGAGGGTCCACAGGCAGTTAATTTGTTGGCCCACTTGACAGCTCGTCTGCCACTTAAACTCTTCCTAGATTTGCACACTCACATATTTCTTCCACTTTCCCCTCACCCTTTCTGGCTAATCACCCCTAGTTCTTTCAGGTGAAAACTTTCTACTGATTGCCCCAAGTCAGGGTTTCACCCTTGCCCTCGGTAGAGCTGTCACAGAGGTCATCTGCCTTCAAAGGCTGACCCTGCTGTTATTTTCCAGCAAAGAGAAGCAGAAGGCACTTGCAGGCATTTTCAGGCTGGAGACTCATTGGGGAGAGCTCATGCTCTGTGGGAATGTTACACTTTTCTACCAACTCACCTGTCAGGTTAGACTGTTCACATCTCCGCAAGGAAAGAAAAGTCCATGGGCCAGTTGATCCTCAGAGAATCAATAAATGTAGCCTTCATTATTTGATAATTAACCCTTTCTAGAACTTACCTTAAAAGTATGGACCATAACACTGGTGATTACTAAGACATACTTAATTGTGCCTGGACTAGGAATGAAGCCACGAGAAGAGCAAAAAGACTTCTACTCACAAACATCTCTTGTGACTTATCCTTACCATCTTTAAAATGGGAGGATTTGGTCAAGACAGCCTGGGGCTGAGCTTCTGATTGGACTGACCTGGGAGAGAGCAAAGGCTCAGTACTTTAAGGAATGTTGGTCTGGCATTCTGGGGATGGTTGAATATTGAATGAAGCAGCCTCTACCCAGGGTCATCTGGAACGGAGGAGATGGTGCCTGGAAGTTGCGGTAGCCACTTTCCTTCCTTTATTTTCTAGTGGCTGCTGGAGAAGTTGCCAACTTCGGAGCCTACGCATTTACACCTGCAACCGTCGTCACACCGCTGGGAGCACTGAGTATCCTCATAAGGTTCTTGTCCCCTCTAGAGCCACCTCTGGCTCTTTCCTCTTTTCGATTTGTTGCGGCCTGGAATTACCGATGGGGGTTTAACTGCCACGAGGCGTTCAGGCCCAAGATTGATGCCAGCCCCTAGAAAGAGGCACTGGGCCATTTGGAGCACTAAGTCCTTGGACTGTTTGCTACACGGGATGTAGCATCCTGTTGATGAGCGGGTCGTAGAGGGGCAGGCCAAGCCTAAACTAACTAAAAGGGCTTCTGCTGCCCCCAGGCTGCATGTCTCATATGAATATTTTGGTGTCTCCATAGGAGAAGCATGCAAATTAAGAGCATGAGCCCCAGATTCACAATGGAGTGGTACTCCCGCTTGCACGCTTAGTAGTTATGATATCATGGGCCAGTCAGTTAACCACCTGAACCCTCTGCTTCCCTGTCTACAAAATGGGTATGTGCAATACCTCGCTAGAAGCGCTGTTCCAAGGACTGAATGAGCTAGTGCACAGAAGGTGTTTGGTACAGAACTGGCACCCACAGGTAACCATGGCTGAGGGCTTACTAAGTGCTGAAGGTTACAATGTGCCCAGTGGGCTAGCTCAGTAACCCACTCAGCACCCTTACCTGAGCCCATGAGAGGTTAAACAACTTGGCCACAGTGTGCAGGTTGCAAGTGGCCAGGCCTAGGTAGTCAGGTACCAGAGCCTGGGTGCTTATCACTATACTCTATGGGCTCTCAAGAAGCACTCAACTAATGATTACTAGTTTTTTTTCTTTCTTTCTTTCTTTTTTTTTTTTTTTGAGACAGGGTCTCACTATACAGTTCAGGCTGGCCTGGAACTCACTTTGTAACCCAGGCTGGTCTTGAACTTACAGTGATCCTCCTGCCTCAGCCTCCCAAGGGCTGGGATTACGGGTGTGTGCCACCACACTCAGCTCTGATGAATAGTTTTAAAATAACTGATTCCAGGGCTGGTGGTATAGCCCAGTGGCAGAGCGTGTGCCTAGCACGCATGTGGTGCTGTATGTCATCCCTAGCACTGCAATCAATCAATTAACTAAATGTGGGTGCCCTCAGCCTCCCCTGAGCTATAAACTGAGAGCCAGCTCCTCTGTGGGGGTCCTAGAGCTCCATCTGTAGGAAGATTTGAGTTTGGGGCTGAGCTTGGAATTCTGGTGAAGTCCAACTAACCGCACCCAGATACCCTAATTTCCTCAGTTTCATTTTGCTATCTTGACAACTCGGCAACATTTACATGGAAAACAAGTAGAACCATGAGTCAAACTATACAACTGGCCTAGCTGATTGCACACTGATGCAGCTGTGATAGCAGCCTCACGTAACGCCTAGTTTCCTAATCCCCAGGCCCGCTTGGGACTGAGGTTAGGAGGGGCCTGGGATCCACCAGTGTGCGATCCTGCCTGTGAAAATGCCATCAGACTCTCTTGAATAGGACACTGTGGGTAAATCAGTTTTAGCAGTTTGAAACGATGATGAGAGATAGACAGGAGAGTTTAGACCTTGGTGTCTTCCATAGTGACACCCTGAGTCGGGAGTTTCTGGACACCACCCGGGTCCTAGGTCAGCCAACTGGTTTCACCCTAAACTAACGCCACCTTCGTAAAAGGGATCGTACCCAGCCTGCCTGATTTCCCTCATTCCTCCCACACCTTTACTGGTTCATCCCGAGGATGCAAAGACCACAGAAATTAGGTCACCAAGGAGCACCAAGGTACCAGAGGCCTTGCGCCCAGAAAAGTCACACCTCCAGGAAGTCACAAGGGTTGTCTTCCGTGAGGGGTAGAGGAAAGCGCGTTGCCTTTCTACTGTACTTAGCTTGAGCCCAAGTCTGGTTTCCAATCCTTACTACTCCTCGAACCTTGTTGCTTTAATTTCTGTGAGACTCAGTTTTCTTATCTATAACTAGGAACAGTGTGTCTTACTTCACAGAGAGCTGCGAGGTGTTAGTGGGGCAATACGTGCAGTTTCTGGCACAGCAGCGAGTGGGAAAGATGTGCCCCAGGTGCAGCACCTATAATGGTCCCCGAGGTTGTCTCTGTTGACACATGCAAGTGGAAGAACAGATTTGCTCTGAATGACGCAAGAGGAAGTGCAACAAGGAGCAAAGGCACAGTTAGAGTCAGCCTCCAGCAGGCCCGCTTGGCTTCTTAAAGGGTGAGCTCCTAGCTCTCAGAGCAGGACCTCTTCCAGCAGCACTGGGAGTCTGTTCAGCCGGCAGAGGTTAGATGAGAACAGTTTGAAGGGTTCTCCCAACCCTTCAGTTTGGGAATGCTTTCAGTGCCCACAGCGCACACTGGAGCTAACTCTCCCAGAAATGAGTTCCTGTTTCAAATGCAGGGGGAGGCAGGGAGGAAAGCTGCCGCTGTGAGCGCCCACTGTGAGCGCCCACTCAACTGCCATGGCTTCTTCAGGACGCTGGGAAGGCAGAGCGGTCCTAACAGCCTTCTCCCTTCCTCCACACGTAGTGCCGTGCTCTCCTCCTATTTCCTGAGGGAGAGTCTGAACCTGCTCGGGAAGCTGGGCTGCGCGATCTGTGTGGCCGGCAGCACCGTGATGGTGATACACGCCCCTAAAGAAGAGGAGGTCACGACTGTCACTGAGCTGGCTTCCAAGATGAAAGACACAGGTAGACTTCAAGCAGCAGGGGGAGGAGGAAACCCTGGGTCCCTGCCAAAGGTCTGAGTGGGCTCCCACCATCTCCGGTGCTGCCCCTGGAGGACAAAGCAAGCTAAAGAAAGGAAGTCAGAGGGCTGGTCCCTTAGCGAGGCTACTTCAGGGGCCTCCTGCCCGAGGCACGGAAAAACCTCCTTTGGTTAGCGTGCTCCAGGAGCTGTTCTCAATGCTTTGTCTCACCCAGCCTCACAACACAGCCTTGCGTAGATCCTGTTGTTGACTCTCTTTTACAAATGGGGAGACTGAGGTCTTGGGTGTTCAACAACTTACTCAAGTCATTTAGAGGTACGCAGCCGCGGCTGGGACCTGAGTTTGTCCAAACGTGGAGCTGCTTCTCCTTTGGGTGGGTATCGGGCTCTAGACGCTGAGCACACGTTTCAGAGCTGAAGTGATCTGTGTCCCTCCCTCCCCTTCCCACAGGCTTCATTGTCTTCACTGTGCTTTTGCTGGTGTCCTGCCTCATCCTCATCTTCATCGTTGCTCCGAGATATGGACAAAGGAATATCCTCATTTACATCGTCATCTGCTCCGTGATCGGGTCCTTCTCTGTGATCGCTGTCAAGGGCTTAGGCATCACCATTAGGAACTTCTTTCAAGGGTTACCCGTTGTCCGGCACCCCCTGCCCTACATCTTGTCCCTCATCCTGGCACTTAGCATCAGCACTCAGGTCAACTTCCTCAACAGGGCACTGGACATCTTTAATACTTCCTTGGTGTTCCCCATCTACTATGTGTTCTTCACTACGATGGTGGTTACCAACTCCATCGTCCTGTTCAAGGAGTGGTACAGCATGGCCGCGGTGGACATTGTGGGCACCCTGTCTGGCTTTGTCACCATCATGCTGGCTGTGTTCATGCTTCATGCTTTCAAAGACTTGGATATCAATAGGACCTGCTTGCCCCATGTACACAAAAACCCCACCCCAGCCCCTGCCCCTGAGCCGGCTGTCATCAGACTGGAAGACAAGAACATCCTTGTGGACAATATAGAACTTGCCAGCACCCCATCACCGGAAAAGAAGCCAAGAAGCCCAGTCCCTTCGTAAGGCAGGGACTACACAAGTGAGAGGATGAGCCTGATGGTGCAGCCTGAACTCTGTTTTAGAACCACTTGGCTGTTTGAGCACAACTGCTGCCCATGGGCTGTGCTTTTTTGAGATATTAATTTATACCTCACTGCTGTTTTGAGGAAAAGAAGTTCCCTACCTAATAAGCGGTGGTCATAGCACTACCTGGAAATAGCCTCAGTGGCCGGCTTTACATTGGAACCAGCAGGCACCCTGGGCCTCCCTTCCCGCTGGTTCCCTCCACACCATCTGCATGTTGGGAAGAGAATAGAGCGTGACCTGTTGAATGTAGCACAGTCCAAGAACTCCCCGAGAGTCTGGTCATCAGGAAATTCTCTGTACCAGTTCTCCCCCTGAGACTGGCTCTCCATTCCTCAGCCCAATAATGCAATAGAGTTGGCTCCCAGAAGTCCAGAGCGGTTTAGTAGCCTCCCTGTCCAGAGCCAACAGGTACACAAGCAATGCAAAATATCCTGTTGCTTTTGCCATTTACTCTTGGAGACAGAAACAATACCCCAGCTGACTTTCTTACTGTGAAAGCCACCTGATGTCTCAGGGAAGCTTGGCCAGTGGGACAGCTGTGAATCTCAGGGACTGCCCAGGGTGCAGGCTTGGCATAGCCTTCCGGGTGGCGGTTGACCAGATTTGCCAGAGTCCCTAGTTCCACCGAGGAGCTGCCCACACAGAAGCAGCACACCATGATCATCAGCACACCATCAGCATCGCCTGCTGTGGGGCTGCCTTTGTCCCCTCACATTTGACCAGAGTTATCCATAGAACAAGAGCAGCTGGGGGGATACAATTGTTACCCCTCTCCCGTTTCTAGCTGCAAAAGCATGCACCGAACCAGGACCGCTGGAAAGGGAAGTTGAGGAGCCAGTTCATAAGAACGAGGGCAGAATAGATCCTCAGCCCTGCACTGGTGCGGAGATCCCTGTGGGAGTCCCTGCATGCATGCTGCGTTCACATCTGGTGCTCTCAGGGTGGTCAAGTCCCCACTGCTCCTGCTGACTTTGGAGTTTCATACGCTCCGCGGGCCTGCATTCTGGCTCCCTGCCCCTCCAGCCCCGAATACTGTTCTTAATGAATGTGATTTCGCTCTGTGACTAATGTCAGTGCAATACCATGGATCTCAAGAATGGCTGTAAACTGAGAGCCGAGAGTGTGAACTACGGGATTAACAACACAAACTTGAGACTGTTTATTTGGCACATGTGCCTTGAGATTTTGTGTACACGAAACAATTAAATTTGCTCCCCTGGGGCTGGGAGATCCATCTCCCATCTCTGGGAACAGAGCCGCCAGGAAAAGCTTTCCAGCAACTTCTATAGCTGTGCTATCTCTTAGAGTGGGACAGGTTGTTTTTGGGAAGGTCTGCTGGAGACAACTTTCCCCCAGTGAACTCCCAAGTCCTTGCCAAGCACCAAGGTGGCCCTTTAACACCTCTCAAATTCCCAATTTTTAATCTAGAATTTACATATGCAGAAAGAGACTTGGGTTAAATAATTGGCCAAGGTCACACAACCAGGAGGAGATGAAACTAATATCTGGTTTCAAGCCCAGTCTCAACCAGCAGACAGTGTGTGTCTCCAAAAGTCTATATTTGACCCATACACATAATCTGATACTACTTCATTTTCTTGTGATCTGTGCTGTCTCCTCATCTGAATGTAAACTCCAGGAAAGCTTGTCTTGATTTCTGGCTTACTCTTGGTATCTGATACACAGTTGGCATTGAAAAAAATCTGTTGATTTTTCAATGAAGGAACAATTCCATTCTAAATGGTCCTTTGGGGACGAATTTTGTTTTGCATTTAAAGCAAAATTTAAAACCAAACAAAACAGTTTGGTTTTGTAGTATGTGAAGTAAACCCAGAGCCTTCCCACTGAGCTACATCCCCAGCTCATTTTTTCATTTATACTGAAACAGGGTCTTATGAAGTCACTAAGTTGCCTGGGTCTGGCTCAACCTTGTTATCCTGCTGACCTTGCCTCCCAGAGGGCTGGTATTGCAGGCATATTCCACCACACTCAGTTGGGGACCAGCCTTTAACCCACGACACACTCTATCATAACCCTGGCATGCTAAGTAGAGCAACTAAAAACCCAGGGCAGTTTCTGAGCTCATAGCCTGTGGTAGGTGCTGTTGGGTGTCTTCACAGGGAGTATCTGTTTGATGATTATGGCATTTTGAAGTAGGTATTTATATTATTCAGCTTTCTATCACTGCAACAAATACCTGAGACAATCTGCTTATAAAAAGAAAAGACTTATTTTGGTTCACAATTTTGGAGATTCCAGTTTATGATCAGTTAGCACTGATGCTTTGTGCCTGTAGCAAGGTAGCATAGGAGAGAGCAAAATTATTCACCTCATTCCTGGAAAGTGAAAGAGAAAATGAGGCTGGGTCTCACAGTCCCCTGGGGGCACGCCCTCCGTGATGGTCCCCATATATAACACTTATTAACTTACCAGTTGCAACAGCACCTCCCTGGAGACTAAGGCACCAACACATGGGGGTTACTGAAGATCCAAGAGACCCAGAGTTCTAGAATATCTAGGCTCATGCATCTTGTAAGTAGCAGAGATACTACGAGAGTGGCCAGAGGGCCTGTTAAGCAGGCAGAGGGGTTGGGTAGAGGGCGCATCAGTGGTAAAAGCATTTGTGTTTCGATGACCGCTGTGTCTTATGCAAACTGAGAGCCATGAGAGTCTAGCAAAGTACATTTAGGTACCAAAGACCCTGGGCTGGGATTTCTGGGAAGATTAGATGGTATCACCCACATGAAGACAGGCAGTGCAGTGTCTCACGTGTCAGGTCTCCAGGAAGAGTTCCCCCCTCTCATGGCTATAGGCAGTCCCTCTCTCTCGGAGGACCTCAGAATGAGCTGGGGATTCAGTGAGAATCAGGGTGGGTCTGGTATAAGCTTTACTTTCTACCACATAGGTCTCTGGAACCAGTCAGCACTCAAAAGACTGGCCCTAGCTACACCTGCCCAGCCAGCCCCAGAGATCTTGGGCAAGTCTCTCCCTGGTATCATCTTTAGCAAGAAGATGAGTAACCAGAGGGGCGAACCTGTCTATTAGTTGCAGTAGTGAGGGAGGAGAAGAAACAAGAAAATCTCAGTATCATTCAGGCCTCTAACGATACAAGACCCAATTGAATTAGACCAGGATATATCTGGGCACACAGACAAACGGCGCCCTCTACTGGCCATGGGGAAACGTGGGGCTTCTAGGTGGTTCTGGCCCCACCCTAAGGGCCTTGAGAATGGATTGATGATCTTTGTGAGAACTTTTTCTGACATTTTATGTCATGGGTCATATCTGGCCCAAACAGTGGGATAGCAAAACAAGCACACAGAAAAAGAGTTGCCAAACCAGATAACATTTCAAATGACAAACAATTAATTTTAATTAAATACAAACAAGGAGGAAAAAAAAAGGCACCATGGCCCATTCAAGTATTTTGCATAGATGTACAAATATTTGTAAACAATAGGTGGGTGGGAGAGAAGAGGCTCTGTAATCCATGAATGACCTCTCAAATAAAAAGAAGATTCACATTGCCCTGAATCCTGGACGCGTACACAGAATGGGTGGCGCAAGAGGATGCTAGGGGTGGCGTGGTGGTGGTGGGGGGCCAGGGTCACTGGCTTTGGAATCTGCAGAACCTGTCTGTAGCAGGCTTCTCTAGAGATGGGACACTTTCCAGTTGGCATTTCCCTGGCTTGCTCAGGTGTACAGCAGAGCTGTTATGCATGCACTGAACACAACTACTGTTTTCAGAACTGGTCCCCAATTCTTAAAAGTCTCCCATACTTCTGTCAAATAAGAACAAATTAGGTCATACCTAAGGGGAGACTTTGTTAGAAAGGATTATTTCAAGCAGTCGAGGGGTACTGCAATGAGAAAGGGGACTATTGTAATGCAGAAAACATTAAGACCATAAAATCCGGGAGAGTTTTGCTTTAACCATAAAAGTCAACCAGGCTAAAAAGAATCTAGGACCTACTTGCAACACAGAGCCAGAGCGAGGGATGCAGGGTAAACCTCCCACAGAGGCAGAGACAGGGCTGTATCTCACTGAGGTTTACATTTCAGACGTGGCTTCAGGCCCCTAAAAAACATTCCAGTGTCGTAAAACTGGCAGGAGGAACCATTTAGCTTCTAAAAAGATTTACATCCTTCTTCTTGAGCAAATGACTGGTTCACTCAACAGATCAAACTTCAGTGAAGCGTCCCTCCTCCCTACTAGATGGTGGATTTGGACCCATGGTCAGCCTGAGCCAAAAGCATGTCTTTTCACAGACAACCCCTTTCTCCCCAAAAAAGGCTGGGCACACAGTTACAACCCGGATGCAGTTCCTTCCAGCCAGGTTAATTCCTTCCACTAAAAAAGGCTTTTTCTGCCTGGAATTCAGAATGCTTGCAGATTTGGTGAAGGGTCTGTGTTCCTCTTACTGAAACTGTCCCCCTCCTCTCCTCATGGCAGTATTCTCATTTCCCTTCTCGCAATAATCCTCTGGAATAAAGTCCCTGTTCCTGTATATCTCAACATCTTGGTATTTGTGTTTGACATCTTACAGCAGCCCATTAGCAGAGGGGGGAAAAGGAGATGCAGAACGGGTATTCTTCCTCCCTGGCACCTCCCTGGCCTAAAGGAAAAATAACTTCCAGCTCCCTGAACAGAGCCAGGTGTACAATGGTAAATCGAACTGGCTGCTGAAGTTGCCATCAAAATCAAAGGATTCTACCATCTTCCAGTTCACAGTATAACTTCATGGGATGGAGGTGGTATTCAAATAATGAGAAAATAAAAAGCAAGAGAACCGCAAGCAGGACCCTTCCTGGTGTAGTTCTGGGGGCAGTGGATTTCAGGTTTAAAAGACTCACGAAGTCACCACAGCTGTGCACTGTTCCTTCAGAGCCACTGCTCCTGATGTAAGGGAAGCCACTGCACAGGCCATGGGGACTTCTGGGAGTATGGGGCTGAGCTTAAGGACAGTTTGCTTGTTTATGGGGAAAGGAAGGCAGAGGATACCTCTTCTGGGACCCAGCTTTGAGGCACAGAGCATTTGCTAAACACCTAAAGGAAAGGTTGTCTCCTGGCACCAGGAAGAAGGGGATTAGATGGGGTCAAGGAGGTCTGTGCCAGGGAGACAGGACCCCAACATCACTACCACCCTGAGAGAAGAAACACATTTTCCTGAGATCTTTCTAACCCCACCCCACCTTTTCCCTTGGACACGTGCCCCACAAATCCCATTTGTCTAAAAACCCAAAAACCTTAGCTCAGTATGAGGAGGGTACAGAGAGCTACAGACAGGGAGGCCCTGGGGTTGGGGCTCGAAAGCTCCACCTTCTCCCTGCACTGAGGTTTTCCAGAGCAAACAATTGCTCCTGTAGGAGGTGGGAAGGGCTGTGGGAGGCCCTCAAAGGAGTGAAAGTTCAGCCAGCTCACCTTAGGAGAGCCAACCAGCACCTCTGCGGGGGCGGGGCCGATCTGGGACCACCCTCAGCTACTTTGTAAAAAGCGTCCTATCTAGCAGCACACCGCATAGTTCTCCTGGGCTCCAGGTGGCACAGGACCCTCTGGAGCCCTGTCTTCCATCTGCTCAGAGCTCTTTCTCTGAGGGTCAGGAAAGAGAACTAAAGGACACGAATAACGGAAGCCTTGGTGGGAAGGAAGAGCAGGGAGTCCGGTTCAGATTGTTCCACCATGGCTGTGGATGGCTGCCATCTCCAGGGATCTCTGATGGCTCTCTTGGTTAGAAACACCTCTCCTCTCTGCTCAGAAGACAACGGTCCCACCACTAGACCATCAGGGTCATACAGGCTCCCTGGTGTGTACTTTTTAAATAGCTGGGCTTCCAAGGATGTCTGTTCCGTTGACCACATGGGCCACCATTCCTGGAAGACCTCACCTAGATGTAGGTCAGGGAGTAAGGAGGAAGGCCCTCCCCCTGCTGAGGTCACAGAACACAACGAACACAAAGGTACGACTCCCACAGCCATGCCCTAAGTCTACTCTGGTCAACAGTGCTGGCATCCAGTGGAGGAAGCTGAACTGCCACTCCATGAGGCAGGACCCTGACTCATAGGTCACAAGCACCTCGTCCCTAAAAGGTCAGGACTGTTTGAGGGTCCACTCACCAAAGCACCATGCATTATAGTGGGCTTGAGGGGGAAGGAAAAAACAGAATCACAGAACACTGGGAAAGAAAGGAGAGAATACAAAGCGCAAATGAAGAATTACCAAGAGTCTTGACCTTTGGCATGATGGCTCAGAGGAGGCCCAGGCTTGGTGCTCCCTCTGCTGTCTACCCTGCCTACAAATAGTACCTGTCTGAGTTAGAGTGACCCATGAATAGGGGCTGTGGGGTCCTAGGGGGCTGTGGGGAGGGCGCTTGGCTTGTCACATGCAGCCGTATAGTCAGGAGCAGTCACCTTGGCCAAACCCTGGGCAGGGCCACAGCAGTGGCTGCCTTGACTCTTCCTTGATCCCTAAAAGTTAAAAGGGCAAGGTCAGGGCCCCGCCTCAGTCCAGCTGGGGCCTCTAAGGGAGACAGAGGCGACAGACGCTCTCACGTGTGTCTCCACCATGGGGCCTGCATGGAAAGCTTCTCCAAGCTAAACCCTAGGTGAGAGGTTGGGCAGGGCTTCTCCCAGGTGGTTCGCCAGCTCTGATGGTCCTGGCCATCTCTGTCAGACCTCTAGGCTGGGAGGGTGGGTGGAGAAGCTGCCGCTCAGCCTCTTCTGTGCGCTCCCTCCCCACCTGGGCTGTATATTGCACAGACCAACACTTAGAAGCCATCAGGCAATAGTCCCTCTGGGCCTCTGAGGAGCACCAAGAGGCACTGAATCAAGAAGGGAATGGCGGAGACTTGGTGTTTCCAGGAAAAAGCCAGGAGAAGCTCAGAGGCAGCCAGACATGCTTCTTCTGGTTCCTGTGGTGATCACGAATCCTCTCGGCATCCAGAGTCGCTGAGGAGTGAGAAATCTCTAGATGGATTTAGATTCTGGAACTAGTCATCCCCCCAGTCCTCTGTGACCTGTACGTGGGAAACTGGAGAGAGAGAGAGAGAGAAAAGATGAAGAAAGACATCAGCTTGATGCCAGTCTCCGGGATCAGTGGGAACTGTGCTCTCGCTTTTGACAGCTGGGAAGGGCAGACAGATCACCCGCTGAGAAGAGAGGCTTCCTGTTCCCACAGAGGTCTGCAGGTGGGGCTGCTCACTCAGCCCACAACTCTGTGGCGAGGCCCGGTGCACAGCCCCACCTTCAAAGGAGGCTTCGACGTCCTTGCACTTCCTGGAGCCTGACAGTGAGCTTCTTTCTTCCTCTCATCCCTTCCAGACCCCACTCCCAGGCCTAGGAAGCTGGGGACGCACCAGGGGCGGAGAAGGGGAGGGGAGGGTCGGCCTTGCAAAAGCGCCACAATCCAGACAGAGTGTTTTGCCTTCATGGCCCCCACGCGATGCTAGCACCTGCTACTTAATATTATAAACGTACAGACAAGGAAATGCAGATGCGAGAGTGCGACTTGCTCAGGTCACTTGGCTGGGTGTAGCTCTACAGCCATCACAGCATGGGTTTCACCTTCCACAAGAAACCTGAGCACCCTATTACTAACTGAGGGGACAGTAGAGAAGGTACCAAACAATGCTAAGCTTTTGCTCATGGCTTTTATTCCAGCAAGAAGCATGAAGAGGTTTGTTTTCTCAACCACACAAGAGCATGCTGCTGCCCTCTGGTTTTTCTCTGGACTCACCTTGGAAGAAGGTGCAACCAGAGGCTGGGCCTGCAGGTCATCTGGCCTGGGGAGGATCCTTCGGCCCGGCACAGGGTTCGCCGGGAGCGCCTTCTGAGGTGGCCGAGGCCTGGAGAAATCCTGTAGAGAACGCAGAAGGCCTCACTTGAAAGCCAGAGGAGCTTGCTCTAAAGAAAACATTCCTAGTAGCTTACTAATCAAAACGATGTGGAAAAAAGAAGTACACACTGCCTGGTCCCACTTCATCAGGAACAGTGCGGTGCGTCTGTGTGTGCCTAACATGTTTCCACACTCAAGAAAAGCCTGTGGGGAGAGCAAGGGGACAGTACCTATTACATCTAGGAATGGCCCTCCTCTGACTGGAAAACACTCCCGTGGCCCCCATTAGAGAATTATTTGCACAGGTCCCCAAAGATGAAGTCCTGCTGGTGGACTCTGCTACACGGTTTGTGACAACAGAGAAAGTATGAATCAGCAACATTTCATTGATAGGTAAAATAACTAAAATTATAAAGTGATACATTACGTAGCATTTAAGCAGAACATAGGTCGATGGGGCAAGAGATGCTGATGAGTATTGAGTGCAAAAAGCTGAACTTCGAGCTGTAGTTTATACAAAATAGATCACCATGCCCCCCACATAGATGTCAATGAGCAGAGAATAGTCAGAAAGCATACAGGGGACACTGGTAACAGAGGCCACACAACTGGGTGGAGGTGCCAGTAGGGACCACAGTGGTCCAGGTGAACATTCAATATCTTTTTTTTTTAAACAAGATCATGTATGTATAACTTGGGCAAATAAAAACTAAATTTAGAAAAGAAGAAACCAGATGTTTCTCCCACCTGGGCTGTCTATGAGTAGCACAATGAACAGGAATTCTCTGTGGGTTGTCAATGTTACTTATATGTCTCTGTCATTCTCAACGAGGCTTTCTCTGATTACCTTACATAACGTCAATACAATCCCCACACTGGTCTTGGCTTTCTGACCCTTTCATCCTAACCTGCCTCCTTCTTCCTTGCCCCTTTCTAATACACATCATTTCTTCACTTACTAAGCGGGCTTTATTGTCTCTCTCTGGCCCACAGGGGAAGAGACTGGGGGCAGCTGCAGTGGTCTGCGGGTCTTACTGCCGCATCTCAAGCTTGCAGTACTAGGTTTGGTATCCAGAAGGCACTAGACATCTATGAGACGGACACGTGTGCTAGCTGAATTTCTTGAATTCTTTATTTCTGAACTAGTCAAAATTTTTGAAATATATATTTCTTCTGTGCTTGTGAAAATAAAATTTTAAGAGGCAAAGAATGGACCGCTCCCAAGCTGGTGGGGTTTAGGGCTGGAGTGTGGCTTAGGGAAAGAGCGCTTGGCCAGTATGCACCAGACCCTGGGTTCCATCCTCAGTACTGAGAGCGAGAGAGGGAAAGAGGAGGGGAGGGGACCCAATTTCTTGATTGGTTCTTTTTCCTGAGAGGGTTGCTAATGAGCACATACACGGGCACACGGCAGGCAAGCAAAGAGCACAGGGACCACACAGAGAGCGAAGGTTTTCTATGAGAAATTCCTTGGTGTCCAAAAACTGCGAGCAGACAGTAAAGCTCAGAGAACAGGAGAACAGGAAATGCAGGTGACCAAAGAGCCACGTTCGTCAGCTCCATCCCTTCCCCCAAAAGACACTGTGATCCCCTCTGGTCTCCGGCTTTGGACACTCAGCTCCCTAGAGGCCAGGACAGAGACCTTCCAAGGAAAGCAAAGACAGCAGATGTCGGGTTGCAGAAAGAGCTATTGGGGGCTTGTTATCTGGGTGACACCCTTACCAGCTGTCAGCTCTGCGCCTCCTAGGGCTACGACCTCCCATGGGCCACCAGTGAGGTAACCCAGCTCAACTCTGGCGGGGGTAGGGGGTGCTCACAGCACTGTTCCCTGGAAGCAAGAACATCCTCTGACCCACTCTGGCCCGCAGCCCCCTTCCTTGAGGGTGGTATCTCTACCCACCAGGTTGTACCAGCCAGACCCTGCAGCGTCATCCCCTGCCAGCCCATCCACAATGTCTATTTTCCTTCATTCATTTCTCATCCGCTTGTCTCTCCCACCCCTGCCCACCCTCAGGCTCTGAGCTACAGCTGTCTTTCTTCAGGACGATGCTCAGCCTTCGAAGCAGTATGCCCATTTGCAGTGAGAGTGGTTCCTTCATGTTCTAAAACTGTTCCTTGAAGTGTAACAGATACATAAAAGGTGAACAGTATGTAAATATATGAGACAAATTATCAACCAGTGAATGCACATAGATTATCCCATTCAGGTCAAACGTTTGAAGACTAACAGCCCTAGGAGCATCCAAAGGGCCTCCCAGACATGACACCTTCCTCCTGCCTTAAGGGGGCCCAAACAAGTGATCCTTGTCACTGTCACCCCCATCCCGTGTCACCGTGCCCACCTCTGTCCCCGTCTCATGAAATGCAGACCAAAGTCCTGACCAAGGCTCCGTGGCCCGAGCACAGCTAGCCCCTCCTCACTCTCTAGCACTATCTCAGTACCTGGGGCCCAGGCAAACAGGGCTTTAAATGTCTCCACACTATGGGGCAATCTCCATCACAGAGCCCCTCACAGCCTGGGTAACTCCTCTTCCTCCTTTAGGTCTCAGCTTGAATGTCAGCTCCTCAGGGAAGCCTTCTCACCTTCCCCAACTAGGTCACATCCTCTGTTACTCTGAGCACCCTGAACCTCTGCTTCCTAGCACTCATCCCTGCTGTAACTACACGCATCCCAGAGCCCCTTCCCAGCAGAATGCAGGTCAGCTTTGCTCTAGGGCACCAGGAGGACACATGTGCACATCCATGAAAAGAGCAGAAGAGGGGGTGGACTTTCAGCTGGCTCCTCTCCAGGGCAGGCAGTGCCACCTGCTAGCAGGGGCAGAGCTGAGAGACTGAGGCAGTGCAGCCTGAGGGCAGGGTAAGACCTGGGGTCAAGGGCTGAGTGTCCTCCTCACAGACTGCACCATCTTGGATAAGTTCTTCAACCCTGTGAGACTCAATGACTTCAGTAGGTGAGGGCAGGAATAACCCAAGGCTCCCTCTGGGGAAGAAGGTGGCTGAGGCCATTTTGGCTACAACCTTCTCTCAGAGCAGCAGCCTCCCTGCCTGTCCTTGGAGAAACCCCACCTGTGCCCCAGGGCCAGGAGCTGCTGTGCTTGGGATCTGCGCACACAGATACTTGTCCCCAGCTCTGGCACCAGGGAGACCGGGAGCGGGAGAGCAGGCAGAACCCCGGTCGTTTTCCCACCCCGCTTGATTCCTGCTGCTTCTGATATTCGTAGGTAACCTAGCGCTCAGCAGGCTGGGGGAACTAGCAGTGCAGCCAGCCTCCCATGCCTTGAGGAAGCACCCGGGGTGGGTTGGGGAAATGGTCCGAATGCCCTGCTCCCTCTTCCTCCAGCACCTCTGTGCTTCTGCCCCGCGTTTCTCTCTGCCTCTGCTCTTTTTCCCTCCTTCCTCCTTTCCCTCTGGTGCAGGCTGAACTATGCCTGTCCTCCCGGGACCTCGGCCTGTGGGCAGGCTCAGAGATGAGGGAGGCCTTTGAAGAGTGACTCCGCTAAAATGAGGCCATGAGGGTGGGCTCACGTCCAACCTGGCCTCCTAACAGGAATCCATTTGGGCACACGGATGCCACACAGAGACACACAGGGACCGACGGAAGGCCACGCAAGGACCCCCGCGAGGAGGCGGCAGTATGCAAACCAAGGACAGAGGCCTCAGGAGAAGCCAGCCTGCCAGTACCTTGATCTTGGACCTCCAGAACCATGAGGAAAAATTTAAAACTGCTGCTGAAGCTGCATTTTGTCACGGCAGCCTCAGGAAACCACTGCACTCCCCATCTCAGCCTCTCTCCTTTCCTTCCTCCCTTTCCTCCCTCCCTGCCCCTCCCGGTGAGTCTTTCCCCTCCCTTCCTGTGTGGGTTTTCCCACCACACCTCTGCCACACACACAGGAATGCAAGAGTCCCAGTTTCACACAGAGAACCAGGCTCGATGCCCTTAGCTCAAACTGCCACTGCCGCACATGCCAAGGCTTTTGCAAAGCCTGCAGCCAACCCCACAGTCCTCAGAACTGGAGCAGCTCTATGGAGCCCTCTGGACCATGCCCAGGAAAAGCGGGCGCACCTGAGGAGTCACCTGAAACACACAGGCCAGCTTCGGAGAGCATCATACCTGGTCACCACCCGAAAACACCTGTGTCTGCACTGGGGCGCAGCGTGCAGAGTGAAGGGGCCCCTGGGCGGTGGCTCTGCTTCCACAGGCATCAGGGGTGGAGGAGTCTACATCCCACTCTCACCTGCCAGAGGCCCAGGCCCTGGACCTGCTCCTCAGTGAGCAGGACCTCAGGGGGCATCCCTCAGAAAGACTGCCCAGTGGGAGACACTGGCAGGAACAGCTCAGGTAGGTACTGCGATGAGAGCGATACTGGGGTGTCAAGCCCAGACTGGAGGGGTGAGAAAAAGCCCTTTGAGGAAAGGCATCTATGTGTGTGTCTGAGGGTGAGCAGAAGCTGGCCAGGCAATGTGTCAGATGGAACAGTATTTGCAAAGACTCAGAGGTTAGGAGAGCACAGGGAACCGCAAGAAGTAAATTTTGGGTAGAAGGTGAGTAGTTAGCTGTTATAAAGTCAGGGTAGTAGGAAGGAAAGTGCTCTCTGGATTAGGGGATGTCTGGGGAGTGCATTTCCCCACACTCACGGCTCTTTCTACAAGTTCCCTGGATTCCGAAATGCAGAAAAGGTACTCAGCTCTGACCATTCCTTCTTCCAGGCCTCGGACATTATCCACGGCAGGTGTGGAAAATCCACTTACCTGGGAGAGGATGTAGTTTGGTGCTGGAGGCACAGGCCGGCTTGGGGGAGGCTTCCTGGATGATTCCTTTCTCTGTACTTGAGATGTGGGCTTTGGGGAGCCGCTACCAGTCCTGTTTAGAAGCGCTAACAGTGGTGCAGGTAAAGCCCCGCCTTGCAGAAAGTCTGGAGGGGGCGGGGGCGGAGGCTGGGAGGGCTTCCTCAGGGTTTCGGGGGTGCTGGTCACCTGTGTGCACAAAACAAGGACCTCCTGAGACAAGGAAGTGGCAATGTGCTTAAAACCCAGGTGCACCCTCTGAATCCCATCAAGATGACCTGGCGTAGGACTGATAGGTGGACCTGTTAAAGACACCCTAGGGTCTCAGGGGTCAGATGCAACATTTAAGGGAATCAGGGGACAATAGAATCAACAAGCGCATCTCTCAAGCCAGTAAATGGTTTTTATTACCAATTCTACGGCTCTTAGGAAAATCCAGAAGAGGCTCGAGGGACAGAGAAGTAGCAAAGCTGACAGGTGCAAAGCCCTTACCTTTCGCTTGCCCTGCGGCGTCTGCAACTTGAAAGTTGGGTTGGCGTGGCCAGTTCCACCACTCGGAGACACCCTGAAGGGACAGCTGGAGACACAGAAGAGGGGAGGTGGGGCAGCTCAGCAAGGGACAGTGATGGGGTCTTTCTGACCGCTTTTCCCAGGCCTACTGTGGAGGAAGAGGAATTGGCCTCTCACACCCCATCTTCCTTGGCAAGGATGCTGTGTGGCCAGTGGAGAACTCACAGGGGGAGAGAGTTAACCTTGCACAAAGCAGAGCTTTCTCAGCACCTTCTCCTTACCGGTTGAAGAACTTTGGCTGCTAAGCAGACAAAGGCTACCACCAGCCATCAACCACCCCCCCACACGAATCCAAAAAGACATGGGATTTAAACCCTTTCCAGAACAAGTGTAATTTAGTAGCAGACTCAGAAAAGACAGACCTTCCATAGGCAAAGAAATGAATCACTTAGCAGAAAAAAGTTGATTTTCTTAATGGGTTTATTATCGAGCCACCCCTGTCTTTGACTTGGGCTAGTTACCCCCTTTTGCCTGGCTACCTGCTCTTTAAAATAGGGGGTGCTGGGTATGGCGGCGTTCGCTTGTAATCCCAGCACCTGGAGGCAGAGGCCAGAGGTTCACCCTGAGTTTGAGGCCAGCCAGAGCCACACAGTGAGTTCAGCCTGATAGTGAGACCCTGTTTCAAAAATCTAAATAAATAAATAATAAATTTTAAAAATGGAGCACAAACTGATTAGACAAAGAATGGTAAATTTTGTATTTCAACTTCAATTAGTTGGAAGATTCTGTCAAGGATTTGAAAGTGATAAACACACCTAGTGGAGACAACCTACAGTGATATCCTTTAGTAATGTCTGGCACTGAAGACCACTTATAGTGAGCTCATCTAATAATGTCTGCCATGGTCACAGAGCACAGCACACAGAAGAGGGCAGCCAGCAGCACGTGTCTCACACTCATCTTCCTGAATTAGACCCACTACCACAAACTCCCTCACTAGGCACTGTTCCCAGGCAGCTTTACGATACAGAAGGGGGCTCAAGTCCTTTGAGGCCTTCACGGCACCCTTTCATACCTGAACTGCTGCATCAGCTTGGCAGGGAGGACAGAGGGCTTGAGCTGGCTCAGCTTTCTGTTCTGTCTGCAGTAGTAGATCAGCATAAGGACGGCAAGCAGGAAGAGGGCACTGAACACGCCAGCGATCACGGGACCGACACCTTCCAGAGGAACCCAGGGGAGAGATTTAGAGGCTACTCAGGCTATAGCAAAACAAGGCACTCCTGATTCTTTGTCAGACGTTTGATCCACATTTAACTTGTTTCATTTATTTTACCTTAAAAGTATAAAAACCACACATGATATACTACCAGGACACCTCTAAGGGGCTGTGTGCAGATGTTACAAAGGCCCCATCGCCACTTGTACTTAACTGAAAAGATCTCTTTTGAGGTAGGCGATTCAGGCTGTGTTACCATTCGCCAATACTTTTCAGCCTGAGCCATGATTTTCCTGGACACAAAGCAATGAATGCAGAATACTGAGAGACTGGCTTAAGATTAGGACTCTCGCCCTCAGTCCACAACTTCACATTTGGTTTCATCAAAACTGCCTCAATGTTCTCACAAGTTCCAAACTTAAATGTACAAACCTATTTGCTCTAGTGAGACATACTTCATCTGTTCTGCACATTAGGGTTTGTTCCTTGAAAGATTTTTTTTTCAAAGTACTTTGTTATTATTAAAAGAAAAAGTTTGGAAGCCACAGGCTGTAGTCTGTGAGATTCCCGCCAAACAATCAGACCTTTCCTGTGCCTGTTTCCTCACTTTAGTCTTGTTCATGATTATTTGCAAATGCCCAAGAAAGGACTCTGACTAGCCACCACACCATCCCTCAAAGCAGATGCGAACAGCCAGTGACCTACAATGTTCACTGACCTCTCACTCTACAAAATGACACCTGTCCCGGGGCATCCACCCCTCTCACAAAGGTAGGCAGAGGCTGCAAGCAGCCAGTACTCACTGTTGGGGGGCAGGGGCCCACTGTCTATGCTGCCCCCATGGCCAGGCGTGTTGCAGAAGGGCGGGGCCCAGCCTGGGAAGCAGTGGCAGTTCTGGTTGTTGTTGCAGACCTAGAGCGCAGGTAGGGGGGAGGTGTCAGCACCCCAGAGAGCTCCAACTCCCTCGGGTTCTGCCCCATGCGTGACACTAGCCCCAGGAACACACCCCATGACCATTGCACTTCTTCTCGCAGCCTGCAGTTTCAAAGAAGGAGGTGTTTCTGCACTGTCCCTCGAAGCAGACCTGCAGTGAGTGGGAAGCACAGCCGTCAGGAGGACACATGGGACACGGGGCAGGAAATAGGATGTGGGGTTGTGCACCCAGAAAGGCAGCCCACTTTGGATTATTTGGTATAGTGGAAAGTCAGAGAGCCTAAAAATGCTATTACTTTGATGATTAGAGAGACAGCAACAATTATATTGTTAAGATATTATATTTAATACCTATAAAATGTTATATATTAAATGTTGATTAGTTAACAAATTATTCATCTATCAATATGTACCATTTTAACATTATGTTTAAACATAAAGATTCTGAAGCAGCCTACTCTGTGCTAGAAAATATACCAAGTGGTTCATATTTTTATACTTTCACTGTTATAATTAACTATGAGATACTTGACAGTATTTTCCCCAAGCTTCCCTAACTTAAGCCATTTTAATACATATGATAGCTAATGATAAGCATGAAAATGATAACAGCTAGCTGATCTGGACGCTTTGCAGATATGACATGAATTAAGCCCTAGTCTACAGATAACAGCCTATTGTTACGACTACGCAAACTTTCATAAAAGGAAGCTACAGAGGCTCGGAAGTTGGGGAAGCTGGGATCTGAGCCCAGGCATCGCTTCTCAGTTCCCCCTTTCTGCAGCTCATCTCCTGCATGAGGCTGGGGGAATGGACTCACATGGTTGAAGCCACACTTTGTCCCAGTCATCACCAGTCCTGGGTCCAGCATATCACCCTCTTCAGGACCTCGGTAGACATGGGTACCCCGGCATTGGATCTTCTTCCCATTCATGATGATGGTGGTTTCGATGGCTACTGCGTTGGACTCCAGGGGCAGCTCCCGAGAGCTCTGACACTGGATCTTCCCACACTTGGCATCCCTGGGCCCGAGAGAGGGATAGGGAGGCGCAATCAGAGGCTGGGCTTCCGCGCACCTTTAGAGTTTCTTGGCCAAGACAGCAGGCTTGGGTGAGGTAAGGATCGGAGACCCCCACGAGGGCTTAGATCAAGGGAATGGAATACACTTCATGTCCCTGAGCAGATCTAGACAGGGAAGTGGTTTGGGAAAATCCTAACTTCAGAGACACCTGCGTAGCCTGAGCCAGCTGTCCCCGTAGGTATGCTCCCTCTACCACCATCCGCTGGGGCACTCCAGCAGACGCCTGGGGTAATTTGACTCCTCGTTCTCCCCCGTTCCTGGATTTGGGCAGCTTTCAAGCCCTGCCAGTCTCCCCTCCATAGCCACACTGCAATTCCTACCATCATGCTCTCTGACCCAAGCTTCAAGAAACCGATTTCCCTGCCTTCGGTCTTGCCCTGTGAGAGTGAGGCCATCTTCCGCTGTGCTTTCAAGCCGAAGTCCAGACTCCCCTAACCAGTCACTTAAGCTTTTTCATAATTCAGCCCCTGCTCCCCTCCCCCAGCTCCTTTCTCACAGCGCCCTCCCCTTTGTACTCCAAAATTATACCTTAACTGTATCGAGCAGCTATCAGCTCTTCCAACTGCTAATTTCTCTCCACCCACCTCTGTGCCGAGACCACACTAATCACACAGCAGCACCACTCCCTATCCTGTGCATCTGCTTAACTGCTCCCTGACTCCTAACTTCCCTGCCTAACCCCAGGCTACTGAGACAGACTGAGCGGCTCTCTCTACGCTGTCATTATTAACACTCATGTATAATGAGGGGGTGGAGGGACACATGGTTGGATGGGTGGGTGGACGTGGGAGGGCAGATGAAAGGGTGGGATAGGTAGATGAGTGGGTGGATGATAGGTGGGTAAGTGGATGGGTGGATGGATGGGTAGGTGGTTAGAATGAATGAGTGAATGAGTGATCTATTCCGATAAGGACATAATTAGTATTCTGCAAATGATCCAACAGAGCCCTGTCCTACTATAGGACAATCCCCGAAGGAAGCCTGATCAGCTTTCCAGGAAGCATTGCCTCCCACATTCTCTCTGACCTCCTCAGGCCTGAATGCTGCATTGTCAAACAACAGGCTAAGAATAGACACAGACTTCAGCTGATTTCTGCAAAGGCCAGGCCAGGGCTGTCGTGCTGCTGAGCTGGGTGGCGGTGAGCAGGGCAGAGCAGGAGTTAGATCCTCGCTCCTCATCCCCGGGGACTGCTCTGAGTCTTTACCTCATGTTGCATTTCCTGTTCTGACCGTGCATGTCTTTCCCACAGTTTCCAAATTCGTCTCCTGCCACATTCACCTTCTCAAAGCAGAGATCAGGGGCAGGCCGGGCTCCTGGTGCACAAGAAATGACCGAGTCAGTACCTAGCCTGTCCGGGGCCCCCAGGGCAAAGCCAGCCTTTGGCAAGGCGATGGGGTTAAGGTTTCTCCTGTTCTGTCAGGTATCATCTCCCATGTTCTCACCAAGACCTATTCAGAGAACATGTTTTGTATTTGTTGTTCCATCTTATCAAGGATTTGTGTCTCTGGGGGTTTGTATGCTATGTCTACTTGAACAGTGCTGTCTTATTTCAGGATTTTAAAAATAGGTAATGTAAGCACAAAGCTGTGAAGATGTAAAGAATGTCTTTGGAACTTTTCCTCAGAGCCATCCTGTTCCTCTTGCCCCACATTCTGAAAAAGCAACAATTATCAGTGGATTTTCTAGAAAAAAACTGTATTTCTGTAGCATGCATTTCTTAGTTATAACCTGGGTGTGTCTTCTCAAGATCACCTAATAAAGAAGGAGTATCTTCTAGTCACTGTTCTGTACCTCACATTTTTACTTAGGCTGTGGGAGATGCTTTTACTCAGCGTACAGAGTTGCCTCCTTTTATTCATGCACAAAGCAGATGATTGTACAGATTTACCAGAATTAATTTAATTGGTTCCTACTAAAAGGCACGGGGTGGTTATTGCTTTAACTAAACAGCACAGTTAACATCTCTGAAAACATATCTGCAGACACCTATGCAAGTACAACTATAGACTAGGTGTCTTAGTAGTGGAACTGATGGGCCCAATCAATGCATTTAAAATTCTTCAATCTCCAAATTACTTTCCCTGGTGGGTGTACCTGTCTGATCCCTCGCACCCTCCCAAACATCATATTATGGCTGTCATTGTTATTATAGTACTATTATCACAGTAACTCTCAATCTTTGTAATCTGATACATGAAAAATTCCACTTTGTATCAGTCTTAATTTGCTGTCTCTTAATATGACAGAGGCTAAAACCTTGTCATAGCTTAAGGGCCATTCACGTTTGCTTTTCTATCTCCACCATTTTCTCCTTTCTAACTAAATTATTGTTATCAAATAGCTGACTCGGAGAACTAAAAGCACCAAAGGACTGGAGAGATCGCTGCCTACTGGCTCTTCCTGCAGCTCTACCTTGAGTCAGTGGGAGGAAAGATGTGGGCTTCTGTTGTTTCTTTTCCCTTCTTCTCTTTTGTGGTACTGGGAAGTGAACCTAGGGTTTCATACTTTGATTCTCGCTTTGAATCTATCTTGTTCCTGGTAGTGGGGTCTTACACTTGCCAGCCAATGCCTCTCCTGCTAAGCTACTGAGGTGGAATCTGGAGGCATTTTCAAGCCTAGCTGCTGAGCCACCCTGAGTGGCTGGCAGGCGGGGCTGCTTGGTAGTGGCACAGTGGGTGAGGGCTGCACTTCCCAGCAAAGCCCTTACCGGGGCCCCACAGCTGCTGGCACTGGTCCCGGTAGGTGAGGCACATGCCATTGTAGCAGTAGGCCTGGCCGCCCTCGCAGAGAGTACCGTCCATCTGGTAGAAGTTTGTGGGGCAGAGGGGAGACTTGCCGGTGCAGAACTCTGGAAGGTCACACTGCTGGGCCTGCTCACGGCACAGGGTGCCAGGAGCCACCAGCTAAGTAGAAAAATGAGGGAAAAACAGTGGATGACTGGCATCTACTCTCTGTATACTTGTTATTAAAATTATTTTCACCATCCCCAGGAGGCACCGTCCTGAGGTGATTTTAACTCATGAGCCCCAGGGGAGAAAATAGTAAAATTAGTGAAAGGGACTGTTCCAGTTCCAAATATCTGAAACCTTTATTTTTCTTTTTTCCACTTTCCCACCCCCACCCAGTGCTAGGGGTGGAAACCAGGGCCTCAAGCACGCGAGGCAAGCACTCTGGTGCCACCGCTGCCCCAGGATGGAGGTTTGGGCCCGCCATCACCAGAACCTCTGGGTCACGGCTGCACGCGGGGGAGGGGCCACTCACCTTGCACTCGTGGCAGCAGGCGCCGTGGGCACACTCTGCCCCTTCCTTCAGGGTGCAGTTGGAGGCATTGCAGCAGGGGTTGTTGCATTCCTGAGGGCAGTGGGTGGGCGTGAGTCTTTGGGGCAGCAGGGCAGGTGTCGGACCAGGTGAGAGGACAGCCTTTAGCACCACCCCCAGCCTCAGCCTGCCCTACACACCCTCGATCCCCTGCCAAAAACTCCAGCACTCCTTGCCAAGACATCTCTTGGCAGCTTTATCAAGGTGGTGTGAATTTATCATGGAAAATATACATAAGCACAATGCTCAGTGACACCACAACCTAAGGGCAACTGCATTTCAAGTGTGACTATTTTCCCATGCATCTATGCAGCTAATTATGTTGCAAATTATATTATCCACATGGCCCCTAGTACAATTCCCTCCTTTGTGAAGGCCCTGGGCTGATCCCTCTAAGGTCAGGGTGGCAAGAGTGGTAGCATCTTTAATAGTTCTTATTTTAGTCCGAAAGCTGCATGTTTATGCTAACAGGAGAGTATCATACCTGACAGGTTAGAGAATCAAATCATTTCACCCACATAGATAGATCCTCCCTCTCACCACATCACTTTCTGTTAGGGGCATATTCTTCCCCAATTTTTGTGCATGTGTTAGCATACATATTTTCATCATTCAAAAATGGAAATGAAACAATCCAGTTCTGCTTTCTGCAGAACAACATGCTTCTGTTAAAAATGACAGTCACGCTCTGTGCTCTTCACACTCACTTTGGAAGATCAGAAGGAAAGAAAGAGCTCTTACACAAAGACTGCTTCCGCTCCTTCTTCTCTACAGCCTCTCAGCTCTTCCTCCATCCCCTTCCAATCACGTCTTCTCCCAGATAAACAGCATGAGCTTGTTATTTTAAGCATCCTCGTAAGGCTCATGCTCAAGTTCATGAATCTGTCTGTGTGGCTTCCAAAATAAGTGCAGTGCAGCTGCAGGGCCAAAGAGGCCATCTGAGCTCTAACGGAGGAGAGGGGGCCACGGGACTGCAGTTTCTGGTAGACCAGATGCTCACCAGAACCCCACCCTGATCTTGGACACCAACAGTGCCAAACACAAGCTATGAAGACCACAGAAGCAGTCCATCCGGAAGGCTGACTGACCACATTGTGTATGGGGGCGGGGATGTTGATAGTCCTATAGGAAATGCCTGTGACTAAGAAATTCTATGTATCACAGTCTCTTTTGACCTTGGGCTTGGAATCAGTGCATAGTTCTCCCTCCTGCTAGCACCGCGGTGACACTTACATCTTCCTCCCCACAGTCACACTCTTCCCCATCTTCCAGGAACCCGTTCCCACACCACCGGCCTCCATAGAGCGTCCTGGTGTCCGGCATGTTGGAGAGACACATTCCGCCTCCTGACTGCAGGTACCGATCGAGCTCCTTCTTGTTGCATCCATTGAAAACTCTGGGAAAGGGGTCGCTGGCAGAGAACAATTGGGGAAAGAGTTGGGGATCTGCATATCCTACAGCCAGAACAGCTGCCTGTCATGCTGTGAGGCTGGTTCTAGCTGGGCCCCCAGCATGCCACACGCACATGGTCTACCCCCTTAGAACATGCATCAGTACATCAACTTAGAATGTTTTCACGCCTCATCACGAAACACTAACCACCTCATAGTATTCTATTTTTCTTACTCTGCATGGCAAGGGTATTTGAAAAGAACAGCACCTTCTATCATCTGAGGGAGTTACAATAAAAAAACAATGTGTTACAATAGGTCTCAAGCTGCAGAGCCGACCCGAACTTCTCCAAAAGGCATACCAGGTAGATATTCTTTCATGACAGAGGACCAGGCCAACAGAAATCAAGATCATGGGTTTAATTTCTCCAGGGACCAATGATTTGTTCTTTGCTCTGGAATGCAGAGCACCCTTTAAACCGAGTTAGCCAGCTCACAGATAAGTGCCATTTATCCCAGGAGTATGACTTCTCAGGCCCTTACTACTAGGAAGAAGAGCTCAAACTATAGTAGTTCCCCCTTCTCTGTAGTTTTGCTTTCCATGGTTTTAGCTACCCATCTTAAATGGAACATTCCAGAAATAATTTGTAAGTTTTAAATAACTTTTATTATAGTATATTGTTATAATTGTTTAACTTTACTAGTTATCATTTTTCATGTCTAATCATACCTGCTTTATAAATTAAACTTTCTCATAGATATATATGCAGAGGAAAGAAAACCATAGGATACAGGGCGTTCAACACTCCGTAGTTTCAGGCATCTGGAATGTCTTCGAACATACTCCCCACAGGCAAGGGGAAACAACTGCAGCATGCGCAGAGTCTACAAAGGGAGAGTTACCCTGCTCCCGGGGCTGTAAATTAATGAAGGGCTAAGCATAGGAGAGTTTCATGCTAAATGAGGAAAATTTATGAACAATTTGAACATAAATTAGAGTAGGAATTAATGTAACTATCAACCACTTATCTACAGATACTAGTGAGCTTGGGACAAAAAGGAGCGGACCTAACGGTGAGCTTACAGGGACTTTGGCATGACCTGTGGAACTGTATTGTAAGTATCAACATCATTCTTCCTAACAGCCAAGAAGGGACAACCAGACACTGCTCACGGGAGCTCCGGAGAACTGGGACTCCTCTGGGAGACCCTGAGACATCGTACTCTCCAACGCATAAGCGGACCCTCTGATTTGGGGTGAAGGGACATAGAGTCCCAACATAATGCTTGCTGAGGAGAAATTCAGGTCCTGAAAGAACCCAGTGTTGTATGCTGAGTCCAGGCCCTAGGCAATAAGTCTTCTGAACAAACTCTGGAAATTTTTTTCAAAGGCTCTGGTTTAGAAAATCTTTCATGACTACTGGAAAAGCAGCTGCCTGGTCCCTGTTCTTCATCGGTAGTCCCTGTGCAGTGTGTGGAGGGTCATTTTCCTTCAACTCATTCTAAGGCTACATCAGAGCTTTCAAGTAAGGTTGGATGTAACAGTGCTAAACAAACTCCATTGGGATGGAAGCATCAAGGGTTGTGGTTGTGATTAAAGTGGGTCCTTGCCAAAAGTTAATGAAGGAAAAATGACCCATGTGGTTGGCTCAATTTTATGGCTACAGACCCTAAGGTGAATTAAAACATAGTATATACAGTGCACATGGTAAATAGCATAGCTGGGGTTTCATCAGCGTGAATCTCCTGCATAAAATCTGCTCCTTCCGCTCATTTTCCTTCGTGGTGCTCTTCCAGTGTGTTTTTTGAGACAGAGTCTTGCTAAGTAGCCCAGGCTGGCCTTGAACTCACTATGTAGCCCAGGCTGACCTCAAACTCACAGCAGCCCTCCTGCCTCAGCCTCCCGAGTGCTGGGATTACAGGTGTGCCCTACCATGCCCGGCCTGGTGCTCTTCTAATTTCTTTGTGGTAAAACCTGCGTTTTCTCCAATACCCTACCAGCATACTAAAAACAGCTCCTCAAGGCCAGACGGAAGGAATATTTGGGTCACCCTGGCCACGCCCGCCTCTCTTTTCATCCTCACCCTTCCTGTTGACTCACCCAGTGGCAGCTGCCATGATGCACCCACCATCAGCAGGACTGGCAGAGCAGCAGCCTGCGGAATCGTGGGTCATGCCGAAGTTGTGGCCCATTTCGTGGGCTATGGTGGCAGCCACGCCAACGGCATTCTCAGAGTGGTCCTGCTCAGGGAGAGAGTTCCAGTCAAGGTCAAGAGTCAGCACTGTCTGTCCCTCTCACCCTCAGTCTCTATCTTTTTCTGAGTTGAGCCTAGCAGCTCTCCACGGGTTCCTCTACCAAAAGGAACCCAGATTCACTATAGTCGCTTTCTAACAGCAAGTCCAAAGCCACTGTCATCATCAGGAAATCCAGTGGTTAAAAGCCAGTGTTTCCTGAGTTCTTAAACGGTGCAGACCATGTTTGTCCCACTGATGAACTGCTGGCCCAGTAAATGCGTTTCCCCATTATTCCTATTAACATATATATCTCTCAAAATACAGCGTGGTGGACAGGAGACACTGCCACAAGTCAGTGTAGGGCACATTTGCTCTGTTTTCTGAGAGCGCCACACAATAGATATTTTCCTGGCACCATGTGTGATTCTTGTCAAAAGCAGAAGCTAAAGAAATAGGAAACAAACCAGCAAGCAAGGCAGGCACAGGGGCGAGTGCCTACAGCCCCCATTACTTGGCTGGCTGAGGGAATGGACCATTTGAGCCCAGGAGTTCAAGACCATCCTGCACAATACAGCAAGGCCTTGTCTCAAAAAACACAGAAGCAACAAAAAGAGATTTACTGAATACATGTGGGTGTTTCTGGCACAATTTTGTTTAGTTCCCATTCTTACCCTAAGGTTATAAACTGTCAAATTACCTTTATTTTACAGCTAAAGACACCTATTAACTCATCCAAAGCCATGTAACTATTCTTTGAAACTAATCAGTTCTGACTCTAGAGCCTGGATTTTATCACTTATGTTTTTTGTCAATAAATAAATACAGGGTGGGTGGATAAATAGATGCATAGCAGGCTCCCTGATATCCACTCACAGCCTAGAAGTGAACAGTCCTAATACTCTTACAAAATCAGAGAGAATTTCAGAAGAGTAACTGCCTATGACTTTGAGACATGCCCATCTTTCGTGATGACGTACCTGACAACGCAGGACCTGGAATAAAAACACTCTTAACTTCTTCCCTCTTACTCTTCCCCAGCCCCTGGTTTAAAACATATCAGAGATTTAGAGCTGTATCCATGAAATCATTTCACAGTTCTACTGAGCTTGACAATCAAAAATAAACCAGGGTAAATGACAGTTCACCCCTGGGTCCCTCCATTTCGTAGAACTTAATGACTTCATTTGAAAAATCTGGCCTTCTTGATGTCAAGGATTGGCTTTGGCAATAATACACATCAGATCCTTCTTTTCAAAGGGGACCTCCAGGCCTGGGAGACGGGTTTACACCTCCTGTCGCGCTAGCGTGTGGCCGAGACTCACCGTGCTGACCCCTCCAGAGTGGTGCATGGAGCACATGGTCCTGAGGAAGGCCAGGCCGATGGTGGTGCCGTGGAAAGGGATGCCCCTGCAGGAGAGAAGAGGGAGTAAAGAGGTCAGGCTGGGGCGCTGTGCCTGCGTGTCCAGGAGCAAGTGGCTGTCATGCGCTCTCTGGTCTCACTGACATTTCCAGTCCATTCCCAGGGGTTGGGGCCCTGGTATTCTGACAACTGGCCAACTATCAGGTCACCGCACCTCTCACTTCCTCTCACCTACTCCCTCACTGCTCCAGAGAAAAAGAGAAAGCAGGTGAAAGGTCACGTTTTCCCTCCAGTCAGCCCAGGGCCAAGTTCCTGGAAGGAAATGGCAGAGCTTGAAAGCCCCATCCCATGCCTGCCGCACAGGAAAAGCTCAGGAGGGCTAGGGAAGGGTGGCGCAGGATCTGATGCCAAAGTGAATCATGCCCACTTCCAGCAGCTGCCTGGTCCCAAGCCTTAGCCCTGGCTCTGCAGTGTGGGCCTTGGCGCACAGGGGAGGGAGATTAGGAAACAGCTGTGGGATGGACGCTTCATTGCCATGTCACCTTTGGGCCAAGGAAGCAGCTGTGTCCCATCAGGAGCCTCACAAAGGGCAGCTAGGGGCAAGGATGAGCTGTTTCTGCCTTTGTTTTGCAGCTGTGACCCTAATCCACCAATGGCCAGCTATGGTCTTCCCGGTTTGAACACATCCCTCTCTCAGTTGTATCCATCCAAGGTAGAGAAAAAGAAATAAATGAAACGCCAGTGTTTTTGTGAATGCCACTGATGTGTCACCGACTTAAAGGACCTCTGGAAATTCATCAGGTGGTACATTTCTGCATGTTTTTCTTCTTATCTAGACCACGATATGTTTGACTGTCTTATTTGTTTTAGAATCATTAGAAACTAGCACAGAATGTGACACATTGTGGGTACTGGATAGGTGCTGATCTCAAGGCAGACTTATCTCCAGAGGAATGATCTGCAAAGAAACAGGCAAAATACACACCAGTTTATATAAGGCTCCATTATGATTTTCTAAACTTAGGCACGGCTCTGAGGAGGTCCTACTGGAAACACAGACTCAAGGCTTTGCCTAAAGCAGGCTGTCTCCCCGTTCAGGTCAAAAGCTTTGATAACCAAGGGGGACAGGAGGGTAGCTCAGTTGTACAGCTCTTGCCTGGAACACACAAGGCCCTAGAGCCATCCCCAGCAGCAGCACCACCACAGCAAGTTTTGGTACCCAGTGGCTCTCCCTGGCTGAATGTACAGTCAAAAGTAACGACACAGAGCCTGCGTTTGGGGGACAGTTATTTCCCAGTTTTTTCCAGGTCAGTGGCCCGTGGGTTGGACACAGCTGGCTTGCTTGAGCTGCAGTGAGTGAAGGGGAATTGTCTTGGGTGCCACATAAAGAACATATTGTAGTTAATGTATGTAAGTAACAAAACTCCCTTTATTTTACATTTTTTTCTTATGACACAGGCAACACCAAACCAGTTGGTCACAGGTTAGATATACCTGTAAGGGTCAACCAGGGTTTACATGGTTATTGACCCCAAGATGTACTTAGGGAATAGGTGAAAAGGGTTTATTGTCTCTGTGCCTTGTGTTGTATCTCCCTTCAAATACTTTTGGAAGCCAACACTAATAAATACCAATAATCACCCTTAGCGGCCCCCTGGAATGTCCGCGTCATACAGTTGGCACGTACATAGACCCGTGGCAAACACATAACCTGGTGCTTCATGTGTCTTTTCCCAAGAAGATCTCATTGTAAGAAACATATGTCACTTTCCACTATGCTTATGCTGTGTTCAAGGAGGTCTAGCAAGTCATGTCTCTTTGTTTCAAAATGTGACCCCATCAGTTAAAATGTTTGTTCTCTTCTCTCTGGGACTGATGAAAACCCAACCTGGTCCCTCATAGGGCCGCCCTCCACCAAGCACACGGTTGAGGCTCTGTGTGCCTCTGGGCCTCTCTCAGGCATTCAGCACTGAGCCCCTTTAAAGCAAATGAAGAGTGACTTGGGGGACCCCTGTCCCATGCCTATGGTAGGAGATGAGTGCATATTCCAGAACCTGTCCCCAAGTGGCGTGGCCAACCGTCAGTCACTGCCTGACTGCACACACAACTGGCCCATTTGCTCAGCACTGCAGATGGGATTTTTAATTGTATCTTCTGAAGTACGCTGGGTCCACAGCACATGCTGGAGAAGTGCCTGCCTATCTGGACCTGGGATCCAGGAGGGCCTTGTACAACCAGTGCCCGTCACCGGGTGAAGAAAGGCAAATGCTGAGCACACGCACAGTAGGCAGAGGCGCTGCCCTTAAGGCCGATGCAGTGCACACATGAAAAGCGCTACTTACGTGATTAATTGAGCGTTGTCATGGCTCTTCTGGACAAGGAGCTTGCGCCTCCAACTGAGAAATGACAAAAGCGTGGCGTACGGATTCTCTGAAACTTCACATTTATCCCCGTGAGTCCACACTTCCAAGCCCACAAGAGCTATCCGGATATTCAAGGATCGGTAAAACTGAAAAGACCAAAAAACTGTGGTTTCTAACAACATTCTATAGGACTTATCAGTCCCTTCCTCATCTTGAAACTCAGAACACAGACTCCAGATTGCTCCTTTGCCCCTGGCTCTGAGGGGAGGAGGGAACATGTATCCGTGATGTTTTTTCAGATAGGGCAAGTGCCGTTCGGAGAAGTTTTCACAATACTCTGGTGGCAGAACTGGGGCATCATTGCTTAGAGAATGGAAGAGGCAGGACACAAAATTGGTTCAGATACACACAGGGCTATCATGTGAAGAAAGGATGAGGGTTGACCCACATGGTCCTCAGGCAGGGACTGGGTTCCGAGGTAATACAGACGGGAAGATACATGTCATACTATAATAGAAAAAAAAGCATTCGAAAAAACCTGGTCATGGCTCAGTAATGTAGTGCACATCTACAATCCCAGCACTTAGGAGGCTGAGGCAGGAAGACCACTGTGAGCTCAAGGCCAGCCTGAGCTACATAGGGAGACACCCCTCCCCCCCAAGTGGTGTTCATGAGCAAGCTGAGATCTTTTGTATAATCACTCTTAGCCCAGCTAGCTAGCACTTATCTTTTTATATGTACCTTAAAAAGCTCTCTGGTATATGGATTTAAAAAGAAACTTTATGCAGGTATAATCTACATACCATAAAAACCACCTACTTTGAGTGGTTTACCAATCTTTTTAGTAGGCTTATCAGTGTATAAAGATACTGTGACATCCCCGTTTTTTACTATTTTCATCATGCCAGTAAGACCTTTCACATTCATATACGGCATGCTCCTTTCCTACCTCCAGCCCAGGCAAAAATTACTCTACTTTCTGTCTCCAGATTTGCCTTTTCTGGACTCCGTTTCTTTTTTCTTTTAACAAATAGAATCACACAGCACAGGTTTCACACCTGGCTTCTTCCGCCTAGCGCACTGTTGTTGAGAATCTTCCATACTGTAGTCTGAGTCACTCTGACCAGTTTGTCATTCCTTTTATTGTCAAATATATAATATTCCACTGTATAGGTATGCTAAAGTATATTAAGGATTTTTAAAACTCTAAGCTGTCTCGAAGTAAATGATACACAAAGAAATGGGAATACATTTCTATCACCAAAACTGAATGACAGGGCAAACAGACACACCCCCTCCCCGAGACTCCTTCCCCATCCCTGGAGCGCTGAGGTTGTGTGAAGGATTCCATAAACTGGCAAAGGCCCTAAGTAATCCTCAGGGTTCCGTCCAACCAGGAGATCCTGACATTCCATCATCCAGCACTGCCAGTCTGTGTAAACCTAGACTACACAACTTCATGACGTGGAGTCTTTTACTTCACATGCACATAAGCAGGGGCTACTTCTCTTTAAAGCTATGCTACTTGAACTGGTGATAAGCAGTTCTTTGATGGGTCTGCTCTAGATGCTACTGAGCCAGTAGCTTTTTAAAAAGACCTAGGTAGACAGCGGTCACATGAGCAGGAGAGACTATCTTAATCTGAAGTTGGCAGGTTCTGCCCCAGCTAAAAATAATAACCAGGACATCAGTGTTTGTCAAGCGCTTTCTCCATACTAAGCACTGAGGAACCTGGGCAAAATCTCGGCAGGAAATGGTGAAGCTAGGATGAAGACACAAATCCTAGCCTCAGAGACCGCTCACGATCCTATTCTGCCCCAGCATTGCGGTTATTTACAAAGCCAGACCACCCACTCGCCTGCCCCACAGAATTGTGGCCTAAGATGGACTGAAGAGTACAAAACATCCGTTTATTTCTCTATAAAATTTGATTTTCTTTGGTTTTGTGCTGTACCGTCTTGAAAGAAAACAAAGGTTTAGACTTCAGTTTGAATTTGCTTCACTAGGGAGATTTTTAAGGAAGTAAACTTGGGCTTTTTCACAGTTAAGAGAGAATATTTGGATCGGGCTCGTGATTCAGCAAATGGGCGTACTTCATTCCAGTTTGAGTTCAAGGATCCTTCAGTTCCAGGGGCTGGGTCAGCAAGCTCCAAGGCGGTGGGCGTGGCTTCGCGCCCCCGGCGGGAGTGACTAACCTCAGCTGCTGGGGGCGCGGCGGCGGGAGGATTCACAGAGGGCCAGCCAGCCAGGCCTGGGCTCTAAGCGAGGTCTGGATTTGCAGCTGCCTCTTTTCTCCCTCCATGGATTTTCCTTTTCTTTCTCGGCTGAGGTTATAACTGGCACACGCCTTCCCTTTTTCATCAGTTCGCCTGGTTTTCTTACCCAAATCAGCAGAACCTTCACCAAGGAGGGACCCAACTTGCCTGGTTTTTACAACAATAGATGTCACATGCGTGCCAGCAGGGTCTGCCTTCTCTATACCTCCCTGCTCCCCAAGCAAGCTTTCCTTGTTTTCCCAGATGTTGAGTGTTTGTGTTGCAGAATCATTTGAAAGTTATCATAGAGTGGGCTGGGAGCTAGTGAGAAAACTCTTCTATGGCTGGAGAGGTCTCAGTGTTTGGCTTTTTCCTGTCACTTGCTGGTGGCCTGTATTTCTAGAGCAAGTGACGACAGAACAAAAATTTGGCTCAGAGAACCTCCCATCTAATGTCCTCAAAGTACTACTAAATTTGCTTGCTAGTCCCTAAAAAACAGTAAATCCTCTTCGCTATCCTCTAGTGTTTGAAAAATGATTTCCCATTTCGACCTGGGATCCATAAATCCCTGGCAGGCCTATAGTTGAACTTTCAAAGCTTTATGAGAGTCCTGAAATTGTACAAGGCATATTATCGGATCCAAGACACTCCAAACCCATCATAAGCTACTTCTTTAAAAACTACTCTAGTAAATCTGTCAAGCAGCTAATACCATTCTAGGTCACTTTTTAGTTTTGCATTTTATGTTATAACAAATATCCTCTTTCATGTATACAAAATATTTCCAAGTCCCAGACTAGCCTGTTTAGTAATATTTTTAAATCTGGGTATTTCCTTAAGTGTATGAGGCAAAAGGTACTGAATTAGGAAAGTTACCCACTTATAGTCTTTCTAAGAGACAAGAAATACTTCTAGGACAATTTTACGTATGGAAACTGCAGATGGGCTCCAAACAACCCATTTCCCATTAAGGTTGTATACCTTTCCCACCTGGACCCAATTCCTTCTAAGTCAGAGAACCAACAAGTTTTATACCTGGAAAATCTTAATACATTTTAGGTGCTATTGTGAAAGTTGTTGTTTCCCTAATTTCTCTCTCAGTGAGTTTGTTATGTGTGTACAGAAAAGCCATTGATTTTCAAATGTTGACTTTGTATCCAGCTATGCTACTGAATTTGCTTATTAAATCTAAAAGTTTTTTAGTGGGGTTTTCTAGGTAGAGTATCAAATCATCTGCAAATAGGGATAATTTCACTCCTTCCTTTCCTGTCATTATTCCTTTTATTTCTTTCTCTTGTCTAATTGCTCTGGCTAAAGTTTCCAGGACTATGCTGAATATGAATGGAGACAGTGGACATCCTTGTCTTGTTCCTGATTTTAGAGTGAAAGCTTTCAGTTTTTGTCCATTTAATATGATGTTGGCTGTTGGTTTGTCATAGATGGCTTTGTTCAGATTGACATAAAGACCATACATTCCGATTTCTGTAGGGTTTTTCATCATGAATGGGTGCTGGACTTTGTCAAAAGCTTTTTCTGCACCTATTGAGATGATGACATGATTTTCATCCTTGGATCTATTAATATGGTATATTACATTTCTTGGTTTATGCATGTTAAACATCCCTGCATCTGTGGGGTGAATCCCACTTGGTCATGCGGTATAATCTTAATGATTTGCTGCAGTCTGTTTACCAGCATCTTACTGAGGATTTTGGCATCTATGTTCGTTAGGGAGATTGGCCTGTAGTTCTTTCTTGGTTGGGTCCTTCTCTTGCTTGCTCCCAGGAATGAATTTGGGAGTGTTGCTTCCATGTCATTTCATTAAAGATTTTGAGCAGTATTGGTGTTAAGTCTTCTCCACATTTCTTGTAGAATTCAGCAGTGAATCTGTCAGGGCCTGGACTTTTCTTTGTTGGTATGTTTTTAATTACATCTTTGATTTCATTGACTGATTTAGTTTTATTTAGGATTTTTATATCTTCTTGATTCAACTTTGATAATTAATATGTATCTAGGAATCTGGAGAAATGAATTTCTTCTGCATTTTCCACCTTATTAGAATACAAGTTTTTTAGAGATGACCTTCTGGATTTCTGCAGGGTCCATTGTGACTTCATCTTTTTCATTCTTAATTGCATGGATGTGAGGAGTCTTTCCTTTCCTTTTTTTTTTTTATAAGATTGGCTAAGGGTTTGTCGATTTTATTTAATGTTTCAAAGAACCAACTCTGATTCACTGATTCTTTGTATTGTTTCTTTAGTCTCCAGTGTGTTAATTTCTGCTCTCATCTTTAGAATGTCTTCCCTCATATGAGCTTTTGGCTTAGTCTGTTCTTTTTCTAGAAGTTTGAGGTTCAATATTAAATTGTTTATTTGTGCTTGCTCTATTTCCCTGATATGGGTATTCACTGTTAAAATGTCCCTCTTAAAACTGCTTTCATTGTGTCCCGTAAGTTCCGGTATGTCCTTAATACATTCTGAACTTGGCTCCTCCCTGCCCTCCGTTCCTGGGAAGCCAGTGAAGAGAGGAGAAGCAATCAGAGAACAGCGGCGCTCCGCTCGGTTCAGCACAGTCTATTTCTATCTGATGTTTACATAGACAGTGGAACAGGATTTCATTTTTTTAAAACCTCCCTCAGAAAAATAGAAATAACTGAAAATCATTGATTTAGGCCAGTACTCCACTTTGTAAATTGAAACAAAGCAAAACAAGAACAAAATTAAAAACTACAACCTAAAGAAGATGAGATACTTACCTAAGGCCACAGAGCTTAGAGGTGGTCCTGACCACACTGACCCTCTGTGGCACTGCTCATTCCCTTTCAGAAACTGGATGGTCAATCCAATGAAGGCAGCTCAGGTACACGTGATCTCCTGTCCCGCAACCCCTCTGAGGTCCTGGCACCTTTCCCACAAAGTACACACCTGGTCTCACCTTATCAACATAGTTGGCAATTTCCATGAGCTTGTGTTTGGTAGCAACCTGGTCTCGTCGATTCTTCTGAAACTGAATGGAACAAACAGAACTAGGTGAGACCTCAGTGCCACTCCCAAGACCCTTCCTATGCCCCCCCACTTGTCTTTGAATTTGTTCTTATTTTCTCCTGTCTTTTACAAGCATTCATTTTTATGAAACTGTCTTCCCTACTAGAGTGAGAGCTCCTAGAGAGCAGGACTCAGGTAATCTCCCTCTTGGTATTTCTATACCAGCTCAGTCTGGGGCATAGAAGAGTCACAGGTAGTGAATCAAATTGTCTTCTAACCCTTGATATAAATCTTATTTTCTTATCCTTCAAATTACCAGGCCTGTGGCGAACTCTCATTTTGGCTTACAAAACAACCAGTCTGAAACTTATCTTGGTCATCATTCCAATGAGAAGCCACCACCACACAGATCTCATGAAGCTCCCCTACACGTGGCCAGCCAACATTGGGAAAATCACTGTGGGACAACTGCTATGGGCCAGGCATCGTGCTTAGTACCAGGTAGGACACAGTATGGTGAGAAGACCAGAATGTTGAGAGGACCAGAAATAACTGTAATGCTGGATTCTTTATGTGTATTTAAGGAGTACACATTTAAAAAGGGCTTCAAAATCTTGCTGAGCAAACAAGAAATAACTGCAACAGGAGGCCATATAAATGACACATGGTGGGTTTTGGCAACATCTCACAGGTGTTAGCAAATAGGCTTCATCTTGCACACCAGTCAAGATGTGCATGTGCGCACACCAGTCACACCATCATACACACCAGATTAACAGGCAGTGCCTTCTACAGTAGGTAGAATTCTGACACCACTTAAAACTGAAATTAGACATCCCTAATTGAGCCCTGGAAAGAGTACTGCACTTGGTTAGAAATGTCTGCCACAGATAACAGAAGGAAAGGATATCCTGTATCTCTTTCAGCTACAGTAATGAAGAAAACCTTTGCAAAGTAAAGATAACATTTTCCTGTGAATGGAACTTAAATGTGCAAAGAATGGGTAGATGCTGTAAGCTATCATTATCACATAGATTGAGTGCATATTTGATTTACCACAGACATGTACTAGGTATGTTAATTTAATTCCAATCCTAGCCCAATAAGGCCATGATAGTTGAAGAAGTGTGTTATGTTGTCCAAAATAGTCTGAAGCAGGTGTTAGTAAACTTTTTCAGTAAAGGGCTACATAATAAATATTTCACGTTTTGTGAGCCATACTATCTCTGTCACAATTACTCAGCTCTGCCATAGAGGCTTGGAAGTAGCCATCAACAATAATACACCAATGGGCTTGGCTGGGTTCCAATAAACTGTTTACCAAAAAGCACATGGTGACCTGGATTGGGCCATGAGCTGTAACTTGTAAATCCCAGATTTAAAAAAATAATACTTCAACCTTACATTTCTAGGGTAACAGCAGAAGTGTGGCAGGGCGCACCACCATGCTATCTGTGCTTCCTCACATCTGGTTGGCATCATGTGGTATCACAGGTTTGTGTTCACAGCTGTCCAGTCCCCCGCTCCAACAGTACACCCTGATTCTTTGTTCCCCTAGGTTTCCGTTTCACCTAGGACCAGAATATGCAGAGAACCTCCCCAGGAGTTCCCACCTGCACCCAGGGGGATAGGTGCTGCTCGCTTATTTTTTCTCCCAACAGCTCTCCTAGCCAGCAGGACTGTGTTCCACTTTCCCAGATGGAATCTCCACTCCCTGCTCTGAGTTCAGAGCCCAGAGCAGAAGGCTGTACGGGCTCTGTGCCTCGTTGTAAATCACAGTCAGGCAGACCTCCCCTTTTCTGTTCTTCCTGTCCTCCTCCAGGTTAATTATCAGAAATATATTTCTGCCTGCAGAGGATGAGAAGCCCCTGGCTGATTTCTGAGCCTCTGAATACAGCTTGCTCTATTACACCCCTGCAACCTTCTCACGCTCATCCCACAAAGCCTTCAGCTGATGGGTGCCCAGCCCCCGAGAAATTGAGCATATTCTGTTATCCACAGTGGCTGAGTCATAGCCCTGCAGGGAGCCCAGGTCTGGCCTGAAGAGACCCTTCTCTGCAACAGGAAGTGGCTCCAGGTGACACCACAGTGCTGGGGGCTCCCTGAGCAGAGACTTTCTTCCCTGCTCTCACTGTGACCCTGGTTGTCTGAAAAGATCCCTTTCTCTGCCCAACCCTGCTTCGGTGCCTGCTGCAGACTCATAGCCAGGGCATTTTAAATCCTGCATCCAGCACAATAGTATGGTGTTTGCCTAATGTGTGAGGCCCTGGACTCAGCATCACAAAATAAAAACCGAAGATCAAATCTTATATCGAGTTTCCACTGGGGAGAGTGCAAGGTAAAGGAAAAACATCTCTCCTTTAAACTAGAGCAGCTGAGTTTCTATATCCTGATTATTAGAGTCCGCAGGAGCTTTCATCTGCTCAAAGGATTCTGTGGCAGAAAATCATGGCTAAAACTTGATTCTTAGATAATCTTAAATGTAACACTTAAGCTGAAAAATGTCCTGGAGTCGGAGAGCGCCCTTTTTCTCAGTAATCCTCCCTGTAGGGCAGTTTTACAGGGCAGGGGCTAGAGTACAGAGCCTCCGCTTCGTTTGAAATTTGCTTGTTTGTTTTCCCTACATTCTGCCCCCCTGTCTTATATATACATTTGCCTTTAGAGACAAAATAAAAGACATAGAAAATAAGAGAGACAGAGATACTGAGACAGAGACAGAGACAGAGACAGAGACAGAGACAGGCTGGTAAAACCAGTACCAGCATCAATTAAAAAGCTAACCTTCTCTCAAAGCTGAACGTGGCGTTCCCTAACTTTACTTCTCCACCCTGTTAACTTCTCCCTGTCCTTAAACAGTTCAGGGCCCCCTCCTCCTGCAGCTAACAGTGAAAGGAGCCTTCAAGCCTAGGGTCCAGCACTCTTTCCAACAGCTGGCCCTGCCTCCAAGGACTCAAGGGCTCGTGATTTGGGATTGTGGGCGACATACGGCTGCCTTAGCTTGAGACCTTTGGGGAGCTGGTAATCCCGTTAGGATGGGGACAGTAGACTGGTGGGAGCTGTAATGAGCCTTGTGCTCAGGGAACCCAGGTAAGGTCACAAGATGTGAGCTCACAAGTGCTCGGCCCGTCGTGCTGGCCCAGTGTGCAGGATCTGTGGTTGGCTGTGCGGCTGAGTCACCCACCACACAAAGTGAGAACCTGAGGTAACACCTGCTGACCTGAACCCATTTTTCAGGCATCATCTTCAACATTACTCCCTCAGAGAAGCTTCCTGCGGGGGCCTAGATCGTGCTAGACTCCCGTTCTTTGCACTTTAACATCGCCTTGGTGCCATTTTATTGGTTGGCATATTTTGGGATTACCATAGCTTTTGTGCCATTCCTAAAAACTCTATGCTGCCAGTGATTGGCTTTTTGAGATCTGTGTAGAAAATCAGGAGATCACTGATGAATAAATAAGATGAATGAATGTGAAAGCTGAGTCCTAGAGCCTATCCAATTTAAGAAGTGTGAGTTAAAGGCTGTCTTGCTACTACTTTAGGTCAATAGTTCCCAAACTCACCTGGGCATCAGAGTTATCCAGAGGTCTTGTGGCTGCTGAGGATTTAGTCTGTCTGCGATAGGACCCATGAATATGCATTTTCACAAGTTCCCAGCTGCTATAAAGGCGGCAGGTTTGGGGACCCTATTTTGTGAACCCTAGCTTCTCATCTGGCACCAATATAGTTATAAAAATGAACCCACACCTAGGCCAAAAAAGATGTTAAATCAGATGATAGAGAATATACTTGTTATCTTTTTAAAACAAAAATTTAAAAATTTCTATAGTGAATATATAGACTCCTTTGAAAAAGGGATATCAGGGGGTTTTCAGATGCCATCTGAGAAATGTCAATCCAGACGACCACCCTGGCTTTCTGTCTGACCAGTGTACGGAGCTAGAGAAGGCTTCCCTTGGTGGATTTTTCCCCCTTGGCTTTTTAAAATGACAACAAGAGCCTCTGGTCAGATTTAAGGTCAAAATTCTATGATAAATCGGAGAAAGATGAATGTGTCGGTACTTCCCCAAAGCAGGTGGGAGTCTCCAAGAGCAGCTATCAAGAGAGCAGTGTTTTGCTAAAACCCACCACCTCCCTCTTACCTCTGCGTAATCCGCCACGAGGTAAAGCTCCACACACTTCATGGAGTATAAATCTTCCCTTTTCCTCTGAGAAAGAGATACAAACACATCAGAATTGGGAAAACGGTGGGTCTGGACGCATTTCCAAAAACTAATGAGAAACAGAAGCAGTTAGTAAGCAGTGGACCTTCTTACACGTTCTGTATGCGGATGTCGGAGACATTCGTGGCTGCAGCCACCACGTCAGCCTGCCTGTGCCGCACACCTGCCATTTGGTTACGGCTGGACACTGTGCTTGGCCATGGGATCTGGCCCTTTATTCTCAAAAACTAACAAGCGGAGCTGGGGAGGACAGGCAGCCTGGAACCCAGCACACACTGAGGGAACACACTGCTGACCAAGTTCCCAAGTAACCTTTGGACCACATACTGCTATTTTCAGCATAAACAAATAACATTTTGTGCATAGGAGGGAAGTGGCTATTTCAGCGGGGGAGGCATTTTTTTTTCACCTTTTGTAGTTTCTGAAAGCCACATCTCAGAGTATTTTAAATGGAGTGTTTTTCCCTAAAGCGGTTATTTTCTTGGAGTGTATCTCCTATTCAACAGTGATTTAGAATAAATGAAGAAAGGTCTTTGCTCCTGCTTAGCCATTTTCCTTCAATTTAGAAATACCCCTGGGCCAACCTCTACACACACAACCGGAAACTCACCCTGCGAGGTCGGTTCTTGGTACGGTTTGTAAACGGAAGAGCCCAGTCCTTGGTGCTGGGTGCGGGATGACTGATGCCACAGCTCCCAGGGGGCAGCTTGAGATGTTCAGATCTGTACATAAGGTGTTGGCTCTCGTCATCAGGGAGTGGCTCAATGATGTAGCTGAGGTTACTACTCACTGTAATCAGTCCTCTGTGGGCAGAAGAAATACAACCTTTGGTCAGAAATTATGGCCCTGGAAAAGTTCCTCTCCTAGGCCCATGTGCAAAATGGCTCAGTTGGTTTGATCATTGGGTCTTCCCACTATTATGGGGCTATGCACCCTTTGTGAGGGTTCGATGCAAGCTCAGACCTTCCTTCCAGAGATATGTATATGTGTAGCAGACATGGCACCCAATAGCAAGGCACTTGGATGTCCTTTTCTCACAAGATGCCAAGTTAGGAACCCCTAAACAAGAGACGCTCAAAAAAGTCTCTAAAAACTGTACCCAGGACAGTTAACACTGATAAAGGACATTAGGACAGGGGTTCCGAAAGGCTTCCAAACTAAACATGGCAAATGACAAATCACAGGACCAAACTTTACAGACTCAGACTTAGGCTCAGAGTTTAGCATAACATTCTGTTTAACAAACACCTTAAATCAGTCTAAGCCTCAGTTTTCTCATCCCTAAAAACAGAAATAATTTACTGACTTGTCAGAACTCTTATATTATTAAATGAAACACAGGTGCCCTTGTGCTTGGAAGCCAAACTTAGAGATGCACTATGGATGAAATTTCTACAAGTCCCAACTGCTTTATGCTGGCAAGGCCGCTGCTTGTTACAGGGACACCCACTAACAGGCACATGTGACCTCTTCCCCCTTGATAGGATACTAGCATTGTTCATTTTCTTCTTTCATGCAGCTTTTATGTGGCCTATCTGTAATTAAACACCATCCTGTAGTCACAAGTGACTACTCCTGGATATCTATAGGGTTGTAGAACACCCAAGAATATCAAAATCACAGATGCACAAACCCCCTATAAAAATGGGGCAGAACTTGCCTATAGCCTCTTCTCATCATCCTGAATATCATAAGTCACCTCTAGATTAAGGATCATACCAGATATACAATGTAAGTATTATTCAAATAGTTGTCACGCTGAACTGTTTGGGGAACAACGCCAAGAAAAAAAAAGGTTATATTCAGTATAGTTGACAGTTGTTTTTCTAAAATGTTTGATTCGTGGTTGGTTAAATCTGCAAATGGAAAATCTATGGGTACAGATGACAAACTCTTAGCCACAGTCCAAAGGAGAACAGCCAATCATTCCGTGGACATCTTCCAGGCTCCTGAGCTAGGCACCATGCTAGTGGCTGAGGATGGAGCTGCGAGTTAGGCCAACAGAGCGCCTGCCCTGGGGAAGCACGCATAGAGTCTAAACATGGGAACACGTTGCTGTAAATGTAGAACAGAGGAGTAAAAAGCCTTTATCAGCTCTGACGCGGAGGGGTTAAATGCAGTTGCGTGGAGGCATCTTCAAGGCACAGGGGCCTAATCTGGATGCCACACTGACTACCTGAGGCTTTCACAGATTCTTGGGAGGTGAGGGCAAGACGAAGGCCTCCCCGCCACCCTTGATGAGTGAGGTGAACACTCAGGTCGGGGAATGTTCTTGAGGCTCTGGGAAGGAGAAAGCCAGGAGGGGGTTCCCGGGTGCCGGCAGCATTTCACACACCCCCAACCTCACTCATGCTCTCAGTCACCCAGAGAGCTCCAAACATTAAGTACTGTATCTGACTCAGTCTCTGCCACTCACACCGGCTGGGCCTTTCTCTTGCATTTGGGTCACTGTCCTTTGAGATCCCCACCCAGGCTTTGTCCACTGAGAAAAGCTTATGATCCTCCCAGAAAAGACAGCAGGAGGCTGCAGTCTCCAGTAGCACTGCCCAGATCCCATCCCTGGCTGACCTCATCCTGAGCAGGGGGTGCCTGACACTTCCCTTTGGCCTCACCCACGCTAACACAGCAGTATCTGCCCAGCCCTCGGCAGGATGCCCAGGTGCTCCCTCAGCAGCTGGGAGTGGAGTGGGCAAAGAGCAAGGGGTCAGATCCACTCCCTGTACTGCGCAGGAAAGGACACAGCGAGGGCTGCTGCGGACATCCTGTTCCCAAGCTATCTTCTATCTCAGCAGTCCAAGGCCTCTCCTACCACCTTGATTTTCCCTCATGGGCAAAACACAGGGCTGGACCACAAGCCAATGGATGGTTCTATTTGCACCAGGATGTGGCTGCTGAAATCACATCCAGTGAGTGGAACTGGTGAAAGTTCCAACATCAGAGCCACAGGTGGAGCTGATCCAGCATCACCTAAGCAAGCCTCTGGGCCAAAGGCGACAGAGACGAAGCTACGGTATGGAGCATGGCAAATCACCGTCATATTAATTGTTGAGCCTTTGCTGTGGACCTGACACTATGTTAACCATTTTATCACTCAAACTTGCTTCTGTGATGCTTATAAATATAACCTCTTTTGGTATAAGTCAGAAAATTAAAGCTTTGCAAGGTTAAATAATTAACTGCAAGTCACAGGGGTAGCAAGAATAAAAGCAGGGGTTGGGCCATCATCTTCTGTTTCTGAGTCTCACAGCCTGACCCTACACTGCCTCTACCACTGTAGCCCTGCAGCATGGATCAGGAAGGTATCCCAGATTACAGATGTCTGCTAGAGACAGTGCTAGAGACAGAGAAGAGATTCTCTCCTGATGTGTGACTGGCCTATTCAGTGTAGAACCCCAGCTTCCTAGCAGATAAGAAGGCACAGAAGGCATTGGTCTACTTTCCGCCCTCAGAGCCCATGTACCGAGACCTAATCACATACCCCACATTGTGTTTACAAACATGGCTCCTCACCTCATTCCCACATTACAGTGCAAGGTAGGCACCAAAACAAATATTGCTCTACAGGTGAGGAAGAGGAGAATAAGCTACTCTCACAAGTAGTCTGAGGCCAAAGATCTGAGGGCCACAGGCTCTGGACCTCATTTCCTTAACTTCTAGGCTATCTGTCTCCCTCAGTGAGATCCAAAGCAGCAGGCCAGAGATCTCCAGGATCAGCGCTCCCAGAGCTATGGATTAGGACATTCTGCAGAGTGCCCACAGGTCCTGGCCAATCTAGGAGACTAAGACTCTGCAAGCCTTAGATCCCACAGGTACTTCCTTGCACAGCAACACTCAGGGGCTTGGGCTGGGGACCCACAGTCAGCAGCAGGCACCTGCAGGGCCTGAGCAGCTGTTTCAGGAGTGGGCAGATTCTGGTTTGAAAAGCAGAAGCATGGAAAGACACTGAGGTTCGTTCCAACAATCAGTCTGTGGCCACTGACCTCGTTGCTCTCACTGTGGCCCCCAGTGCCTTCCCCCATGTCCCAGTTGCAGTCCTCCTGGACTACATGGTAATGGAAGATGACTGGCTTCCAAGCCCCAGAGCTTTACAGTGAACCCCCACTTTTGTCAATGGGGGAAATTCTGAGAACATAGTTAAACAGGCACTGTTCTACCCATAACTCCTCCAGCTGGATTCCCCCCATGCACCCACTAATTGTTTTTGCTAGATGTTCTCACTGGCAGAGGCAGAGGTCAGCCAGAAGATGGACGCTGAAGGGCCCAGGGGGCTGGGAGGCCAGGACTTCACAAGCTTTCCTTCATTTTGCTCTCCATCTTTCTGCTCCTTGGTTAGAGTACGATACAGAGAAACTGTACAGAGGAACCTGGGCAGGCCAGGCCCGGCAGGCAGCAGGCGAGTCATGGCGAACTCATGAATGATGGAAGGACTCACCCGACTCCTCCAAAGAACTAGACAAGAATGGCTTCCTTGGAATTTCACAGCTAAACCCACAAGCCAGATCCATCATTCCTACATCCAGTTTTGCCCTAATGAACTACTCTGGTGCCCTTCCCTCTCTCCCAAGCTGCATCCATGTGAAACAGGCTGCAGGGAATTTTAAAGGCAGTGTAGAAGGGCAAAAAGGTTGTATCTCTGCTGTCCCTTTGTTAGCTACTCAATACCTCTGCGCTCAGTGCCTCAAGTGTTGGCTACTTTTCTCTCATTGCTGGAACATACCCAACACCTAAAGTTACAAGCGGAAAGGTTTATTCAGTTCACAGGTTGTGGAGGTTTCAGTCCATAATCAGCTGGCTCCAAGGCAGGGTGGTATGGCAGAGGGGCAACATTTCATGGTGGCGGAAGACAGCAAAAGCAACAAGAGCAAAGGGGGAGAGAACAAGCTTCTTTTCCTCCTTTAGGTTGTAAGCAGGCTACCCCCCGCAGGGTGGGTGTGTGTAGCACTCACACCATTTCGGTGCCCTCCTCTAGCACAGGATGAGGATGTTTATAAAGTGAGGACTCTGGCTCCCTGCTGAGTCCCTTATTAAACTTCTAAACTTCTCAAGTTGACACAATGTATCAGCAATTACACCTGCAGTGTGACACGCACTGTTCTATCCGTTGGGGATACGACCTGATGAAAACAAAGTCCCTGCACTCAAGAAGCTGGTGCTCATCTTCTAACGTGAAGATGTTATGTTCACCAGTGACACCATCCCATTTTACAAGTGGGAAAACTCAGGCTAGAGAATGAGAGAGTAACTTGTCAAGTTTTAAACCAGAACTGTCTGACTTGGCTTGTGACAACTTAATGGTACTGTCCTCTGAGGGCGTAATATACACAGCACCTGACACAGAGGTGACATTTCTCTCTTCTGCAGAGGAAGGCCACGACCCTCCTTAGGCCTGATTGTATTGCATGGGCCACCTCCCGCCTTGTGCTCCCTCACATGTCTTCTGCCCCTTGTCCTCACACCCTAGAGCTGCCCAGGCCGAAAGAGTTGTTTGTTGTTGTTTGGTACCTGGAACTGAACTCACAACCTCGTGCTTGCTAGGCAGGTGCTGTGCCACTGGGCTATATCCCCAGCCCTAAAGGAGGCTTTTGATGACCTGGTCTGCTCTGGTTACATGGAAGAGAGGAAAATCCAGAAGCAAAGGACCTTGTCCCAAGTCACCCAGTGAGCACATGTACAGCGAGGGGCAGATCTTGGGTCTCCTAAGGTCCAGGGTTATTATTCTGCGGTGGAGCCCTCACACCAACCCCCACTGTCCTCATCCCTCTCCCAGGACCCAGACACACAACTGAGCAAGGCCCAAGAGGTAGCAGCCTGGCCATGACAGAGCCAAGGAGAAGTGAAACCATAGAAATCACCACCAGGGACATGTGGAGCTAGGCTCCAAAGGCTCTCTTGACTCCCAGCTTTGAGCTCGTTCCAAATATGCCATCATGTGCGCATTTGTAGACATGCTCCTCATTTACCCTCGATTTTATAATGTCCTTCCCTCTCTCACAGAATCTGTGTCCAGGGACTAGGGCTAGGACACAATCACATCGAGTAGAAGCTCTAGATGTTGGAGGACAAAGCTGCTGTGTAATATATGAGGGAGCCCTCAATTATATGAGCAAGGAGGGTTTATTGTATGCCCTTGAAGACGGGCTACGTGGTTATACCTGCCAGACATTAATACATAAGGTATTAAGCAACCATTAAAATAATTCCTTAGATCTATGTACACCAGAGACATAATTCTAAGTTGGAAAAGCTGTAACGTATAGCACCACCTCATTTGTGTGAATAAATATACAATTACGTATGTATTTCAATTACACTCAACCTCCAAAGTGATTACAGATGAGAAGAGAGATGGGCTAAAGGGATAGGGCAGAATAGCAACTTTCCACTCTTTTTAGTTTATATGTACCTGTGTGGTTTGCTTGTTTAACACTAAACCTGCATTGGGTATGTAATGACAATTTTTAATAAGCATCTTTAAAGATAAACAACTCACCAATCAGGTACCCTTCGTGCTGATAGACAGTGAGCTAAGGAGACACACACACACATACAATTTTCCAGAACACACAGGCTCAGTCAAAGATACTGACTAGATTTCTTCACAAATAATAATTACTCCTTAACATTTATAACGTGTTCATTACAAAACATTTGTGCATACAAGAAGTTCTCAAAATATGTAGAGGATGAGTCTTTAGTCTGAGACAGGTTTGGGGACATGGACAGGTGGCACCTCCAATGAAACGCTATGCCATGTCCTTTATTTGCATAATTTATCAGTATTCCTAGCTTCCACCCAGTTCTTAAAGGGGCCAGGGGACCAAATGAGGTTACAAGGCATCATAGTACGTATCTAGGTTCTTTTTTGCAAGAATATTTCCAGAAGGAGGATAAGAAACTGTTAACAATGACAAAGAGGGAGAATCTGGAAACCTGGGCTAAGAAAAAGATGTATCTTTCATCGTGCACTCTTTTGTACTATATGAATTTACTTTTATTCTGGTCAGGCATTACTTTTTCATTATAAAGCAACCTAAAGAGTTGTTTGAAGAACAGAGAGGGCCCTTAAAATAGCTGTAACCACTGCCTTTCCTGTCTTTTAATCATCAGCCTAAAGGTTCCACCTGCCATATATCCTCCCCATTCACTCCCGTCACAGGGCCTGTGTTTCCAGGCCAGAACAATAGCCAAAGAGATTTTCCATCGCACCGTGGCTTTATAAGCCTTGGGAAAGACTTTCGTGTAAAGGCCATGGCTGTAAACACTGCTGTGGCAGCTGCTCCTCCTCCAGGGTCCAAACAGAGCCATCTGGCAGGAGCTTCCAGCTCTTAAATCCATCCACCCACAATCTTGGTCTCTTAAGGTGTGTGGTGAGAGGTGGGTGGAGCCCTCCAGACGGAAGCGTGCAAAGCAGAAAGGCACTTGAGCGGCTGGCTGTGCTTCCCGCTGTCAGCCCTGCTGCTGGAATGATTTACAAGAGGCCAAGCCAAGTTTCTACTGCTCCAGACGAAGGGGATGAAGGAAGGGGCGGAGAGAAGCAGGTCACACCTGCATGTTCCTTTCCTTCCTCTTTGTTTACTTGTGGACTGCAGGTGGCATTGGCTAGGTCTGTAAATACCACCAGGAGGCCAGCTGATCTGACTTAATCAGGTGGGGGATTTGAGGCCATTCTGTTAGGGCTTCCAAGCCAAAACCTATTTCCTGCCTAATTTCCTCTAGAGACTCACCACACAGCCTTACAATGAAAACATGGTCCAATTTATAAACAGGCACATGGGACCTGCAGAGAGCGAGCCTTCAATTTTTATGTGAACCTGGCTGACTCTTAGCATGGCCTCACTGTTGTTAGCAGACACAAATTCCACATGCTTGTAAAGGGTTAGAGAATTAACTGAGAACAGTCTCTACCACCTCTGCTGCTCATGCACATTTTACAGATGAGGAAAGGGAGAGCTCTGGAAACGACCGGGCCTGTTTTCTCTCTACCTGCATGGGGAGGAGCCTACAGTAGATGCCCAGTATGAATTTGTTGAATGAAGTAAGTCCTGTAGTCCCCGAATGAAGGAACTGATAAACACAGGAAGGGTTCACAGTGGAGCCACTGCCTACCAGGGCACAAAGCACGTGGTGGGCAAGTATTGTATTCCTACTTCTGCCTTCCATAGCTGCATGCTGGTAGCTTGCGCTTGGTCGTGATGGAAGTACCTTTACCAGCCTACAGGCAGATGCTATAAATTAGAGTTTTGGGCACTGAGCTCGTTTGCTAGCACAGTGGGTACAGGCACGGCACAGGACAGACAATGAAAACCCAAGCAATTGGGATAGGCAATTAGAATCCAGGATTTTCAGATCATCTCAAAAAAAAAAAAAAAGAATACAGGAGACTAAGAGGAATCTAAATAAATGATATTTATCACTTCTACCCATAGGATAGACCCTATCTATGCAAGGCTCGAGAGTGGGCTGCTGGAAGAAACCAGTATTTGAGGTGTATTTTCAAGGAACACATAGCTCAGCTGCATACAATAATGTGCACATGCGTCACCTGGGGGGCTTGGGAAATGTAGGCAATAATCCAGTAGTTCTGGGTGGGACCTAAGCACAAGCTCCCCGCTGACCTTATTGTCCCCATCTTGGAAAAGCCACAGCCTAGACACTGGTGGCAAACCCATGGCACACGTATCACACAGCAGGCTGTTTATATCACTGAAAGCTCTAAAAGGTTTGCCAAGGTTGGCCTAGATGGCTGTGCTGGGTGCTCACTAAGCAGCAGTGCAGGGGATGATGAGATGCATTAATATATTGCTATATTTCATCTTCACAGCACCAAGCGCACATTCCTTTTGTCCACAATGAGACCATGTAGCCCAGCTGGGAAACCCTGAAGTTTCAAACCTGAATAGTCTGGCCTGGAGAAGGAAAGGTTGCTCTTTTTTAAAAATTAAGTTTACTGGTACAATGTAGTTATGATGACCACACCCACCACAGGGAATTTGTGCTTGTATATGATGTATCTCGATTCCTCTCTTTTCCCAATCCCCTCTCCCTTCTTTCAATCCCTTTTCCTCTCCTTATTTACAAGGCTTTGTTTCCATTTTCTCCTACTTTTATCATTTTTTTTTCCCTTCCTTCCTTTCCTCCTCCCCCTACCCTAGTTCCCCTTTCCTTTTGAACAGTTTCTTCCTATTTCACACTATCAATTGTACATTTTGGTCCTTATTTTACTCTTTTTTCAGTATCTCACACCAGGGAGACTACACAATATTTACACATGTGTGTTCAATTTATTTCACTTAAGTGTATGGTCTCAAGATGTATCCATTTACCTATAAATGTTTCAAGTTTAACCTTCTTCATGGCTGAGTGGCACTCCATTGCATTAAAAAAAAATCTGCATTTTTTTATCCATTCCTTGGTTGATGGGCATTTGGATTGTTTCCAGGATTTAGCGATTACAAACTGTGCTGCTATAAACATGGGTGTCTTGGTTAATTTCTTGTTGCTGAGACAAAATACTCAACATCCAAAGGAGAAAACCTTCTGTAGCTCAGTTTGTAGAGGTTTCAGTCCATAACTGGCTGGCTCCAAGACAGGGGGCCACATGACAGAGGGGCAACAGTTCATGGAGGTGGAACACATCAAGAGCAAAAAGGGAGAAAGAAAGGCCAGTTTCTGTCCCTTTTATCTTATCCAGACTGCATGGATTAGGACGGTTTCAGTCCAATCAGTGGACTGATCCAGCACTCACCCAGCCTTAAGCCCAGCACTGAACCATGAATGCATCATAAACTCTACATTCAGCTCCCCCGCCAAAGCCCCATCTGAAAATGCATGAGGATTTGGAGGCATCTGGACACCAACCATAACAATGGGTGCCCATATATCACTGTGGTAAGATTTTTTAATTCTTCCAGGAAGATGCCCAGAAGGGGAATAGCTGGATCAAATGGGGCCTCTAGTCCTAGTGTTTATGAGGAATCACCACACTGATTTCCACAGTGGTGACACCAATCTTTACTCCTGCCAATATGGAGAAGGGTTTCCTTTCTCTTTCCCCACAACCCTGCCAGCATGTATTATTCTTGTTATTCTTTTCTAAACTTCGTAAAAGTTTAGCGAGAAGGGCCATTTTCACCATGTTGGCTCTTCCTACCCATGCGCAAACAAATTAATTTCTTGAAGGCAGCCATTCTCCAAAGTGAGAAAAAAATCAGCATTGTTTTAATTTGCATCTCTCAAATGATCAGTGGTGTTGAACATTTTTTCATATGTTTATTTGCTATTATTTCTTCATCTGAGAAGTGTGTATTTATCTCAGATGCCCATTTAAGTTTGGGAGGTCTGATTTTTTTTCAATTCTTTATATGTTTTAGATATTAGTTCTTTGAGGGACAACTGGCTAAAATTTAATGCAATCTCAATCAAAATACCATTAGCATATGTAGAGAAAACATTTCTAAAATTCATTTGGAACCAGAAGAGACCTAGAATAGTAAAAGCAATTCTGGGCAACAAGAACAAGGCAGAGGGGTATCACAATCCCTGAATTATACCTGAAATCATACTACAGAGCTACAAAGTGGGTTGTCTTTTCATTGTATTGGTGATTTCTTTTACTGTGAGAAAGCTTAACAGAATGAGATCCCAGATGTTGATTCTTTTTTTTTTTTTTTTGCGGTACTGGGGATCGAACTCAGGACCCTGCGCTTGCTAGGCAAGCACTTATTCCACTGAGCTATATCCCCAGCCCACCAGATGTTGATTCTTTGTAGTATTCCCAGTGTGATTCGCATTTTGTTCATGAAACCTTAGTGTGCACCTGTGTCTTCAAGACTTCTACCTGTTCTCTCTTCCTGCAGACTTGGTGTTTTGGTTTTGATATCCTGATTTTAGAGTGAAAGCTTTCAGTTTTTGTCCACGTACTATTTTGTTGGCATGCTCACTTTGGCAGCACATATACTAAAAAATGATGTTGGCTCTGGTTTGTCATAGACGGCTTTTATCAGTTTGAGATAAAGACCATCTATTCCAATTTTCTACAGGGCTTTTAATCATGAGTGGGTGTTGGACTTTGTCAAATGCTTTTTCTTCCTCTGTTGAGATGACCATGTGATTTTTTTGTTGGACTCTGCTGATCTGGTGTATTACATTTATACGGTTGCTCTCTTTCTGCACCTTTATTAGGGCGGGACTTCTCAGGTGATTTTCTACCTTGAAAATTACCCTTGCCTCTCTCCTTTCTCTTCTCATCATCTCTTTTCTCCAACTGCCCATTTTCTGTTGTACTACTGAAGTATCTTTCTACCATAAGAGAGCTAAGAAGTGGCAACAATGCTTAAGGCAATTCCAAGTGTATTAACCACCCCCGTCTCTTATGTCTTCTGGTGCTTTGACAGCCAGGTCTTGCTGACCTTGGTGGGACAGTCCTCCAACATGGTTATCCAACTTCTGGATACAGTACATAACTTGCCAGTACTATGCCATTCAAACGCAGACCAACCAATAGGAGCCCACACCCCAACTATCTACTTTATTGGGGTCCCACCCTCCAGGCAACAATCCACCTGCCACATCACCCTCCAACCAGACACCAGACAGCTAAGGACAGACAGCCCCTGAAATTATTCTAACTTAGCTAACTCTAATACTGCTTACCCTGCCTCATATATTCCTTCCTGCAGACACCACAGTGAAGGCACTTTCCCACATTCTTCTGACTCCTTCTGCATCTTGGTAACTCTAGCCCTTCCCATGTAGCTGCTCACGGCCGTGGACCTCCTTTTTCTGTGTGCTTCACAATCTTTCCAATGGTAGTTGTCTCCTGATTTGTGGGTCTGATCATATCTATATAATAAAGCCTATGTTTTAAACATCAAGTTCCTCAGGAGAGGGAAACTCAATTGCAGCGAATTTGCAGATAACGTAGGATTCTACTTATCCCTTTCATGTGCCCCCCTCATACTTCATTGGCCTCTTTCTCAGTGTCCTCACATGGGGCTAACCCTGCTTGTCTGAAAATCCCATGGCTGGGGAAGAGTGCCAGGTTCTCTTACCTAATGCCTCGGCAGGTGCTGAGTGTGACGCTGGATCCTTCGGTCTTCCTCACCAACCCGTGGTAGAAACAGTGATCCTAGCAAAGAGAAAGGAAGTGGTCAGGTCAACTGATAAGCATGCCAATGGTAATGTCTCATGAAGGTGACAGGCAATCGATCACTTATTATAATCTACCCTAACCGTGCAGCACCTTACAACCTGCTCTCTAGGACCTCTCCAAACCACCAGCTCCTCGGGATAATCCTGGGAGGCGGGGGCAGCACAGATGTCATTATGCACACTAAACTGACAAACAGGCTCACAGGAGATCTGTCAAAAGTCTGCTTCATACAAGCCAGGATTTCTGCATCTGGTTCAGAGCTCTTTCCACAACATCATGTCAGCCACAGAAACACTGGTTTCTGCAAGAGGCTGCCTCCCACCATCGCCTCCTTTGTAACCCCATGCTGTGGGTTGAATAGTGTCTCCCTGAATGCACAGCCACCACCAACCTCAGAATATGGCTTTCTTTGGAAATGGAGTCTCTGCTCATGTAATTCCATCAACATGAGGTCATACTGGATTAAAGTGGGTCCTAACCCAACAACTTGCATCCTTAGAAGACAAAGGAAGGACACAAAGACACATACACAGGAAGAGCAGTCATGCGAAGACAGAAGGATGGACTGGAGCCAAGGGACACTAAGGAGCTATCAGAAGTCACCAGAGGCAAAGAGGATTCTTTCCCAAGGTCCTGGAGGAACCAGGACACTGCCAACATCTTGATTTTGAAATTTTAACCTCCAACTATGAAATATTACATTTCTGTTGTTGTAACCTCCAACTCCATGGCACTTTGAGACAGCACGCCTAGAAAATGAGTCCACCCAACCCTTCCATTGATCATGATGTTTGTCTCCTGCTTCACACCTGGGTCCTCTGGACATGGCACCCGACTCCCAAGCCCTGATGCGGTCCCCTAGTCACTGTGCCTCATGGCCATCTGCTCTCCTAAACCCAGCTGATTTCTTCTGTTACTGCAGACAGCTGTGGAGCACCACTGTGTGCCAGGCCCTGGACTAGGCTCCAGGGATAGAGCAATGAGCAAAGGGAAACACAGCTCCAGCATTTCAGGGGCTTATGGTCTTATAAGAGCCAGTGATTAATGAAGAGGCCCAAAATAATTGCAAATGAAAGTCTGAGGCACTAGCAGTGTTTCTTAAGTAGGTAACCATAGCATTTATGAGGCAAACACAGGACCATTGAGAGTGCTAAAGTGCTCAATTAAAAAGGCACAGCACAAGAATCTCCCCCCCAACAAACTGGGTGGCAGTCACAAGAGACATACTCCTCTACGCTTTGTCTCAGGTAGGTCCGGAGAGATGGGCTGGCCAGAAGAGAAGAGGTGAAGCTGCTGGGGGAGAGCCAAGTTCTGGAAAGGCCTAACGGAGGCTGCACCTGGAAGCCTCTTTTCTCCCCACACCATGAGCCTGAGCAGGGTGAGTCATGCATGCTGGGATGTAACCTGGGCGACAGCTCAAGGACCCAGCTGCAGGGTCAATTTATGGAGTTGTTTGCTTGTGCACAGCAGGCAGATATGTGGTCTGGGAGACCACAAGCCCATTTGTCTGCATTCTCTGGCTCTGCCTCCCTCCTGGCTTTAGGCCTGAGTACAGCCTGACAATTAAATCCGAGCATTTGGCATAGCCAGGCCAGATGTAAATCCAGGCACCCACACCTACCAGCCACGTGAACAGTTCCACAGCCTCTCCTTACAGTCTATCAGGGAGCAATTGTACAGTATACAGCTTGCACAGCACCTGGCCCAGAGAGGCAAGCAATCCACGTCAGGGACCACATTGTTGTTAAGGTCTCCTCTTGACAGCAGGTAGAATGTGACTTGGCTTCATCCAAGGTCTAAGCTGTGCTGACTCTACATGCCAAGCAGCTAAGCCATGCAGCCAGATCAGAGGATACAGGCCAAGGTGACACTGAACTCCGGCTCATTCACGGAGCCACAGGCACCCTTTCATCTCTGGATAATCTATCAGCCAGGAGTGGATGTGGCATCTCTGCCCATTCACACTCACAGTCAGGAGGGACAGGCCTTCATTTTGCATCAACCAGTGCAGGCCATAAGTCACATCTCAACCTGTAGAGGAGGGCAAAGGAAGCCATGGCCCTCAGCACCTACGAAAGAATAGGAAGCAGCCAAACCCTCCTTCTGGCCCGGAGTCCATGGGTTTGCAAATGCCAACCTGTCATGTGGCTTCTTCACCCATCCTTGGGCTGTGGGACCCTGCAGGTTGATCACTGAATGATCAAGTCTGGAACCTGGTCCTTATAACTCAACACTGAGGCCACGAACTCCACAGCACAGGACCCTTCCCAGGGAGAAGCAGGGGGGCTAAGCCTCTGTTGGGTACATGGGACTCAGGGACGTTGGCAAAATGAAGAGGCAATGAGTTCAAAAGTGCAGGGCAGCCACAGTTTCAACACCCTGGTGCTTTCACAAGGGATGAGCACGCAAACCCAGGCACGGCTGTAGAGACCCTGTGCTTCTTCCTGTCTCTGGACTGACGCTTCACCCTCACAGCCTGAATGTGGTCTGAAACAGTGGGACAGCTGCTCTTGTAACACGCTCCACAGTTTAGACGGCTTCTGCCTTCACCACCACATGTGGTCAGGACACCTGCCATCTGCTTTTAGTTACACTAGTGTGACATCTCGCCAGCCCTTAGTGCTAAAGAACTCGGGCAGGTTCTTTTCCCTTTAGTTCTGACCGCAACTTCATGGAGCAGCTTTTTATCCCCATGTTTTAAAAGGAAGAAATTAAAAACTGGGAAGGTGTTTAAATTATTCAGAGTGGTACAGTACAGTGGAGATTCGAACCCCAGCAGCCTGTCCCCAAACTCTGCCTGCTGCCTCTCCCAGCTGTGGAGCCACTAGCATCCCACAAATGGCGCAGGCCACGCTTACTGTGCTTTGTTACCCCTCAGGCAAGAGGGGGGAAAGTCCGAGCCTAAGCCTCACAACTTCTGAACTTGGGCAGTTACTTTTCCTCATCTCCTCTCAATTTCCTCAGCTGTAAAACGTGCGGCTGGAAAGGACATTTATAAATTCCCATGAAAATCAGTGATTCACGTTATCCCTCCAAAAGCCCTGAGAGTCGAATAACAGCGTATCTAATTTTTAGAGAAGAAAAGAACTCAACAATAATGTGGTTGGAAGGGTTGATTAAGGCTACACAGTTTAGTGAAAGCCAAGACCACAATCCTGGCTTGAGATCCCAAACCCTGTAACTCTTGCTTTTGGAACACATTACAGACCCATTCCCCCATGACCTGACCTAGATTGAGGCTGCAACCTGGAGGCCTGGCCAAGGAGTCCTGATAAGGTTCCCAGAACTGCAGCTATGCCTGACCACACTGAGCAGAGCACTGCCCTCAACACTTGGATCAAGAACAGCAGAGTGGTTTATCCCATTCCTGTTTCTCCTTGAGTTCTCAGATCCTCTATGTGAAAACTGGCTGTGACCCTGGGTTTGGGTGCGACTTCATGTGAGTACAGCAGCAGGGCATGCAGGAAAGTAGGAATCCCAGTCATGGTTCAGCTAGGGTGTGCTCTAGTCAAGGCCTTCAGGAAGGGTGCCGATTCTGGGGAAGAAGGAACGTTTTCTCCTACTTCTGTGCCTCAGAAAGGCCCTCACCACATCCCTGCCTACTGTACAAGCTGAGAACACAAAGAACAAGTCAAGATCAGTCATGAAGTCACTGCATTCCCCAGTGTACCAGTCTGATGGAGCCACCCTGGGGGGCTTCCTCGGCAGGAAGCATGAGCTCACGCATACTGTGGACTGAGACCCATTCTTGAGCTGTGGGTGCACCAGGGGGAGGCAACCAGTCTCAGAGGAGGGTGCTCTGTGGGCTTGTAATGGCTAAGGGCTCCCTAAGCTTGGCTGTTACCCAGCCCCTGCCCTAGAGTCAGAGGACAGAAATCTGAAGGAAGAAGTTTGGACCGAGGAGCGTGGAGGGGTGGACAGCAGCCAGGCAGCCTCCCTGGAGATAAGACAACTAACTGTCTCCCTTCCCTGCTGCAGACGCTGGCTGCACTCTCCACCCCTCCCCCATCCAAGAAGGCCTTGGAAAAGAAGGTGCACTAACCTTCCATCCAACAACCTAACAGCCGCTCAGTTACCTAGCTACTGCACTGTTGGCTCTTAGGTCTACCAACGTGACGGTCCAGGTCCCTTTCCCGTTCTAGGGTAATCTAATACACTGATCTGCACTGTTGGTAACTGATAGTGGCTCTTCTTATCCTGTTAGGCATTTGTACTCTTCAGGGTCATTTTAAGGGATGGGCCACATGCATTCCAAGGCAAGCTCCTAAAGAATACTCAGCAGAGGGACCAGACTGCAACTGCTCCCCTCCACACCACAGCTCGGCTCGCAGGCCTCAGAACCCTATGTGTCCCCCCGCACAGGCAAAGGGCCGCTCCTCCTCCTGCTTTCCTTTCAGCCCACTCTGAGAAGGGTCACTCTAAGCCAGCATTCCTGTTTGAGCACCACTGACGTTTGAGCCTGGCTAATTCCTGGCTGTAGAGGGTCTGTCCTGTGCACGGCAGGCTATTCCGCTTCCCTGGCCTCTCTCCACTACACGTGGGTGGCACCCTCCCACCCTCCACCGTGACAACCGAAACTGTCTCCACAAATCGCCCAGGGTTTCCTGAAGGGAGAGGCAGTCCCTGGTTGAGAAGCACTGCTCTTAGCCTGTGGATTCTAATAGGTATTGCTACGGGAAGAGCTAGCAAACCATGAAATGTGTATCATTCACTACCTTCTAGGTCCACCAGTAGGTTGCGTTGAAGCCAATGAAGATGTGTACATACATCTTAAAACAATTTTTCTAACTTACAAATCTTTATGCAAACATCCCTGCTCGTAAACAACTCTAACCCAGTTATTCCCCTTCTAGGTATCCTCCCAAGAGAGTTAAGTTACAGTGATACATCCGTATCCACGTTTATAGCAGCACGATTTATAATGGTTACCCCATTGCCAGTTGAATGGATGAAGAAAATGTGGTATTTGTGAACAGAGGTGTATTAGTCTGCTATAAAGAAGGATAAATTTGACTGATTTGTAGGAAAATGGACACATCTTGAATGCATAATGTTACGTGAAATAAATCAGACACACAAGCTTAAATATTGTATGGTTTTTCTTATATGAGAAACTCAAAGTATAAATAAATCAAAAAGCAAAATGAAAGACAACAGGAAATAGGGAGATGGATAAAATTTAACAGGTGGAAAGGAGACCAAGAGATGTTAGAGGTGTGAAGAGAATTAAGATGTGTCATGTACATGTACCAATTACCCACAATGAATGATTATTACAAGCTACACACATGTACTAATAAAAAAAAACTTTGAAGGGCAAGTGTCCAATTTTAAGACAGTAGCAAAATAAGGAACCCTTCATAGCATAAAATCAGACTAAAAAGGCAGACTATAAAATTTATAGGCACAATAATTATAATTTTGTATACCTTATACATTGACTTTCCAAAGGGCCTGATCACACCTCTGATTGGATGAGATGATAGGATGAAGAGAAAATTATTTTTTACTCAAAAGTTTTGCTCCTATGTTGGTAATTACCATAGCTCTAGAATGATTTATGCTAGCTCTTTCAGTGTGGTTACCCTCAAACATTCTGTTTGCTTGTTCAGTCATTTTATTCAGCAAAAGACGGCAAGTCTTGAGATACAACAAATGCACATCTTACATATTTTGCTTCCCCTGTTCACTCCTTTGATCTTTAGTCAGGAGGGAAAGGATCCCTGCAGGGACAGGAGCGGCTCCAGGATGCAGCTCCCCTGTTGTTAAGCATGAAATCCAACTAGGGCAGCTATTGAAAAAGACCTGAACTTACCTCGGATTTCAGAGTGGTGGTCTGAGGGTTGCCACTTGGAGTATAGTGGGTTTCTGTATAGTCTGGAGCAAAAAGGTGCCTGCAAAGAAAAAAGATAATTGTATCTTTAGCCTGGTAACAATAGCCAGTGATTTAAATTGGACCAGGAAGGGCCACCCCAAGCCTCTCCAGGCAGAAGATACTGGGTGGCTGGCAGGAGGGAAGCAATAAAAAGAAAAATGGGGAAGTTTGTCGTTAATTTTATATTTGTTGAGAGCATCACTCCAGCCAGATGGAGGTGGTGGAACTAAAGCAATAATCTTAGTTTTTCTTTCTCGTTCCTGAGAAAATAGACATACAAACACACACATGAAATATCCCAGGGGCTATGGACCCTCTTGTTAGCCGCGATCAATTTCCCAACATTGTATGCCCTGAGTTTTAGTACCAGCCCATCAATTTTTCTTTAAAAGGATAATGTCCTCCCTGTTGCATGTTTTGGTGGGACTGTCAATCAAAGTGTACCACGTGGTCTTGGTCCAGGGGTGGCCTATGTTTTAAGCAAACCCAAAGAAGCACAACTACAAGTCCAAACAGATGGAACACTATCTCTACTCCTGCTATGTAGGTTCACGGAGCTGCCTGCGCACCCTTCCCAAGACCTGGTGGTCTCAGATTTCCTGTGACCTGATAGTTCTGTATGTTACTCTTCCAATAAATTCCTTTTTATTTTCTAAACTTGGTCAGCGGTTTCTCTCTTGTTCCTAGACCTTTTGAGGTTGAAGTTAAGAATGCCTCACCACAAGCCAGACAACACAAACAAGGTTCCCAGAATTTCTCTAAAAGTCCAAAGAAAGAAGAAAGGCCCAAATGGATGCTTCGCCTAACAGAACTGACCTCTAGACAGGCCAGGTCAGCGGGCAAAAGGTGTTTCTAACAGAAGACACTGTTAGAAATTAATCTAGAAGAAAAAAATAATGATGTGGATCCTACGTTCTAGTATGGAGAAGGTGTGTAAAGGTTAAGACAGAAACTAAATTTCAGAAAAGCTTGTATTTTGAAAGCCCATTTTACTGAAAACTAACAGATACACAAACAAGCGCATGCACTGGAAAGACCCAGAGAAGGGAAGGGCCATTGTGAAGGGGATGATTTCAGGGCATTCAGGAGATGATCATCATGATCCAAGTTACATATTTCTGAAATAGACTTTTAAAATAATTATTAGATACTTATTTTGAAAATGGAAAACCTCTTTAAAAAATGTTTTTAAAAAGTAGCAAATCAAGGCTGAGGTCAGCACAGGCAGCCAAAGAAAACTGAAGTGGCAACCCAGGTTTTCCAAGAGGCGACACTTCCCAGGCGGAGAGGATCATGGTGGAGGATCTAGAGTTGCTCTTAGCTCCAAGCTCTGGGACACCTGACTCTAATTCTCCCCCATCCACAGAGTGTGGTCAGAGGCAAATGGCTTGAGAATTAACATACAGCTTTGAGGAATATGTAAAAGAATATCAAAGCACAAAACTCAGCCAGCACAGAGAAAGTCTCATTCACATGGAAACTAGGTCAGCCACCAACTTGCTGGAATGTCTCTGTCTCATTCTTAGCTACTGAGACTTAGCATCTAACCAACCACCAGGGATCTGGGGCAGGAGTCACTCAGCATACTATCAGAAATAAACTAAGCTCCACGAGGGCAGAGGCCAAGGAACTGTGCTCCCTGGTGTATCAATGCCCACCACTTGCTAAATGAAAGTACTCAGCTAATTAACGAAGTACTGAATGACTAGCTCCAACTATTAGGAGTTTAGAGCGTGGTCTGGAGTCCAAAAGACTGAGGTTCTGATTCCAGTTCTGACTTTGTGTGTCCCTCGGGTTATGAGCTAGTCACCTTGGCTTCCTCTTCCCCAGAAATGAGAATAACATACCTCGTTGATCAGACTGTCTTAAGAATCATGTAATGTAATAAATAGTACATGTGGTGGGTTGAACACCATGCTTGGAGCAGGATGGAGCTTAATAAAATTAGTGATTATCATTACTGTTTTCAGCGGGGCGTAAGAGGGAAGAGCCCAGAGAAGCTCATGAAATTTACCAGGACTCCCCAGCTGTTAACTCACCAGTCCCTCACTTGAGAGAGGTGATAAAAGGCAATGAGCTCATTTCTACTGCCCATTTCCTGGATCTGTTTTCAGACTGCATAATGGACAGCGGTCAGGGTTCAGAGTTTAATGGTCCATCCTGGGTACCAGCAAGGAAATGTGAAATTTCCCACAGGAAATACGCTCGTGGTAAATACATCCTGCACCTCTCCTAAGTCTTAGCAGGGAAAAAGTCATTTATCCAGTGACATTAAGTTGCTCCACATAGAGCACTCCAAAGTGAGTTGTGCAGATGTCCACCTTCCGGTCAGTTCTCAGCTGAACATCCTCAGAAGGTAGGAACCTTTGTGCAGCTTCTTATTCTAACACGGGCCCCCATCAGCGTAGCACTCTCCAACAGTGAAAAGGACCCTGGAAATCACATAATCAAACTAACTAAACTGTGGGGTCCCTAAAGGCGGAACCCACAGTTTCCTTTCAAGGTTTCTGCAGGCAGACAGTACATGTTTATTCTGAGTGAATGGAGAGATGAATGAATAAATACATGAAAGCATAAAACTTCTATCTAAGGTAGGAAACTGCCGGGTGGCCATTCAGCATTGGATATCTCTGGGGACAAGGAGTTCCTGAGACTGCTCATTCCATTTCTGACCACACACACACACACAGCGAAGTTCTTACACAGAATTAAAAGCTTCCTCTCTGCACCTGGCACCCCCACCTCCTCTGGCTTTCACTCTGTCTGTCTCCTGACTCCACAGGGAGCATCTGCCTCCTCTTCCATCTAACTACATATAGTTAATCAACATGTAGTTAAAAATACAAATTGTCCAGCCTACCCCAGACCTACTGAATCATTTAGAAAATCCAGGGCTGGATCCTTTTAGTATCTTTCCGGGCAATTGTGATGCAGGCTGAAGTTTAGAGCCACCGCCTTAGACCACAAGGTCTCAGACAAACTTCAGAAATATCTAAACACGTTTCACTGTCTAAGACCCCCACCGCATCCTGCAACTACCACATCCTGGAACATTCTGAACTTGGAAAGCCCAAAGAAACTGCAGTCCTCTCCTAGCTGTTCACACTCAACACCTTCCCATTTTGTAGTTGAGAATGCAAGCTCCAAGGGTCCACAGCAGCAGAGGATGACTTTCAAACCCATCCGGCTGACCACACCCTTTAGGCACTTTGCTGCTCGGCTTTGGAGGAAATGTAAAACCCAACCACTGCCAGGAACGTGCAGACCAGATAGCAATGGGAAGGTGACCATAGAGGCCTTGAGGTCATAAATGATGTCAGAAAAAAGGAGACCGTTATTTCTTGGGTGTGAACGTCCTCAAAGAGCCGTTGGCGTAAGCAAAGCTGGGCACAGGAAAAGGAAGGTGAATAAGCACAAATTTCAGGTCTAGTTTTATTGAAATCCTTCCCCAAATGGGGCTGCAGATGCTGGCCAGGAACATCCTTCATTTTAGCAGCAAAAGAAGGGCTGTGTTTCATCACCACGTCGACAATTACATCAGCAGGGAACCAAGGGAAGCTGTTAACTGTTCTCCACACCCCAATTTAGGGCCATAGGTGCCCACGTGCCAGGCAGGGCATCGTGCTGCTCTCAAGAACAGAGACACTACTATTCCCACGGAGAGAGGCCGCGTGGACACTGAGGGGCCCTCCCGGCCCAGCTGTCCCTTTTCTGACCACATCTTGTTCCCATCTCCCCCGTCAAGGGGCTGGCTCAGCACTTGGGCAGGAAGCCATCTCTCAGCGCTCGATCACATTAGGACTTTCAGGAAATGAGTTGTGAGTGATGCGCATCCAGGAAGACTTGAGATCGTCCAAGATTTTCCACCCCACCCCCTCCCCGCGCCGGCTTTGATAGGAGAGCAACCACCGCTGTGCCCTGCCGCCTCCGGCCCCGCTGGCTCTGTGCTCAGAAGCCACCGGCAGGCAGGCAGGAGACCGAGATATTCGAGACATTGTCCTGCGTGTCACAGCGCCCTCGTGACAAGAGCAGCTGGCTCTCCATGAAAACAGGGGCTGCTCAGACCCCAAAGTCCTTGAGGGAAATCTGTATCTTCTGAATCCCGCCTAAGAAAATAAGCTGTTCCTCGAACAGCGGATATAAACGGTGAAATCACGGAATCACTTGTGGCAGCCTGAAGCCCTTTGGTCCGAGTGAGCAGCCAGGTCCCCAGAGCTCAAGGCAGTCTGCAAACAGTCCTGCCTGCCTTCACTCTCTCCCCAAGGCTCGCAGCCTTCAACCCCAGGCCAATTTCTTCAAGTACTATTGACTGTCAGAGAAGTTTCCAACACCTCTGTAAGCTCAAACCCCTTCTCGGGAGGGAGGAGCAAGGAGACTAAAATAAACCTGCAAAACATCTTTGAGGAGCTCAGCTCCCCTCCCCCTCCATCATCAGATAAGGAAACGGCTGATGAAGACGTCGTGGTAAGGATTTGCAAAGGGCCTTGCAGAGCAGCACCTCACTGTACCTGCTGCACTCAGGCCAGGGCTCTTCTCACTGCCCCCGCTCCTCTGGGGCCTGCTGCTCTGCTCCGCTGAGGTTTTCCCAGAACAGCCTGGTGACTGTGCCCTGCTGGTGCTTGGGGAGGCTCAGTCTTCCTGCCCCCTCCCCTGTGAACTGGCCCCCTTCCTGGCCGAGTTAGCCATGACACAGGCCCCTTCATGTGACGTGAGACTCAGGCAGCACCTGCACAACACCAGAAAAGTATAAAAAAGTACAAAACCTCAGGCCACATCCCAGCCCTGCTGAAAATCATGTCCTGTAAGGAAGGACTAGGAAACCCGGATCCTTCATACTTTTTCCAGGGGATGCTTTTTTCAGACCAAAGGAATTATCCTATTCCATGTTGTCAATTTTACTATCTTAAGTTCTTTTCTCCAATTCCTGCTCCCCAATTCAAAAATCTAAAAAGGGCCTATAAATATGTACCATTTCTATGTGTCAATTAAAAAACTTTTAGCCAGGTATGGTAGTACATGTCAATAATGCTAGCACATAGGAGGCTGAGTCAGGAGAATCTCTAATCAAGACCAGCCTGAAATACATAGAAAAACACATACATGATCTCAAAAAAAATTTTTTAAATGACACTAGCACAGTGTACAGGGAAAGTCAAGGCTCACAATGCTTTGGTTCTAGTGCCAGTTGCACAAAGTACAGCCCTTCAGGGTTTCCAAGCCCTAAAATAAAGCAAAAGGTGACATTGCTATCTCACAATGAGTACAGTCCAGTCTCAAGTCTAAAGGCCTAGCTAAGTTTCTTTGGCTGAGGTGGAGAGTTGCAGCTTTGATAAGCTCACCACTTAGACTTAACTAGGACAGCTCTCAGAGGGTCCTGAAGAACTAGATGTTAAGTTGTAAAAACTTAAAAAGCTATAATTAGAAATATAAATATCTCCACTAGAAAAGCACTCCAAAGTATATGGTTTTCCTGCCCCTAGGATATTAACCAATGTTGTGTCTAACCTAGCAATCTTATCTTAGCAATTCCTTTTTCATTGCAGGTTGAGTACCCCTTATCTAAAATGCTTAGCACCAGAAGTGCTCCAGCTAGCAGACTGTTATTAATACTGCAGTATTTATACACATAATGAGATATTTGGGGAATAGAACCCCAAGCCAAAAAACAAAATTCATTAGCATTTCATATGCCCTTAATACATATAGCAAGAAGGTAACTTTATATAATTTTTTCATTGCATCTATCATACTGAGTGTGACCATCATGGAAATTTCCACATGTAATGTCATGCTGGCCTCAAAAAGTTTTGAATTTTGGAGGAGTTTGGATTTCCAGGTTAAGGATGTTTAACCTATATTAAAAATCTCCTTCCCTCTCTCTCTCACACACACCCATACACGTTAGTTTCTCTTACCATTTTAAACTAGTTTTATCATCTTTCTGATATTCCATTAATTCGATAAATAAGCCTTTATCATGTAACACAAATACAAATACCATGTATTTGTATGAGAGTTATTTTCACTTGAGCTACCCAAATTCCCCCCATTTCCTAGACTGCAAAATGAACAGAGTAAGAATTGCTATATCACAGCCATGTTGAAAGGATCAAATGAGAAAACATGTTCACAGTTTGGCTCTGACAATAGCTGTGTGACCCTGGGCAAGTTAATAACGTCTCTATGCCCTAACTTTTGTCATCTGTAAAATGGAGAGAATGACCACTTTCCGTTATAGGGTTGCTGCGAAATGTTGGAACAGTGCCCAGCACGTAGTAAGATTACCTGCTATCTGCGAATGGTGGACAAATGTGAAAAATTGTGAAAATGGACAAATGTGGGAAAATTATAAAGTATTTGCTAGATACAAATACCATTGCCATTTTCTGCAGCCCTGGTGACACACACATGGCAAGATCTAGACACAGGTAAAATTGAGATCATGAGTGTCTGATCATTCATAACAATGGTCTCTTCTGGGGTATGTTTGCACATGTTGCTACAAATATTTGCTGGCCAGCTAGGTGATAGCAGGCAGGTCACAAATTACTCAGCATTTTTCTCAAATAGAAATGGTGATGCCCTGGATAGGCAGGCAGTGGGCAATGTTTCTGAAAAGCAGGGACTGTTATTCTAACCTAATGGCCTAAGCTAGTCCACATTAGGAACAAAATAACAAATATGCTAAGTATTGCTGTCCTTTACTTTTTGAAGAGAGTGAAAAAAAGGGAGAGAAGAGACAGAACTGTCTCAGAACCGAAGGCTTCCAAACCAGTGTCCCCTCCACCTCTGGCTCCCAGGAACCGAGACAGACATGCCAAAGGCATCGCCCAAGTCCAAATATGGCGTGGCTAAGTCCAGAGGCCCTCCTGCAGAAGCATTCCTTTTTGAGGGAGCAGAAAGGCCAAGGAAGGAGGAACTGTAAAGGTTCTTCCCCTAGTGAAGAGTTTGGCATCCTACTGTGCTGAGGATGCTCTAGAACAAGCATCAGCACTGCCAGAGCGGCAGCAGAAGCAACTCCGCAGAGGCAAGATGGCGCCACCCGCAAGACGGCCCAAAGCCAGCGCTGCTCTCTGTGCGGTTTCTAACCTCCTATTACGGAAGTTTCCAAACAATACATTAAGTCAACACTTTTTCCATCAGCCACTTCCCATTATTTCTTCTCTGAATCCCCACAAGACCTGGCACCCTTCCGACCACCCTGGTCCTGTGTTTTGCTTTTGTTATATACCAAAGGATGTTTAGATGTGTAGCGTTTACTCCTCTGACCAGCAGGGTTTTTATTTAATCCTCTTTGTGTCTCGCTCTTGGCTGCCTCCTTGAAGATGAGTAAGCTGTCTGCAAAAATAGGATGACATCTTGGGATCAGACAACTTAATTGTCAGGGACCTAAGGGGCCTTTGGTGAATTCTCATCAAGAAGAGATCACAGATTTATTATTTTACAATGTCCAAAATAGCCCTTTATGGATATTTGCTGGAAGTGGGTAAAAAGAGTTCAGAGAAATGAAATTTTTCTCAGAAATACAAAAATTCAAAAGCAGAAGTACTGCCTGGAAGCCGCCTTGCTAGCAACTAGTTTTGGGTACATAACAGTGTTTTTCATCACCTGATACCACAGATAACCTGGCGGGTGTGTGGCAACAGCTACACTATAAGGGAAGACAGCCCTGCGGATGAGCCACAGGAGGGGTAAAGAAAAGGACCCTGTAAAATAACTGGACCCTGGAACTTACGCTTAGAAAGAGGGGACCAGGTGGATCCTACCCTGAAAACAGCAACCAAAAAACAAATATAAAACGTAATCAAAGAGCACAAATTAACCTGCACTCGGTGTCTGTGCTTGATCCCTTTTACACTCTGATTAAATATCCCAGTAACTTTTATGAACTTGTCCAATGCTTTTTAGGATCTTAAAGCATCAACCACAGCCAAAGCACAAATCCAGAACTTTGGAATTTAAAACCCATAGATACCTGCCCAGTATCTATTCCATTTTCTTGGGATGACAGTAGCCTGCTTTCCATTTTCACTCTACTAATGCTGGGGCACATGGGATCAGTGAAGGTCCCTCTCCACACCTGGTCAAATGACCGCATGACAAGCCCACGCCCTCAACTCTGAGTTTCCAAGTTAGTGACACCCACGTGGAATCAGATGGCCCAGTGGTAGCTCCCGAAGGGACTGTCCATTAATTCCTACACCTCATCCTTTCCAAAACTAGCTCCTCAGCATTTCCCTCACGTTACCCACACCCTTTACCAAACAAGGAAGAGGATGGGTAATCCAAGTTGCAGTCAACTGCAGCAAAACAGTCTTCACATACCACCCTCTCTGTCCGCCCACCCCACCCCATGCCTTCACGGGGAAAGAATTTGAAAAAGAGTGAAACTGACTGAACCACATAGTTAGGTTTTATTTCTACACCCCTCAGTCTCAATCAAGGGGAGCAAGCTCAATGTCTGCAGTAGATAATCCAAAAGTTAGGCCATATGGGTGGCCCAGAAAACAAGGAGGAAAGATGTTCATACAATCTCACCAATCTCGTGATTTACTCTGGGCAGTGTAAAACGGTACAGACTGTAGGGCACTTTGGCGTCGCTAAGCCTATGCTCTTCATGGCTTGATTTCATCACGCGTTTGCTTTGGCTAGGTCAAGCAGCAGTACCTCTTTCGTGCCCTGACTTGCTACACACTCCACAAATATTTACTGAGACCAGTTATGTGCCAGGTACTATGCTAGGAGCAGGGGACATGGCAGCCAACAGGCAGACATGGGTTTTCCTGCCCTCCCCACCTGGCACTTGTATTTTCTGATGTGAAGATTAGAGGAGGCCATCTGTGGTTGTAACAGCAAACACTGATAGGCTGTGCAGATGGCAGGTGCTACTGTTTGGTCTCCAAAGGGCAAGTCATGGTTTCGCAGCCCATCTTTCTTCCTTCCTTCCCAGAACAGCTGCACACCAGTGTGGTAACCAGTTTCCAGTTCCCCCTAACAAGCTGCCGACACAGCTGTGGAGAAGTGTGCGCGTGTGTGTGCGCGCGCGCGCGTGTGTGTGTGTGTGTGTGTGTGTGTGGAGAGAGAGCTAAGTACTCACTCGACATTGCTGATTTCCTTTTCTCTGGTGACCTTTCTATCATCACATACCTGAGGGGTCAGTCTGACCTTTGCATTCTTCCACAAGCCTGACATCTAGGATCAGTAAAGTCATGCAACAGAATACAAGGAGCCTGAAGACATTTCTCTCAGGCTTAGATCATCTTTCCCTAGCACTTCTAAAGGGTTTGCTTTTCATAAGTTGCCCTTCACTTCCCTGGAAGGGGGGACTTGGAAAAAGAAACCACGCCTGATATAATGCAGCCATTATCGGCCCTTGGCCCATCTGGACCTCTCTCTAGGGAGACTGATGCAAGCGGGGAACACGCAGGGCCCCCAGCTTTCTGCAAACCCACAAACTTGGAGGAAAGGGGAGGCAGAAGGGGGCAGTGGGGAACATAGGACCCTATGGAAGAGGCTGGAAGAGAGCCATGGGTACACAAGTCATAAAGACCCCATTTCTCCTTCCACTGGCCCAGCTCCACCCACTCAATGATATCATTGTTTTCAACAAAAGCCAGTTTGAGATCCCCAGGGAGGCCCAGAGGGACGACTCAGCAGCTGGACGGGCAGAGGTCTCACCAGTTCCTGTGAGACCCAGTGCTCAGAATTGTAGATAAGGAAGGAAGGACAGACGTATGCTCACTAGGCCTCCATGGAGAACAGATACAGGACGTGACTTTAGACATAGGCTGCATCAGGGGTCCCCCCATGGTCCTGCAAGGTGGTGGCTGTGGGTTATCCCCTTCCTATAATGAGAATACTACAGATCTGAGAAAAAAAGTAGCTTGTCCATGGTCCCTCCACAAGGTAAGGACAAACCTAGACAAAAGGCCACCATTGTCCTGCTACTTATTCAAGCTGAGAACCCTGGAACAGCCCTCGAATATACTCTCTCTCTCTGTCTCCATGAGTTCATCACACAAATATCTCTGGAATCCCGCCTCTTCCCTCCTATCTGCCACCTCTTCCCTAAATTAGAACTTGTAAAGTGCACTTGGATGCTGTCACCATGTGCCTCTTAAAATATCCTTCATCACCTCACAGGGCCCTTGTGATGAAAGTCCACACTCTTTCAAGTAGCCCGGAAGGCCCTTCAAGGACTCACCCATCAGCCTCCCCAGGCTCTCGTCACTTCCTTACCCCTGCTCTGTCCTAAGCATGGAGCACATCCCTCCATCTTCCGTCCTTCGTCCTTCGTTTCTTCTCCTGGCCCTGCTCAGCACACACCGCACACTGTGTGAGCCGTGCTGCCACACCCTCCACCACGGCTACCACGTTCTTTTCTTCACTTCCTCCGAGAGGCCTTCCCAGATCCCCAATCCAGGGGCAGTTCCCCTCCCTCCTGTTACCACAGCAGCCCCCGCTTCCGGCACCTAGCAGCCCACATGGTTGTGTAAGGGTTTAAAGTGTGTCTCCTCCTGCAAGCTCTAAGCCCCATGATGGCCCACACTGTGTTACTTGCTCTTCTGCCTCTCCAGTGAACACCCAGCATGAAGTCAGTGTCTGCCACGCGGTTGGTGCTCCTAAAATTTGAGTGAAGGGAGAGAAGGAAGAAAAACCGAAGCTAAGATTTCTCAATGCTCGAGCCCAGGACACTCAAGACTCATCAGAAAAGCCCGAGACTCTCTGACCAACGGTCACCTCTGGATGAGTTTAATCAAAACCCACAACCGCCCCTCAACTTCCCCAGAAGCCTCTCCACTTAGTATTCCAGGGGTCAGCCAAAGGTCTGTGTATGTCCGCGAAATCAAAACAGAGATAGAGTAAAGCTTCTTTTCATAAAATCAAAATATCTCCTGGGCCAAAGGAAAATGTGGTTTTATTTATAGGAAAAACTCAGTCCAAAGGCTCCAGTTTGGCCTCACCTGTCATTTTCCCCCACGCTAGCCACGCTCCATTGCCCAGGCAGAAAGTTCAGAGGGCAGGAGCGTCTAAGTCCAGGGAACTTAGGTAGAGTCTGGTCTCAGCACTGGGGGAAAAGAGAGGATTGAAAGGTAGGACTTCCAGGGCATCTCCCAAATCTAACCATATTTCCATGCATGCACCTGGGCCCCCATACTGCGCCCTGCTTCTCAGGAGGCTTCCTCCACCTACCCAGATTGTGAAGGAATCACTTTTGTCTTGTGCTCAGCATTCTGCCATCTACGGACCCCACTGCTGGTGTATCTGCCTCCACAATGCTCAGACCTCCCTGCCATGGAGAGGAGTAAAGGGAAAGGTGCTTCTCCAAGGCGTAGAAAATACAGCCTAGTTTTTGTATGCTTCAAGCACCTTTCCTAGAAGTGATCCAAAATTGAGCTCTCCACCACTCAAATGGCTCTCAGCTGTGGAAGGAACAGATCCACCTTCTTAATCTTGACGTATCTGCCCCTCTTCTGAATCCGAGTGATCTGGCTGGTTAGGAATACAGAATTCCTAAGAGATCATTAGCTGTATAGCTTTGAGCGCCTCTTTAGCCAGAGCAAATACTTGATACTATTTTCTCAGGCTGAATTCCTTCCTCCTTTCCCTCATCTCTTCTTTCTCCCACATCCAAAGCCTTCTCTCCCTTCCTCCTCCCCAAAGACTGAACTCCCAAAATTCCCTTCCTCCAAGAAAAGATATCCCTTTCTCTTGCGCAGGAAGAACCAATATAGTGAAAATAGCCATACTTCCAAACTGTTACACAGATTTATTGCAATTCCGATCAAAATTTGAACAGCACATCTCACAGAATTAGAGAAAACAATCCTAAAATTCATTTGCAAGCATAAAAGATCTAGAAGAGCAAAGGCAATTCTGGGCAACAAAAGCAAGGCAGGGGGCATCACTATCCCTGATTTGAAATTATACTATAAAGGTACTGTAATACAAACAGCATGGTACTGGCCAAAAAACCCAGATCAATGGGCCATACTAGAAAATGCAGAAAGAACTCCAGACATACTCAGCAACCTTATCTTTGACAAAGATGCCAAACACATTCACTGGAAGAAAGTCTCTTTAATAAATGGTTCTGGAGAAAACTGGTTCTGCATATGCAAAAGTTTGAAATTGGACTCATCTTTCACCATGTATCAAACTAAATTAAAAAAGGATCAAAGATCTAAACACTAAAACAGAAACATTAACTCTGCTGGAAGATGGAATAGATAAAACTGTTGAAGATATTGGTATAGGCAAAGACTCCAATTACACAGGAACTATCACAAAGAATCAACAACTGGGATCTCATCTTATTAAAAAGCTTTTGCATGGCAAGAGAACTGACCAACAGAATGAAGAGAGAGACAGCCCACAAGTGGGAAAAAATGTTTGCCAGCTCTTTCACAGACAAAGGAGGACTACCAAGAACACATAAAGAACTCAAAAAAAAATCAGACCTCCAAACTTTACTAACCCAATCCAAAAATGGGCATCTTATATGAATACACACTTCTCAGATGAAGAAATACAAAGGGCAAATAATATATGAAAAAATTCAACATCACTGGTCATTCAAGAGATGTAAATTAAAACAACACTGAGATTCCACCACCCAGAAAAAGATTTCTTGGCTATTATCAAGAAATCAATCAATAACAAATGTTGGTGGGGCTGTGGGGAAAAAGAAACCCTTTTTCCCTGTTGGTGCAAGTGTAGACTGGTGCAACCACTATGGAAATCAGTGTGGAGATTCTCTAAGAAACTAGGACTGGAGGTCCCATTTGACCCAGCTATTTCCTTCTGGGTATCTTCCTAGAAGAATTAAAACTATCATACCACAGAGATGTATGTACACCCATGTTTATAGCAGCACAATTTGTAATAGCTAGATCTTAGAAACAACCCAAATGCCCATCAACCACAGAATGGATAAAAAAAGATGTGGTGTTTGAGTACTACTTAGCCAAAAAGCAGGATAAATTGGAGACTTTTATAGGTAAATGGATGCAACTTGAGATCATACTCACAAATGAAATAAACCAAATGCACATGTGTAAACATCGTATTGTCTCCCTAGTGTGAGAAGCTGAAAGAGTAAATAAGATCCAAAATGTAAAATAGATATTGTAAAATGGGAAGAAACTTCAAAAGGAAAGAGAAACTGGGATTGGGGAATGGAGAAAAGAAGTAAGGGAAAAGCCAAAAAATTATGTGTGTATATATATATTAGTTAAGATAGTTATACTACTAATTTCTCTTAGTTCACTGAAAAGAAAAGTTTGTGCTAATATTGTTTGGACAGTTAAATGCTGATATACTCTGAGTAACTAATTTAAAGATAACAATATGCAATATATTAACCATTGTTACCCTATTATCTTGTTTTGAAATTTAGTTTTTTTCTTTAAAATAAAATAAAATACATAAACAAATAAATGAATAGTCTGCCCAAGCTCAACAATTAATATATGGGGAAGAGTTCGTGAAGATAGGATCTCTCAACAAGAGTGGTGAATATAAACTTCAAAAGTGAAAGGCAATTTCCCATTCTATGTGCAAGTATTACCTGTAAATTCCTTTTGATGCAGTGATTCATGTCTATCAAGCAACCCTCTACGAGAACCTCCCAAAGAATATAAATGTATTCAGTCCAGCACTGTCTGTAAACATTTTTAAAAGAAGAATTAGAAATAATCTGAATATCTATCCATAAGGGATGATTAAATTCATCTGGCATCTTGATTATTGCTGAGTCTGGATAATGCATGCACAGAGATTGATTATGGTATTCTCATTAATGTGTACCTTTGCTAATTTTCTATTGTTAGAAATTTTAATAGTTAATCACGTTATATAAGCGAGACATCATATAGCCATTTAAAATGTTATAATAAATGTACATGGAAATATATCCACAGCACACTTGTACTCTGCATTATAAATGTAAACTGTTACTGCTTTTGAGCAGTACCTACAGAGTCAGAACTACAACTTCTCAGAATTTTAAAATATTTTAAATGTATATGCCATATGAACATATGTCAAGCATACAGAAATATGTGGAAATGTGTTTAAAGATCCTGCATAAACCTATCACTGCAGTATTATTTGTAATAACAAGAAATCAGAAACCTAACTGCCCATTAATAGGGAAATCGATAAATGTTGAACCCTCCATTCAATGAGTTTTGCCATTCTAAAAAATGAAATAGGGCTACAAATGTCTTAATGGAGAAAGATACTGAAGGCAAATTAATAAAAAGCAAAGTATAAAATAATATACACACTATGAGCTCATTTGTTTTAAAACTAATTTTCTTCTGTAGTAGTATTCTGAAAAATATCAAACATTACCAAAAGTTATTGTATAAAATTTTTAAAAGTCTTTTGATAGTATCTTTGCTGTATTTCTAATAGAAAAAAAGAGTTTAAGTAATTTAAACCCAGATGTATAGTATCTCCAGGTGGTTAAAGATGAATAGGATTTTTTTTTTAATCTAAGTAAAATTATATAACCCCTAGGGTATAGTTTCTCTATTTGCATAAATATACACAGGCTTTTTAAAAACAATCTATGTAAAATGGGTCGCTGTGGAAAGTGCTCAGTCCCTGGATGTTAGCTATTGTTATTTTAAGGTAAACAGCTGGTGATAAAGGGCTCTTCAATCCCAAGAACCACCAGGGCTGCTTCCTCGTCCCCAGCTTCCCTTAGCTCTGAGGCCATCGGGACTGCTGACAGCTTCCTCCCATTCATGTTACCCTGGGCTCCTGCTGAAGGGCAGCCAGAAGAAATAAGCTCAAGACAAAAGCAGCCCGGGGACATCCTTCCTGGCTGTTCAGGCAGCCAGGCTGTGGGCATCTGGAAGGAGACAGCGCAGGAATCAGGGAGCCTGTCCTGCCTTCTTATCAGATAGTTCAGGGCCTTCCAAGGGAAGACCAGGGACAGGCTCTGCAGGCACAGGCAAGAAGTACAGTTGGGCCAGATGGAGGACAGTGGAGATACAGTCAGGTCAGAGGGGCACGGCTGGAGAGGGGAGTGAGCTTCCTCCCTGGGGTAATGGGTTTTAAGGTCAATTCTTCTTAATTACAGCTGGAAACCAACTCAGGGGAATTCCCTCTTGCATCACGCTGAGATGTTTTTCAGACCCTAATATTAATAACAGCGGCTGTTTATTATGCTCTCCAGTGCAACAGTGGCTGTGCAAGTACTTTAAGACTAGTACCTTACTGAGTCCACAGAACAGCCTATGAAGCAGCCGCTGTTGTCATCCCCATGGTGTAGATGAGGAAACTCACTCTTGAAGGGTAAATGACATGGCAAAGCTCACATTTCCAAAGAGTGCAAGGAGCCAGGCTCTGGATCTATACCTGCCTGGGCTTATGGCACTACACTGAGCTGACACTCAAATTCTAACCAGGGCTAAGGAAGGTAGAAGGAAAAGGGACAGGAGCGGCAGAATAATGGAGAAGCCCTGATGAGCCCAAAGCATACTGAGCCAAGGGAGGGCATTTGAGAGACAACCTAACTTCCTGGTTAAGGAACCTAATCTCCTTGGAGTTTGGAATCGAACAGATGTGGCTTCACATTCTGGCTCAGCCATTCCTATCCGGATGGCTTTGACTAAGTCCAGCTGCTCTGCGCTTCAGCAATCCGGTCTGTCAAATAGGGCTAATACAGGTACCTGGACCTCATAGGATGACCGTGATGATTAAATTAGGCAAACCACGTGAAGACTGTAGTAGGATGCCTGGGACACAGGCATCTGTTACGTTCTGGCCATCTTCATTTTTGTTGTCACTGTTATTAATATCTGACAATCAGTCTAAGTTATCCTCAGCCAGAAGTCTCCCAAGGGCAGACTGGTCATCAAAACGTATGACTGGAACTTAAGAAATGTCAATAAGCAATCACCATGCAGATGATTTCTCCAGGTTTTTTTTTTCTTGTCATGCCTTGCATCACCAAGACACTTCAGAAAACATGTGTCCTTGACTTTGCATTAATAAAAGTTACCACATATTGAAAACCTAATTGCAACATGACAGACATCACACTAAGCACACTACAATAAATTACCACTGTATGGTTGATACATTGTGTCAACTTGGGGAGTCTAGAGGTTTGGCTGAGTGACTCAGCAGGAAGCCAGTGCGCTTACTTTGTACGCATCCTATCGCTTCTCGGCCTTTTGGCTAAGATCAAGTGTGTACGCATCCTGCGCCTGTGGAATTGGAGGGCATGGAAATTGTGTGAGAGCTACACACCCCCTGGGTGGGGTGGTGGGGGGAGCTCCTTTACAATGTAAGGGAAGGAAAGAGGCTGCTTGCTGCCATTCCTCCCTTTTGCTGGTGGTTTTTGCTATGCTTTGCTGCCACAAAGGAACGTTTGCCCTCAACCATGTGCCACTCTGCCTCTGACCCAGCCAAGTGTGGACTGAAACCTCCACAAACTGTAAGCTAAATAAACCTTTCCTTCCTTCATTTTGGGCATTGGATATTTTGTTTCAGCAACAAGAAAAAAGTAACCAAGACATACGCCTAAACCATAAACCCCAAACTTGGTAAATCAAACAACAAAAGGATTTTTTTTCACAGCTAAGGACGCCAGAAGAATAGAACCAATATTTGGGGGACTAAACTCAAGGTGTTAGGAGGGTCACACTCCCTCTGGGGAAATCTGCTCTCGTCTCTTCCAGCACTGATGGCTGCCAGCTTTACTTGGCTTGTAGCTACATCACTCCATTCTCTGTCACTCTGGTTACATCACCTTCTCTCATTCTGTGGCCAAGTTTCCCTCTGTCTGTCTCTTATAAATATATTTGTTACTTCATTTAGGGGTTACCCATATAATAAAAAATAATCTTCCCATCTTTAACTTAATAATACCTATAAAAACTTTCTTTTCATATAAGGCAATATGGTCACATGTTCAGAGATTAGGATGTAGACATTTCAGGGCAAGAGAGGGTGCATTTTTCAGCATACAACACTCTGCAATGAAGATATTAATGTCTCAACGTGCTGTACAAAAGTATAATTGTAATTAGCAAGCAGACCTGAGTTTAACTCCTGGCTTTGCCTGATATTAGGTAAATCATTTAAACTCTTCATGCTTAAGTTTCCTTACTTACAAAATGTGGATAATAGCAGTATTTCTTTCAAAGCCTTCTCATAGGGACCAGGTGTCGGTAAACACTCACTTCTCAGTATTATTATGAATCAGATGAACCACTGTGAGTGTTATGAATCAGATGTATTATGAATCATTGAGAACTATGAATCGGATGGAGAAGTAAAAACTCAGAAGACAAGTGATTGCCGAGACCTCAACCAGGAAGCATCAGGCCCTGGAACGGAATCTGGGTCTCTCTTAGACCCAAGCCGGAGCATATTCCACTCCATGAACCAGGGTGTGTGGTGCTTACCTGCCACCTTCACAGCCAACACATCTGGTTATTTGCATTGTGGACACCCTCTTATACTTAGGCCAACAGGATGGGGCAGCCATTTGGAGCACTGCTCCTATTTCACTGAGACTGAGTTTAAACAACGGACCCTAAGAAAGGGACGCTATGTTTCTAATGATTTAGAAATAACACAGCTAAGCTTAGTCCATTCAGGCTGCCGTATACTGAGGGGCTTATAAACATAATAAAAATGAATTTCTCATAGTATTAGAGACTGAGAAGTCCTAGATCAGTGCATTAACAGACTTGGTGTCTGGCGGGCGCCTACATAACGCTGCAGCAGTGTTCCAGCTGTGTCTTCACAGGGTAGAAGGGGAGAACTAGCTCCTGGGTCTCTTTTATAAAGTCACTTAATCCTATGCATGAGGGCAGGACCTGCATAACCTAATCACATCCCTAAAGCTCCACCTCCTAATGCTGTCACTTTAGGGGTTAGGATTTCAACATATGGATTCGAAGGACACATAAACAATCCATTGCAATTAGAGACCCTACTTATGCAGTGGTGTGGTTGAGAATCTGGCTTATACAAGGACTACATCAGCCTGTCTGGCAAACCACTGGCTCTGCAACTCCAGGGGTTCTGCACAGCATGAGAAATGTAAATGAAAGAAGTCTCAGTCTACAAAACCACAGCTGGAAACTATATTTCAAATAGAATCACCAGAACTCTCTAAGGGAAGGAGCCTAGCACAGCCCTTGAAATTTAAATTCATTCATGTACTCACTGCCTTCGATGAAGCAGGGTTAATTCCATTGCTGATGCTTCCAAAAAAATAATCTGAAGGAAATTTCAGACACCCACAGGCAGCACTCGTCAAACCCTGGCATCCCCACCCGTGCATCCAACTGTTTCCTCGGCACCAGTTTCCCTGAGTTAGACAGTCTTTGCTCAAGGAACGGGGAGCCCAGCTGCGTTCAGAGTTTGGAAAAACATTCTGAATACTTTAGATATGCCAAATTCTTGGTTAAAGAAGGACGTCCTTTAGTTTCTGATGCCATGTGTATTCTAAGTGAAATGTAATCCATATGCCTGTGATTCATCTAAATGCAACTCAGTGAAACACAGTTGGCTCACAGCACTGGGACACCACCTAACCCTCCCTAAGCTCACTTTGATCCAGGAAATTGACTTTTGCCAACAACAAATGGAGCGCCTGACAAGACAGGATCAAAAGAGCCTGTCCTTTATCCTAGATAAGATGGTAAAGTCCACTCCTGACCCAAGAGGGAGCTGGGAGTGAGGGGAGGTAGGGGGCCCCCCATGGCCTGAGTGGTGTTTAGGCTTTTCTCCCAGATCTCACTGCAAGAGAGGGGTAAGAATAGGACGTGGTAATTCCTCCATCCTGGCTATGGTGGAAAAATGTTCCTGCCTGGGAATTCTCTCCTACTCAGTTCCTCTAGTAATACATAATCCAAATAGGGTTGAATAGAAAGGAGAAAATTAGAGATTAAAATCACTCCAAAAACAGTGAATGACTTTTAATTTTCCAGGCTGTAGCTTTGTTTCTAGGACAACAAAAGCAACCTCCTTTCCTATAATGTCTCTGAGATATAGAGATTAAAGTCAAAAGTATTGGTGGTTATTAAAATCTGAAAATCTCTAAATCTCTAACTATGCCTTGACAATGAATGCTCCCCATGAGGTTCAGGAAAGAAAAACAAATATTCATTCTTATTAGCTAGACTTGTACAAACAGAACCTCTGCCTAACTGGGAAGGCACACAATGAACGGGGGAAGACCAAAAGACTCCTCCCCCTTTCTTACACCAAAACTTCAATCTTACCGTCACTTGCACTCAAGGAAGGATAGCATGCTACAATGCTAGGAATCCCAGAATGTACCTTGGAGACGAGTACAGAGAAACACATGGCCCAAGGTCCTCGGCAAAGTGCCCACCCACTGAGCTGCTTGCTTGCTTTTGAAAGTGACCTTGTGACACAGTGACCCTTCTCACCATTCACGCGGCCAGTGAGCCTCCTGGAGGTTGGCTGCACAGGTCAGTGTGCCCTCTCCTCAGGAAAGGAGAAGAAAGGAGGGAGATGGGCACGTATCTCCCCAGGGATGTTATCTCCCAGGATGCCTGCAGCCGAGGAGAATGCCCTGTGACTTCAGCAAACGCGCTTTCATCAGACGTGGTCCCTGGGCTGATGAGCAGTCCTCGGAGCACGAAGAAATTGCACAGAGAAAGAAGATTATGGATTTTGTTCCAAGACTGTGGGTTGTGGGAAGAGCAGCATATAATTTGTGCCCTATAATTTCCCTCCTTGTGTTTTCTCCTGCCTGAACTGCTGAGTCCTGAGGGGCAGCTCATCACCAACTTCAAAGTCCCACGGTTTGGGGTTCCATTTGCCTTCATTCCATTCCCGCTGCGAAGTCTGCACAACTGTATCAAACTCTCTGAAGCAGGGTGTTCTGTTCTACTTTTCAACTTACACAGCAGTTTTTAAACAGATCATGAAGGAAGAAGAGGTCTTGAAACCTAACTGAGACAAAAGCCCGTTCTACAGATGACAATGTTGAGGCTCAGGAAGGCCGCTATCTCTGAGCTCAGTGCTACATCCACTATACTGCATGCTTCAGTCACAGGTAAGTTTCTCATAACAGCTCTGTGCACCAACAAGTACAAATTATATGTATACATTTCATAAATGTTAAAAGGTGTCATGAACAATGGCATGTGCATGTTACTATCTTCAGTACATCAGTGGAACCTAAGGAAAACAAGTTATAGAACGGTATGTCTGCTGTAATCTCATTTCTGCTTCCCTTTCCTTAGTGAAAGTAGCACTCTGTGTGTGTGCTGCTGTGCAACCGTGTGCAGAAACATCCACATGCCTGTTTTCATATGCATAGGAAAGGTCAGCAGCTGACCACCAAATAGTTAACAATGGCTTCTCCTGTGGGTGGGAAACTTTCATTCTTTCATTTATTTGGCATCACTATGTGTTTTGCAATGAGTGTGTGCTGCTTTTGTAATTTAAAAACAATGAGCCAGAAATTATATTTGCTTTTTACTAAACAAGGGGGACAAGCCAGACACCATCATGCACCATCTCATCTCGCCCTCTCCATGGCTCTCCGACATGGGACTCTGACTATATCCCCGGTTGGGGGAACTGAGGCTGCAAGAGGACACGGAGATGTTAAGTGCAGTGTCTCAAAGCAGGACTCTCAGAAGTGAAGACATACTCAGAGGAACCCTCAGAAGCCATTTCTTTCTCAGCTGCACTCAGCAGAGAAAAGGGAGCGCCTGTCTCAGCGTGATGCCAGCAGTTTGTCCTGAGCTGCTTCAAAGCAGAGAAAAGGCTGCTGCTGGCTGCCCTGCTGTCCCGTCAAGGCTTGACTGCGGCCTGTGCTGAGGCTCCCGGGCCACACCCCTTTCCCGGCCTGTCCCCCGCTCCTCCATCCTCGCCATTCTTGGCAATGATGCCTCCATGTGTGAACTCCATTAAAGGTTTGCTCACTGCTATTTTCGGCCATGCATTAGCACGTGGGCTTTGATTTGATGGGAGAAAGCCAGACACCTCAGGATGACGAAAAAATTAAAACGCACCCCCCCAGGAGTCCTAGAAACCTTCAAGCCTGCTGCTCCTGAAAGACCTGAGAATCCAGAATGTGGAGAAATGGAGGGCAGGGGTGGAAAGGCAGAGACAGCTATGGCCTTTGAACTTGGCCGTCCCCACCTCTTGGAATGGTCCTTCTCAGCTGTCCACGTGGCTTCCTCCTTCAGGTCTCAACACAAAATACAAGGCCTTCCCTGACCACTCACCAACCACGGCAAGATGCACATTCACGTTTGCTTCCTGTTCCCCCAGACTCAAATGTGAGATCCCTTGAGGAAAGGCTGTTTTACCCACAGCTTTACTCCTAACACCTACACTGGTGCCTGGCATGTTACAGACGCACAGGAGATGAATGAATGAATCCATGAGGTGGGTAAGAACCAGAGACACAGAAGTTGCGCAGCAGAGTCTAGTGCCCCCTCCCCACAGATAACACCGGAGTACAGAAACTTTAATACAAAGACTTGAAAGATCAGAAAAGCGCCGCCCCCACTCCAAAGCTGTTTTGCATCTGAGGTCACACGCATGGCGAAGGAGAAGCCCCTGGGAAATAAACATTCAGGGAAGTTGTGTGCACTTAGAGTTCCGCTCACTAACACTTGTTCAAAAACAAAGCAAGTCCAACTTGGATGAAAATAGCAGGAAGCTGTCCCCCAAGGACACCTGGTGAGATCATGTTGCTTGGCTCTGCTGCTTCCATTTCTGTCAAGTCTCCTGCCTTCTGCTGACTCGAGGAAGCCGGGAACCATGTCCAGCCCCACACAGCTCCCTGTGAAACTAGAGAGCTATTCCCACAGCATCTCCGGGGTATGGGGCAATAACAATCACAACAGTAGTTGACCATTTACTTTGTGCCCTAAAAACCATTTGCACCACTTCACTCAGGCCTCATAACTACTCTGCAACTCTAGGCCTAAGCCAAGAATACCAATGATCCCAGTCTCCTCTCTCGTTTGCTTGCTGTGTGACCTTATATAAATGCCTATCCCTCTCTGAGTTAGTTTCTATGTCTGTGCATAAGACTACTGCATTCAGTGTTTTCGAACGCATCTTCCTGACATCCTAGGAGCTCTTGCAAAAGTTCTAAAACAGGACGGAAGGACCAAAGCTCAAGTCCTGAGACCAATTTCAAGGACTTTCACATAATAAAAACCACCATCATCACTCAGGCTGACCAGAAGAGGCATAAAGCCTGGATGCTCCATCCAAGACAAAGTCAAATCAGACACAGGGGGCAACAGGAACAGTTAGACTAGAGCTCGAGGCTGGGGATCTGAAGCAGGGCCCCGAGAAAGGCTGGCAAGAGCAGACCTCCTAAGGTACCACACGAAGACAACCCGAAGAAGCAGCCCGCAGGAGGAGGGCCTCCTGAGGGTGTGCTGGGATTTGGCCAGCCAGGTTGGTTCTAGGGAAACGGAAAGAAATATTTTAGTAAAGCAGGAAAAGGCAGGTTTCATTCTGGAGGAAAGTAGCCAAGTGACAGCGATGTCCATCTTTCTGGCTTCTGGAGGCTGTCATATCCTGCACCAGCCAAAGAGGAAGGGTATCAGCAAAGCCCCCTGCATGCACCAGCTCCTGAGCTGCACTTTACCCACGCCAAGGACACTACTTATCCTCCTTCGCAAGTGTGAAAAGAGCCTAAATTTGGAATAAATTCTAGTTTCTCTTTTCGCCCAAGTCAAGCAGCCATTCCCATCCCTCTGGACGTGGGAAGGCCCTGCTCCATCCCATTCTTGGCAGCCACGTATCTGATTACTCATCGGCTTCCAGGGGGTTTTGGAGACTGCCAAAGGCAGCTCTCCAAGACATGCACCCTTATCTGTGACATCTATGTGGGAGACAGAAGTGGAACTATTGGTGAAGTGCCTTGGCCAATCGAGAAGAGCTCCTTATCAGCCAGGCAACCAGGAATGGCTGAAGAATGAGCAACACCCATAGCCCTGTGTTGTGTCTACCAATTTCCTCAGCGACATGAGCCATGGCACAGTCACACCCGGCAGCAGATCAGTGCGGAGTTATCTCTGAGCCAGACCACTGCCTAAGATGTACGAGATTAAGCAGTGCAGAGGCTGGGCCCACCGAAGCCAGGAGACCACTAACAATGCCCTTTTTGGCCAAATCTTGGATTTGGCTGACTCCAGACAAATGGAACAATTAGGATGCTAGGCACTCCACTTGCCTCTCCTCTCTGCTGTTTTCCTCTCATCGCTTTCACTTCCTGCCCTGTGCTGGGCTGGAGCAGTAAACCAGCTGCATCCAGGCTCTCCCTCCCTAACTTCGCACATACACACACCCGTGTGCTGCTGTGAACGCCAAGAGGCACCGGAAATGCAGCCTGTGGAAACTTAAGCAAGATGTTACACAGTCCAATAACTTCACAGCAAATAAGAGACTGTGGAAAAATTCCCTCTCTGCAGGATACTCCCTCAAAGGGAATAAGGGTTGAGAGCTTGGAATCACTCCACTGAATGCTTCCTTCCAAACAGCGACACCTGCCTGCCTCTGGCACTGACATCGAAGTTAACAGCGTTCATCTCAGGCAAAGGAATCCACTTACTCATTTTTCTCCAGGTCCAGGATCAGTTCTCGTCCCTCAGCCATTACCCTGAGCTCAGCTCTGATGGGATGCTAAAAGCAACAAGAAAAGAAAGTCAGTTTCTAAAAGTAGGGAGCAAGGCTGCCCAGGAAGACCATGGGATTTAGCAGGGTTCTTGTACAGGGACCCACAGGAAGGAAGGAAGAAAAGGTCAATTGCATTTCCAGCCCAGACCTGAAATGGCCTCAGTCCCAGAATGACCCAAATCCTTCCCCCAGCTGCTTTCTACTGAGAAGCAAAAGAAAGCAACTCCAGGCGGCGGTGGAAATGCAGAGCTGTAGTCTGCTAAAGGGAAATACAGGAAGATGTGATTTCCAACAGTAAATTCCCCCGGGGTCAGACCTGGGTTCCAGGGCTAGCGCTGACCCTGCACTTGGTGAACTTGGACATGATACCGATCCTTCCTACATCTCCATTTCCTCTTTTACAATAAAGCAAAGACAGTAATCACCCTTATGAGGATTTCACAAGGATTAAGGGAGATAATGAATGTAAACAGTGCGGCACTGCGCCTCCTTACACCTCAGCACCATGGCGGACACCTTGACAGTGGGGTCTTACTTATTCTGGCCATCACCATGGAGACCCCGTCAGCTCAGAGGTGACAACAAGGAAGCACCTCAAACTGAGGTTTCAGAAATCCAAAAATAGATCTATTTTATACATAAGCAGTTTGCTAGTAGCCACAGGTGCTACTTCCCCACAGTAGGACATGTAAGATATACACATGGCCAATGAGTGTGAAAAACATATCCACCATCACAGGTACGTTATATACCACACCTTCCAAAAAGCAACCACATGAGATATCTTAAAACACAATCAAAGTGACAAACGTTATTTAAAACCATAAATCATAATGCATTGGGGCATGCTATAAAATGGGCGTGCTCACCCCTACCTGATAATTTAAATTGAAACCAATTCTCTCAAAAATAATTTTGACACTACAGAACAGGAATTTTTAAACGTTTAGACCATCTGACTCAAGACTGTCTGAAGAAGGGCGGGGGATATAGCTCAGTGGCACAGTGCCTGCCTGGCAAGAGAAAGGTCCTAGGTTCAATTCCTAGTACAAAAAAAAAAAAAAAAAAAAGGACTATCTGAAGCAAACAAACAGAAGCATAGGCAGAGATTTGGTCACAGAAGCTATTCTTTATAATAATAAATGATGAAACAAAACCTAAATACCCCAAAATAACAGGATGATTAAACCGTGATTCACTTACTGTATCTGACAGAATACTAGACAGTCATTAAAAACAGTGACTTTAACTTTTAAATGATTGAGAAAGTACACACAGTAAGTATTAGATAAGCCGGGCCTGGTGGCACACACCTGTAATCCCAGTGGGAGGCTAAGGCAGGAGGATCGCCATGAGTTCGAGGGCAGCCTGAACTACATGGCAAGATCCTTTAAATAAATAAATAAGAAATAAGCAAAAGATAATAAAGGCTCAAAATATAACACTGTATTTTTTTATTTGAAGGGAAAAATGTACAGAGAAGTAAACCTCACATTTACATAGTTACTCTAGGTAGTAGGAATATAAATTGATTTTATCCTCTTTTGCACATCTTTCTATATAATTATATATAATTATAATTTTTATCATTTATGAAAAGGACTTTTATCTCTTTTTACTTTATTACTATGGAAAATTTCAAATAAATTTAAAATAATAATAAGCCAGTTGATAATAAGCCTGTACACTCTGATGATTCAAGTTAAAACTGAAACTTCTTTTAAAGGAAGCAACCATTGACCTTAGAACATTTACAAATTTAAAACAGCATAGATTCTTCTTCAGTATGTGTTAAATAAGATTTCTCTAATTGGGAATCAAGGATCTGATAAATTCTTGAAATCCTTTCAATCCACAGAAGTCCTTGCTAGGGTGGAGCATCTACTGTTTTTAAGGTCGACTTCAAAGCTTACCAGTCAGTCATTGGTTCTGGCTGGTCTGGGAAGGGAGGCTACCTCCTTTGCCACCTGTAGCCAGGGCTGCCTTTCCTAAGCTCATGCCCTTTCTGTCTTGCTGCCAACCTCACCCATCAGGGCCTACGCATCCCTGAGACTTTCAGGCAACCGAGGGTGCCAATGAGATCTGAGCATTCCAACCCAGACTTCTTGGGCAGAGCTGCCCACTGCCTACCTGGCCCTGTTCCCATCTGAAGGAACGTTTTAAAGCCATGCTAGCATGAAGCTGGGTAAGATGTTTGCCCAGACACTGTCACTGAGAGGTGCACTCTTAGATTCTAATGATCTGATTTAGCTTTGCCAACACCTATTCTAATCATGGGTCTTTTGCCCTTCATTTGGGGAAGCTCTGGAGCACGTGCCTTACCCGGTCACACTGAGCACCTGGAACACAGCCCCAAGGAGGCATCTGAGACAGCAGCAGAGCAAAGAGGAAGGCAGCCACGTGACAGCCCACATATCACAGCACTGTCACCTGTCCCCCTAAGGGACACAGTTGCAACATGAATACTACTATACTACTTTTGAGATGAGCAGTCTAAAAATGATTCTCTCTGTTCTGGAAGACAGGCAGACTCTAATATTTAAAGACAGACAGACATTCCTTGCTTCCAGGTGATGATACAAGTAAAAAAATTAAACTGCATTTTAAGGGCCTAGGGAGCTTCCCTGGCCAGTTCTACTCAGCAGCTTCCTCTTATAACTCCAGCTCTGGCCTAGGAAGGGGTAACTTGCTGTTCATCCATCCCCCAGCAAGGGTAAAAAGTCCTTTCTCTGTTGGACTAGATTAAATAAATAGTTCCATAGATTATTGGAAATCTGCCCTGTATCTTTGCATCCCTTAAAGTCTAACATTTAATATGCTGTGTTTAACTGATATTTAATAATGAATTAATTACATAAATGAGAATAATGACCTGAAAGAATTCCGGCTCACTTTCCCTCCCTCCCTCTCTCCTTCCCCCCCCCTCTCTCATTCAGCCAATAGTTATGGAGCCAGGCACTGTGCTGAGTATTCCTGCAGAAATGCAATGCCCATGTTCTGAGCAGACGATCACTGGGAACAAAGACAGGATCTAGTCCTCTTTGTTTCTCAGGCCCTTCCTGAGGATGCCGGGCATCCCACATCTGGACGGAAGAAAGAAGCCTTTACAAAAAGTACCAGATCCATTTCTCAGGCAATAATGGTAAGTTGAACTATCCAAGATCTGAATTTTTAAAAATAATCTGCTCTGGGATGGCTATCTATTAATCTGTCTAGCCCTTTCCTGAAGCTATTTTCGGCCTTTCCTTGAAGAAATGGGTTCCGTGCAATTCTCGCCTTCACGTGAAAATCTTACTTGCTTTCTTTGCTCTGCAATTTGCTCTGCAGGTTCCCTTAGTAAAGCCAAGTCGGAGTATGAGGGGATTTGTCTGCATTACTCTTATCTTAAAGAATTCTGAGCATTCCTCCTCTCCATTCATCTTTCCAGGCTCAACAGTCACAGTATCTGAAGTCTTTCCTGACATATCTCCCGCTGTAATCTTGCTCCTATATATGTGGCCAATAAATCTCAGACCATTTGAACCGAAAGAGACCTTTGAAACCGGCCCCTCTCCCAGCTCTCTTTGTCCTTATTCCCTCTAAGACTTATTTTATAAATGTATGAAAAACTCCAGTTACTTAAAGTGGAAGGTCACACAGCATGCCAATAATCGCTCCTCCCTTTCTAGCCTCACTTGAGCAGCAAAAACAAGAACTAGAAAGAACACCCGTCATGCACAGTTCCTTACTACAAGAACAGAATAATGTTTTCAGTTTTGTCCCCTGGTAAAGCCTGTGCATTTTTCTGGTGCTCTGGCCCAAGGAGCCTATAGGACTTTAAGATACATTAAAAATAGTTTATCCTTTTGCTCTCTAAATATATTATCCTATCAATAAAATGAAGCATGTATTGTGTACAGCAAGAGTAGCGAAGACAATATTTAATAAATTCCAATCAAAAGTGATTTTTGTGACACCATCACATTTGTAATTAGTTGTGCCAGGATTAAAGTGCATTTTCATTTTCTCAACCAATAGTATTTGGAATGTTCTAGATGTTCATCATATACTGAGGGTAAGCCCCATCTGAGGTATCTAAAACCAACCAAAGAGTGGAGAGCAAGCCAGAAACAGAACTACTGGAGACAGCTGGACCTCTGGAAAAGCCTTGAAAGGGAGACCCAAGCCTCACAGAGCCCAATTCTCAACTCTGGCCTCTTAAAAGGAGAGTTTCAGTCTTACTTTTTCACTCACGGTGCTTTCTGAAGTCTTCCACTGAGGTATTACAAGTTCGTGCTGTGGCCAGGGGCTGCCTTCCTTTCTTCCTCCTGCCAATACAAAACATACACCATGGTAACCCCAGACCTCTGCACCCCAGCCAAGCTATGCATGCACTTTCTGCAGCAGCTACCATCACCCAGGAAGAACTGCCTACAGGATCATCCAATGACTTGCTTGTTTCTAGGTGCTTGGTGCGCACTGTGCTGGGCCACTAACACACATTTTTCCAGGTGTAAGTGATGGGCTATAAGTGGGACAAATAAGTTCTCTGTACTTGCCAAGTTTACCTTCAGGGGTGAGAGACAGAAAATCAACATTCTAAGGTGGTGCTAAATGCCCTGAAAAAAAGTAAGATAGGCCATAGGAAGTAGCAGAGGGTGCCTATTTGGAGACAAAATGATCAGCAAAGATGACACCTAATCAAGACCTAAGGGTCCAGCAGAAGGCAGCAGGCAAAGATCTAGGGGACAGCAGTTCAGCTGGAGGGACTGGAGGGGCAGTGCTGAGCAGAAGTGGACTTGGCCTAAGGAAGAAGCAGAAGCCAGGATCAAGCAAGCGAAAGAGAAAGACGGTTACAAATGTAGTCAACAAGACAGCTCTGGCTCTGATAATGCAGAGGCCATGGAAAGTGTCTGGATTTTATTATAAATAGACCTGGAAGGCACTGGACGTCTCAACACAGAGTAATACGATCTGTATCAGGTTGAGTGGAGAATGGGGGAGGGTGGACGGGGAGCACGGAGAGCAGGAAGGCAAGGCTGCAAGCATGCTGGAGCCCTGACGAGATAGGACAGTGGCTCAGACTAAAATGACTTCAGAGGAGAGGAATGGAAGTAGTAGAATTCTGGGTATCCTATGCAGATTCAGCTCCTGGTGAGCCTCAGTTTCTCATTGAAGATGGTGAACTCACCTGCCCACCTCCCAATGTTCCTGGAGAATAGTATGAAATTGCTTCCTACCCACAAGGCATTGCTACATTAACATGAGGTTCCTAATGGCAAGCGTGCATTTGTGTTTCCCTTCCTAGACTTCAGACCACTCTCAGCATCCAGACCTCCTTCATCCTCAAGGAAACCTGGGCAAATCAGTAGTAGTGCTTCTATGGAACAAGAAAGGGACTTGAAACCACAGAAGGAACTTACTTGTTCAAGGCAGTGCAGCCTTCAAACATTGGCTGCAGATCATTTTAATAAAATGAGAATTTCCTAAGACCAAAGCAAATCAGCCTCCACAAGAATAGGTCAAATTCAAAGGACTTCTTGGGTTGGATCTCAGGAGTCCAGATTCGATTATTTCTAAACTAAGCATGTCAATCACATAGAATTCTGTAATGAGTCATATAAAAGACAGCTGTCGTTCTGTTAGAATGTATGATGGTGAATATTAACTTTCCTTTTAGGTTACTGACATAGGTATGTGCAATCAAAATATATCCTAAAAACAATCTCACTACACCAACATTCATAAGTTGGTAAAAACCAAATGCAATGCATTTATTTGTCTACCAAATGTGTTCCATGTTTTCTATACACCAAGTGCTACTCTAGGAGCTTAACACTCGTGGGGGAACAAGACAGGCGTAGTCCCTGCCCTCGTGGTTCCTATGGGTCTAGATTCTTTTAAAAGAAAAGGGATCATATATAATGTCTAATGGAATATTTAAAGAAATTAAATGGGGTGATCAGGAAAAAAGTACCAAAAGTAATCTGAAGTCCCAACAGTAGAGGAACATATGGTACATTTAAGAAAAAAAATGTTTGAAACTTGGACAAAGGACAAGTCAAATGTCTTTGCAGTGTCCTATCTGGAGGACTATTAACAGCGCTCACGTGCATTATTGACTTATCTGAGAGGAGGTACCTTTGGCTTTTTATTTACTCTTGACTAGACACGGATACTCTGAAGTCATATATTAACTATAGATTCCTAGTGGACAGAGATAAAGCTTGTTTCATTGTAGAAGGATAACAAAGAATCACATCGTTTTCCCACCACCACTTCTGTCTGACTTAGCCACAGGATTTTGGGTCTTTCCCCACTGCCTGTGCCACCCTGTTCCTCTAACCCTCCTTTCCCTCAGCTTTATTTACCATTGCCACGGCTACCACATCCATGAAGAGAGCGAATCCTTGCCATAGTTTTGAGTCAAGTTTTAAACTTTTGAATATCTTACATCTTCAGTTTCTTGATGGATTTTAAGAGCCCTTAAAACCGGGGTTCTACAGAACGTAGGGATTTGGGAAATGCTTACCACGTGAAGTGCAAAATGCAACATACAAAACTCTACCTGGGGTAGGTTTCCAATTTTACTTGTAGAAACACAAGAAGACAATAACAACGATTAACTTAGGGATTGCAGATACTTTTACTCCTTCGCCTCTTTTCACAACCTGCAGCCACTCTGCCTCGCCTAGTGGCCCCCGGGAACTCGGAAGGCGCCTAGTGGAGCAGTACCTCACTTTTCTCGCCTTGCTTCATGCTTTTCTCCTACACAACACTAACTCCGGCCTCTGCTGGTTCTGGAGAGATGAATAGAATCTCGTCCCTCTGTCCCAAAGACCCACAGGTCACGGGAGAAAGGCTTCCTTCCCTAGGCTCGCTGTGAAGCCCCCGTGCCTCCGTTTCCCTTTCAGGAGGATTCGGGAATCGCCCTGAAGCTCGCGGGGTCTGGGCCAGCCCAGCTTCCTGGTCCTCGGCGGCCGGGGGTAGCCTGCCGAGCCTCTACCCGGTCGAGCTCGCTTGGTTTGAAAACGCTTGACTGTTGGTTCCCGCAAGCGGTCTGAAGTCGGCCCGGCCTGTGTGCGGCCGAGCGAAAGCTACGCTTTCTGGAGTGACAACCACGGAGCCTGGGCACCGCCCCAGGGACTGTTCCTTACGCAGAATCCCCGAGGAAGGGCCCTTGAGACAGCGATGTCTGGGAAACCAGGCTGGGAGACCGACATCACCCAGCATCCAGGCTGGAAGCTCGGGAGCCCAGCCCCTGTGCTGCACCGAAGGAGGACCCGAGGAGGGCGGGAGCGGGCAGGTGTCCGCGGAGTGGAAGGAGAGCTCTGCCCTCCAGCGCGGCGCGGACCTGCCCCTGCGGCGCGGCTGTGCGCAAACGCCTTCTCTCCCGTGGGCTTCAGTGCCACGGACGTGTCAGGCTTGATTTTCATTCAGAGCGTCCCGGCCAGCTCAGGACTCGAAAGTACAGGGGCAGAGAAGCCCACCGAGCCACCACACCACCTCCTGCCGCCTCGCGGGGCAGCGGCTTCTCCACCCCGCCAGCGCGCGGCCGAGAGCGCGGCCCGGGAGCCGCTCCCCGGGGCGCTCGGGATGCTCCAGGCGCCAGCACCGCGGAAGCCGGAGAGGATGGGCGAGGCGGGGCGGAGAGCAGCGACCGTGAGAACGGGAGCGACCCGAGAGGCGGATAGGGGCCGAAAGCAGAGGAAGGAGGAAGAGGGGACGCCAGCCAGCGAGCGGACTGGCTGCCCCGGCGCGCTCCGAGTCCCCAGATCGCCGCCGCCGCCCGAGACGCGCGCCGTGGAAACAAAGCCCGGGCTGCAGGGCTGGGGCGGCCGGGGCGCGGGCCGAGGGAGAAGCGGCGGGTGCAGGGATCCGGTCCCGGGCTACCCCGCCCACCCGCCGCGGTCCCCAGCTCCCGGGCACTTACTTCTCGTCCAGCCCGGCTCCCGCACCGCCAGCGGCCGCAGGGGCTGCAGGACGAGCGCCAGCAAGCACAGCCGGGCGGCGCCGGCGCCCCCAGGCATCGCGGCTCCCCTCGATCGACTCACCACCGTGCCATGCCCGCCCCGGCCCGACCGCGGGGGTCGAGCGTCTGCAGCCCACGGCTGCCTAAGAGCCTGGCGGCTCGGCTCCCGGCCCAATGCCGAGACGCCCCGCCCCGCCGCTGGGCTGGGCCTGGGGACGAAGGAGGAGAGGGGGCTGGGGGATCCGCCGGAGGAGCAGAGGACGAAACCCCTGCGGGCCCGCCAACTCCAGAGACCCGGACCAGTCCAGTGACCGGAAACTGGCGAGAAGGGGGCTCCCGAGCGTCTGGGAGGGGAAGCGTCACGGGTGGATGCGACTAGGAGAGGACCGGCTTCCTAAGGGTTAAACCGACCCCTTGCTGCACAGGGCCCGCTGTACTCTGTCCCAACACTGCGCCAGTCCTCCTGGGTGACAGGCCACTCATCTGTGCCACCTCAGGGCCCACCAGGCTTAGAGGCCGGCGCGAAAGAGTTAACCCAGTCCCCATTCACAGAGCACTAAGTTGTGTTTTTTTTAAAAAGCAGTACACAAATCCCAAGCCGTTCCTACCGTCTGCGAGGGGGAGCAGTGGAGAAGATCGGAATCCCAGAGGAGAGGACATCTGAGCTCCGGCAGAGCAGGAATGGAACACAAGGGAAGAAACAGCCCGGACAAATGCACTAGGGTGTGAAAGCCCATGGGCTGTGCTGGTGGAAAACACCAGAATTCCCGGATAGTTAGGGCTTCGGGGTTTGGGATGGAAATAGTCGAGGAGACCTGGGAGGAATAAAGACTATCACTTTCTAAGGACATTTCTAGACTAAGAAAATTATGATGCCTCCTCCAGCTGCCACAGTAAAATACCACAGGCTGTATCTTAAAGAGCGATTTATTGTGGTACAGTCCAGGAAGCCAGAAGTCCAACATCCAGGTATCACCAGGGTTGGTTCTTGTGAGGCCTGTCTTCCTGCCTGTAGATGACTGTCCCTCGCTGCATCCTCACACGGCCTTTCCTATGTGCGCAGCCTGTGTACCTCTGCTGAGTGGGACAGCCCCTTACTTTATGAACTCACGTAACCTGTGTTAGCTCCTCCCAGAACTCCATCTATGAATACAGTCACATTGAGTGCTAGGGTTTCAATGTATGACTCTGGAGAGGCACAATTTTACGTCCATCACATTCCACTCTCCTCCCCAAAATTCATGTCCTTCTCACACGCAAAATATATTCACCTCGTCACGAGACCCTCAAAACTCCCTCCAGCATCTATTCCTGATTCAGAGTCTCATCTAAAGATCTGCTAAGTCCAGGTGTGGATAAGACAAGGTATGAATCACCCTGAGACAAACTTCCTCTCCACCTGTGAAGCCCAGCGAGTTACGCGCTTCCAGATTACAGTCACGGGACATCCCGCTATTCCACAAAGGAGAGAGGGAAAAGAAGAATGCGATGGCAGTTCCAGGAAGTCCAAAACCCAGCAAGGCAAAGCCCATTGTTTCTTAATGCTCTGAAATGAGCCTCTTGAGCGGGAAGGTCTGTCTGCCAGGTCCACCGGCACAGCAGTGTCACCCACAGCTCTAGCAGTGGTCTTGCCTTCGCAGCTCAACCCCTGAGGCACTGGACAGAAAGAGAAGACCCCACCTTCTCACACGGCTTTACACCTTCCAACCTGTGGCAGCCTGTGTGTCTCTGCAGGGCCTTCAGGCTCACTCTTCCCTTTTCTTGAAGGATAAAGCAAATTCACAGGTGCGTAGCTCTCTGGTTCTGTCCTACAGAACTCCAGAATCCTGAAACCCTTCCTTGACTGTAGCCTGACTCTTGATTCCTGTCATGCAAAGGACTGTGTCTTAGCTATTACAATCCCTTCTTCTCGTATGACCAACACTCAATGACAATCTCAAAGAGTGTTTGTTCAACCACACGCTTGGTGCTCTCTATCCAAAAACCGAGACATACCTTCAACAATTTGCTTAGGAATCTCCATGGCTAAAAGCATATGCAAGTTTGTCATGTGGTGATTTCTACTTTTCACAAAACACTAGAACACAGTTCAGTCATATCCTTTTCTCCTTTAGAACAAGGATTACCTTTCCCCTATTTCCGTAATGTGTTCCTCATTACCAACTGAACCCTCACTAGAATCACCTCTAACCTTGGAGGCTCATGCCTGGGTCCAGAAGACCCATCCTTTACTTTTTGATTGTAAATTTATAACTTAGTGTTATAGTAACCAGCCTGTGTCTCAGGAACTTGCCCTGAGGGATAACAATTTATGTGTTTACCCACCTGGTATGATGAATAGAAAATAGTGTGCACATGTGCAAAAGTGTCAGAACAGGACTTGGAGCCATCTTTATGCTCCTATGCTCCCGCTAACTGGTTTTGCATATGTTTACCCAAGCATCACAGAGGGTCTGATAGACCCATACCACTCCAGGATTTATTTTTAAAAACTGTTCTTTTGCTGGACATGGTGCTGCACACCTGTAATCCCAGCACTCGGGAGGCTGAGGCAGGAGGATCATTGTAAGTTTGAGATCAGCCTGGGCTACAAAGTGAGCTGAAGTCCAGCCTGAACTATATAGAGACCCTGTCTCAAAAAGACAAAAATAAATACTTTTGATTTTTCTGGTAGGAGTAGCTCGATTTAATACAATGGCACTTTAAAAAGTAGATTTGCAAGTTTCAGAGGAGATCAAAAGTGAATCATCAGATTACTCACACATGGATAATGCAGATCCTTTATGGTAAAACATATGCTTGCATTAACAAAAGAGTGATGTGTATTGACGACGATGGTGATGGTGATGGTGATGGTGATGATGACTTTGACATTGGCCATGTGAGCCGAAGATCCTGTGACAGTGAAATGGAGCAAGAATGGACTGATACAGACACAGGGAATGCAGACCTCCTTGATTCAGATGATGATGAAAACAGCAATGTGAGTACATCTTTGACTAGTAAAAATGCTGCAAAATGGCCCACAACCAAATGCACCAGAACAATGTGAAAACTAGGTACAACTAGGTCGAAAAATACAGTGAAGGTTTTGGCAGGGGTGAAATGTATTGGACAGAATGCCAGCCTTGCCATTTACTGTTGGAAATTGTAACAGGTGAAATGCTACAAGATGCTGTGAAATAGGCTAAAATGCAAGTGAAATGTTCTGTATGCACCAATAGCCATATTCAAATATGTATTTGACACCTCACTAGATGAACTGAAAGCATTCCTAGGTCTGCTGTACTTAGCACAGGTTTGCCATGGTGATCGCAGGAAACTAAAGAACTTATGGAAAAGTGATGGGTAAAAATATGGCATAAAAATTTATGCCTTTGTTGATGCAAAGATTTATTATTCTTTCCATTTAGACATTTATCCTGGAAATCTGCCATCAGGTCCTTATATGCATTGTAATAAATAGAATGATGTTATGAACAGACTTGTTGCTCCATCACCCAAACTAATCAGAGTATAACATTTGGCATTTGGCTTACTGGTTTCCAGTTGCTGCTGCCTTTGCTAATAGAGCACACGTTGACCATCACAAGAACTGTACAGGGAAACAAAACAGAAATTCTGTATGAAATGTTGCAAATTCAAAACAAAGAATTGTATAGTACAATCTTTGAATTTCAGAAAGACAGAACACTGGGCTCCTAAAGGGCAAAGAAAAGCAAACTGGGCCCTACTGGTGTCAACATTTCAGCATGACGGCAACATTGATAGGGAAACCTGGACAAAACGGAAGCCTGAGATGGAAACTTCCAACAACAAAACCAAACGTGGAGTAGATGTTGTTGATGAGTTACACAGCAACTGTGATGTCACTTGAAACACAAAGCATTGACCAGTGGTTGTGTTTTATTTTATCCTAAACATGAATGGCATAAATAGTTTGATAGTTTACAAAGAACAAGTGCAAAATATCACAAAGAAGTTTTCTTAGAGAATTGGAACGAGAGCTCATAAGAGATCATTTACAGCAGAGGAAAAACAAAATATTTCTGCCCAGGGAGCTATGCCAAAACCTTGTGGCGCACACTGGTGAGCTGACAGGTGAACAGGCAGGCACAGCACCAAAGACCTACCATGACAACAGGTAAACAAAAAAATGTCAACCATGCCTCAAAAGAAAGCACAGGAAAACAAAACATACATACTACCAGTGTAAGCGATGCTTGCATATGGAACATGCAGTTGTCATGTGTGAACTGCCTTGAGTGTGACAGTTGCAGCAGAGCTTATTTCTGTGGTAGACTTTTATTTGTGTTTATACTATAGTTTTTATGTTTTTTAAATTTTTGATATTATCTTTTGAGTTTTGTAAATAAGCAAATGGCTGATGTGAAAATGATGATGTCTATCCTAAGCACTCATTACATATTTGATATTATATTTTATTGATATCTTATTTCCCTGCAAAGCATATCCTGTACAACATAGTAGGAAGCTCCTGACAAAACAAGAACAGAAGAGAGGTGACAAGACTGCTACGTAGGAAAGGAAAACTAAGCACACGTGCTGTCGGTATAAGCAAGACGTGTGCATGGAACACGTGCTTGCCATGTGTGAAGACTGCCTTGGGTGTGACAGTTGAAGCAAACTTTATTTTTGAGGTAGAGTTCCACTGACATTTTCATAGTAGTTCATACAGGAGTTTATTTCTGAGGTTTTCTTTCAGGTTTCATAAGCAAGTACAAGCTGATGTAAAAATGTTGACATCTACTCTAAACACACAATACAGTATTATTAAGAATTTAATAATTTATTTTATGAATATTTTATGTTCCTATTAACTACACACTGTATACTATAATAAGAACCTCCTTACAAAATAGCAAGACCACTGAGATGTCAAATGTACCCCACAAAAAGGCCAGGCAAGCAAAGGGCATGTGCTGTCCATGTAAGCGATGCCTGCGTATGGAATATATGGTCATCATGTGTGCAGACTGCCCTAGGTGTGATAATTGAAGTAAAGATGATCTTCTTGTAGAGTGCTATTGGTATTTTCATCGTAGTTCATATGGCAACTTATTTCTGATGTTCTTTTTAGACTTTATAGGCCAAAAACCAGTTCGTATGGAAAATGTTGATGCTTTTTTATAAACAATAAACATTAAAAACTCAATACTTCATTTTTGTAATTTTTTTCCTGCTAAGCACTCATTGTTTCATATAATAAAATGCATACAATTAAAATTAATACTTCATCATAGAAACAGTCCAAAGAATAAACACTGGGGCTGGCAGACCCACATTTATGCACCTTGGTCACAACATTAGTTTGATGCTCCAAGGACTACTAGTGACATTTCTACCACCATTATGCTCATGATGATACGTGCTTTCTCCAAGACTACAAAAGCTCTCTCTGTAGTTCTTTTTTGTCATTAGCCCTTTGCAGAATTGTCCTTATCTGCATTACTACTAACAGTCCCTCTAAGGCAGCCCAGACCCTGTCTAATGTGCAGCTCAAAACTCATCCAGTCTCCACTTACTACCTAGCTCCAGCGTCCCTTCCAGACCCTCACAGGAGCACCCGACTTCTCAGTAGCAAAATCTCTATTCATCTGCTGAGGGTGCCGTAACAAAATACAACAATGGCTGGCTTAACCCGACAGAAATTTATTTTTTCACACTTTTTTTTTTTAGTCAGGGTCTCGCTATGTCGTTCAGAGTGACCTCAAACCTGCTGTGTAACCCAGTCTGGCCTGAAGCTCACAATCCTGCCTTGGCCTCCTGGATTCTGGGGTTACAGGAGTGTATCACCACACCAGGCTTTTCTCACAGTTTTGAAGGCTTAGAAGTCCAAGATCAAGATGCCATCAGGGCTGGTTTCTGGGGAGGACCCTGGCCTGTAGGGAGCCACCTGATCCTGGGGTTGCATCTTCACACAACTCCAAGTGTATGTGGTGGGGAGATGGCATAGTTTTGGTGTTTCCTGCCACTTCCGGTAAGAACACCAGTTGTAGCAGAGTAGGCCCCCAACTTGTGAATTCATTTAACCTTTATGACCTATTTATAAGTTCTATCTTAAAATGTAATCATGTTGGGGGTTAGGGATTCAACATGAGAGTTTGGAGCAAGGGACAGATCCAGTGCATAATCAGAAGCTGCAGTCTCAGAATTCTGGTCCCAATGCCCTGTCCAAGTTCTGTGGCCTTGGGTAAGTCACTTCTCCCTTCTGAGACTGAGTTTCTGATTAACAGTCTGGAAATGGAAACAGCCACCTCCGATCTATTTCACTCAGGAGATAGGGGATGACAGTGACAGTTCTGTGCCAAATAAGACATGCTGCAGTGACATGCATGATGCTGTGAGGAAATCTTGCATAAGATGTAGGAATTTCACACATGAAAATTCCATCTGCTGGCATTCTGCTGGTCCATATTTAATCAGCAAGCACCCCTAAAAATTGGGAGGTGGCTCCTACGAGGAAAAGTGCAGTGGTTAATGCAAAAGCAAGGAGTCAGAAAGACCCCAGTTCTGTCTGTCACGTCACTTTTCCACCCTCATGTGCGGGAGCAAGTACATACATAAATTTTGACCCCTTAAGGAGCCCTTCCATTTATTTGTAAAGAATGTGTGTGCTATTTATAAAGAATTCTACTTCTCTACATAATCTTTAAAATATTCATGACATTCAACCTACTAATTACATTTCTGGGAAACCATCCTAAAATAATACACAGTAGTTCACACACAGATTTATGGACTAGAATGTTCACAGTGGGTTATTTATAATAGTGAAAATTTTGGAAACAACCTAAATATTTAACTGTGAAAGGACAGTTCATAAATCATATAATATCCCTATGATACATTGTTATGCAGCCACTTAAGATGATGAGAATTTATGCTCTGATTTAAATAAAAGAGAAGGATCCAAAATTACATTTAAGCATGAGCTCAATAACAGTCATTTTTTTAAAGACTAAAAGAAAACATGTAAAACATGTTAGCAGTGCTTACTTCTGTATGGTAAGAATATGGAGATATTTTAAAATTTTTATGTAGGTATTTTCACTGGTCCTTTTTTCACTTTCTTTTTCTGTGATAATTATTACTTTAGCAATGGGAGGTAAATAAACAGTGAACAAGGGGAGAAACTTCACCTGCTTTGAACAGAGTTTTGCATTATTAATAATCTTCTCTGCTTATGGTTCACTTTCTCTCTGCGATGTTGGGGAAATGGAGCCTGAGTTCTATCATTCAGTTTCCATATAGAGAGTCATGATAACTGTTTCTGTCCCGCTGTAGTATATGCTATTGTGGTTAGGGTCCCGCCAGGGGGCTAAACCCTTTTTCTATGAGCCTGTTGCCTGATCTCTAAAGGATGATGATGATATGACACTGCCTGGCTCACGGGGTTGCCCTGAGACTTCAACAAGTGTTTAGAGTAGCACCCAGTCAGCAAATGCTTTTTATATTACTCTCCTGCTCCTGCTATTAAGTACCAACAGGTAGGGTGCTATTCAGAGTGCTGGGCTTGAACTTCTGGTTATGCATGCATGAAGAGGCTAAATGTGTACAGCACTACAATAGGCCACATATATGATGGTGGTTCCCTAAGATTACAATGATCTAAAAATTCCTATCACCTAGTGACACCACAGTCACTGTGATGTCAGAGCACAGCACACTACTCATGTGTTTATGTTGATGCTGGTGTGAACAAACCTGCTACAATGCCAGCTGTATAAAAGTATAACACACAGTTATGCAGTGTACATAATACTTGATAATAGATGAATATGACACTAGTATATGTATTTGCTATACTGTACTGTTTAATGTTATTTTAGAGTGTATTCTTTTTACTTACTAAAAGAAACTTTTTATGCAAAGTAGTCTGCCGTGTTCTTCCACCCTCATCCATTTCATGTTTACCTTGTCTTTTGATGGGATCATGTCAAGGGACTGATCCAGACCATCAAGGTTCATGTACGTACCGTGATATTTATATAAGGACAAACTCACTAATGTCACCTTTCTTAGACTGTAGCCCCATCCCTAATCCCCTATGACTGCACTCATGTTTTATTATCAAAGGTCATGACCATGTTATACTGTCTCTGTCATTTTCTTACTTCCTTTTGCTAGATTTCTGTGAATGAGACCTGGACCATTTCTTCTCTCCACCCTGCAGTATCTGGAAAATGCGATTGTCTTAGTTATTTTCTTGTTGCTGTGACAAAATCCCAACACCCACAAATTAAAGAAAAGGTTTATATTAGCTCACAGTTTGTACAGGTTTCAGTCCATTGTCAGCTGGCTCCAAGGCAGGCTGACGTGGTAGAGGAGAAACAGTCTGTGGCATGCTAGACAAAAAGAAGCAGAACCTTTCTTCTTTTCATTTCATCCAGGCTACAAGGCTATGGGTTGGTGCCCCCTACATCCAGGGTGGGTCTTTCCACTTCAGTAAACCCATTATATGCACTGAGAACTATACTAAACCTGTCTATGGGCTAAACTAGTATCACACACCCATGGTCCAATCATTCCCAAAAGCCCTACCTATGAGCACCTGAGGCTTTGGGGTGACACCTAGATATAAGCCATAGCAACAATAAAAGTTTAGTTAAGTAAACTGTAAATTAACTAATGATAATTATAGTATTTCATTCTGGCTCAGCACAGAGTTGCAAGTCCCTAATGGAAGAAATGTTTTCACTAGCTCCTGTTACTGAAATAACATTGGCAGTGTGATAACTTTGCTTTGTGAGCCATTTCCCCAGCAACAAGCTCTTTCTTTTAAGATCTTTTATACAAGTCCTGTTTCTTCAGGTTTAATATATGCACATTAACATTCTTCATTTTCAGTCTACAATTCTATGAGTTTTGACAAAGACACCCAACCGAATAACCATTTCTACAATCAAATTTACCCCCAAAACTTCCCTATCTTTCTGTGTTCAAACCTTCCTCAATTCCTGGTAGTCACTGATCTGTGTTTCCGTAGTGTTGCTGTTTTTAGAATGCCATGCAAATGGGACCATACAGCATGCAGGCATTCAAGCCTGTCTTCTTTCACGTAGTATAATATGTCTAAGATTCACCTATATCATCTCACGTATCAATAGTATCTTCTAACTCTTCAGTGGTGTTTCACTGTATACACATACCATAGTTTATTCACCAGTCCAAGGCCATTTGGTTTTGTGGTGCTGGCGATTGAATCCAGAGCCTCACACATGTTTAAGCAAGTGATCTAGTGCTGAGATTCATCCCCAGCCCCTTTTGTTTTATTTATAGGCACAGTCTCACTAAATTGTCCATGCTGGCCTCAGAGATCTGCCTTTCTCAGCCTCTCCAATATGGTGGCATTATAGGTGTGTGCCACCAGGCCTGCATTTGGACTTTCCTAGGTTTTGATAATTATGAATATTATATAAAAATATTCAGGTCACTATAAATGTTCAAGTATTAAATGAACACAAGTGTTTGTTTCTCGGGGATAAATAGTGGAATTGCTGGATATTGCAGCTCAATATGTGTTGAACTTTATAAGAAATTACAAAAATATTTTTCAATTTTTGCTCTACAATTTTGCATTCCCATCAACAATATATGAGAGTTTCAGCAGCTCTGCTTCCTTGCCAAGACTTGGTATTAGCCATTCTTTTTATTTTAGTCATAGTAATAGATATATAATTACCCAGCGACTACCTTGTTCTTCAAATACTCCATGAGGTAGCCCTGCTGGAGTTATTGGATCCATTTTGATGGAAGGAATTAAAGTCTAAGTCAGATTTTGTACTCAGATGTCTTGGAAATGTTGAAGAATTTAGTCTTAATTTCAGGTTTTTTCCCAGTGATCCATAGGAAAAGCAAATTGCTTTGAAAACTCATAAAGCTCTTAAAATCATCAACAAGGATTTATTGAGCTCCTGTTATGTTCCTGAAATCTGTTAGAATCTATGGTGACATCTAAGACAAGCTCCACTGTATCACTTGTGGTAGGGAGAAGTGGGTTAAGAAAAGAGGAAGCAGGAGCTGGACAAGCAAATTAAATGACTAAGACAGTAACCAAGTTTCTTGGTGTGACTTGGGACTTTTGATTTACTAACATCAGGCACTGTCCCCAGGGATTCCATAATCATCATCATGATTAATTACCAAGCACTTTGACTGTGGCTAAGCAGAACACCTACTACATCTGCTTTAATGTCCGTGACAATCCCGTGAAGGGATATTAGGTCAAACCACGAGAAATTGTGATTTCATAGGTGCTGTGGTTTGGATGTGAATTACCCCTCAAACATTCATATGCTGAGGTGCCAGTCCTACTATAGCAGAGTTGGGAGGTAGTAGGAGACCTTTCAGAGATGGGGCCTAGTGGAGGTGGTTAGGTCACTTAGGATAGGGACACTCCCACAAGGGACATTTGAACTCCAGCCTCTCTGGTTTCTTGTTTGGCGCTACAATCTCTTGCTCTCATATACTGCTCTCTTTACTGAGAGCAGTAAATATTGCTCTCAAAGCCAGACTTACTGGCTTTGGTGGGATTCAGCCTTTGAATCTCCAAAGTGTGAACCAAACAGATCTCTTTTCTTAAAGCTGTCTAGCTTCTGGTATTTCATTATTTTTAAAATTTATTTATTTACTTTTATTTGTTTATTTTGTGGTGCCGGGGGTCGAACCCAAGGCCTTGTACATGCAAGGAAAGAAGTCTGCCACAGAGCCACATCCTCAGCCCAGGCATTCCACTATTTTAATGAAAAGTGGAATACACAGTCAAACAGTGAAACAATGGCAATTTCATATGGCTCAATCTAATAGCAATACTTACAATGGGTCAGATCAAGCCCAATCTCATTGATTCGTCAGGAAAACCTTGTGCGAGTGGTACTGCTGATATTGTACTTTAAGGATGAGGTGATTGAGGTTGACGGTACCAGGAGAAAGGTAACTCAAGAATGTTCCTACACTTGCTAGTTGGAGACAAACCTAGATTCAGGCTCACTTGAGTAACATCAAAGCCGCTGACTATAACCACAATGTTACTCTGGTATAAACACAGGCTTGAAGAGGAAGTTTCCTGTGTGAGGATGTGAGCTCTACCACGCCCCAGATGATAAGGCATCTCAGCTTCAAACCCCAGGCCAAGCCATTTTTGATTTTTCACTCCCTCCTTGTTACTCTGGAAATTGGGCTAAATTCGGACTGTTCTTAGACTAGCTTTAACCCTGATGGTACCCCTCAGCTGGCAGAACAGCCAGAATGGAGTCATCAACACCTGTTTGCTACCACATGACCCTAAAAGAAAAAGAAATACTTTTAACTAATAAACTTTATTTTTAGAACAATTTATGGCTTTCAAAATATTTGAGAAGTACAGGGAGTTTTCACATGGCCCTTTCCCCACATGCACACACACTCACGATGAGCATCAGGCTGCACCATGGTATGTTTGATCCACTGCTGAACCTGGTATAGTACATCATTACCACCCAAAGTCCAGAGTTCAGTTGAGAGTTAACTCTTGGTGCTGTGTGTTGTGTGGGTTTTGTGACATGAATCCACCATAATAGTTACATACAGACTAGCTTCTCTATACTAAAATTCTTCTGTGCTCTATCTGGTCAGCCCTTCCACCCAATTCTTGGTGACCACTAACCTTTTCACTGTCTCCATAGCTTTGCCTTTGTGAGAATGATGTGTTTAGAATCACATAGTGAGTAGCCTTTTGAAACTGACTTCTTTTATTTAATAATATGCATTTAAAGTTTGCTTCTTCCCTTTTCATGGTCTTATCATTCCTTTATTCCATGATCAAGAGCTATTACAGTTTTCTTATCCATTCACCTGCTGAAGAACATCTTGGTTGCTACACAATTTGGAGCAACTATGAGTAAAGCTGCAAAAAATATCTGTGGGCAGGTTTTTGATTCATTTGGGTAGATACAGGAGCATGATTACTAGATACAATGCTAAGAACTATTTAGTTTTATAAGTAACTGCCAAACTCTCTTTTAAAGTGGCTGTGCTATTTTGTGTACCCAGCAGCAATGAATGAGAGTTCCTGTTGCTCCACACCATTGCCAACACTGATGTTGTCAGTGTCTGGGATCTGGGCCACTCCAATAAGTGTGTAATTTTATTTTGCTATTTTAATTTATAATTTTCAACATATGACCTGAACATTTTCTCTTATATCCTTTTCTATGTATCTACTTTGATAAGATGTATGTTCAGCTATTTTGCTAATTTTTAATCATGTTGTTCATTTTTATTGAGGTATAGGAAGTTTTTATATATCTGGGATAATAGTCTTTTGTCAGATATATCTTTTGAAGTTATGTTCTTAAGATAGTTTGTTTCAGGAGACTGCAGCAGGAGAATTACAAGTTTGAGGTCAGCATGAGCAACTTAACAGCCCCTGTTCTCAAAAATAAAAAAGGCTGGGGATGTACCTCAGAGCAAAGGCTCTGGTTCAATCACCAGTACTGTTAAAAAAAAGAGAGAGAGAGAGAGAAGGAGGATTAGGAAAAGAACGACATATATAGAGAGGGACACATACTATTACACGTATGCATGGGTCTGTTATTCAACCTTCCATGACTGCAACAAATATTTGTGATGATCATCTTATAAAGAGAAAAGGTTTATTTGGTTCACAGTTTTGGAGCTTTCAGTCTATGGCTGATTGGCCTGCGGTGGAGTGTCTCAAGCACATGGTGGACAGTCATTCTTCTCATGGTTAGGCTGCAAAAGACAAAAAGCAAGACATCAGAGTCCCACAGTTTCCATCAAGATAACATCCTCATTTGTATCAGTCAGTGTTTACTAGAGAAACAGATTTAACACAAGATACATAAATGTACAAGAAATTACAAGTTTGGCTTACAGTGGTCAGCCAGAGTTGAATGAGGAAGCGTGCAGAGGGTGTCTGCATGTTGGAGATCGAAGGGCCTAGCCCGAGGCCTGGAGCTCACTGTAGTGTCTGTGCAAGTCCCTATCAGAGGCTGATGGGTTTGTGACAGAATCCTAAAGAATCTGTGACGTAGGCCGGAGAGCCAACACCAGAATGCTGAAGAGTCCCAGGCGGAAGCCAAACAGTCTGCGCCAGAAGCCAGGAGAGGACCAGCTGAAGGTGAGGACTGGAGCGCCTCCGAAGAGCCAGCGGACGGCCCTTTCTCCATTCCCCGTTTTTATGCAGCCTCCCCCCTGGCGGGGGCATAGGGTGGTCCTCTGCACCCACACCCTCTCCATGCCTTCCTCTTGCACAGGCTCAGGAGGAGCACAAGTAAGCACCCTGGCTCCCTGCTGAGTCACATAGTTTACCTTCTAAACTTCTCAAATTGACACAATAAACAACATCCCAGAAGGGTAAGGGTGTGTCCTTTTTACCTCAAGATGCAGAACTGCAGAGTCACTTAGCCAAACTGCTAGACTCCCCAAGTTGACCCAATGTATCAACCGTAACACCATGGATATAACCTCCTTACACAAGACCTCACTCTTAAGGGCTCCACCCGCTTTCAATAGCAAGGGTGGGTTGGAGACTAAGCCATTAACACATGAGCTCTGGGAGGACGTTTCAGATCAAACCATAGCAACGGGCCACAGAGTGATACTTCAATACATGTGTAAAACGGGTACTGATCAAATCACAGTAATTGACACATTGTCCCTCAGACATATACCATTTCTTTGTGTTGGGAACATTCAAAACCCTCACTGCTAGCCATTTCAAATATTCAACTAATTTGTGTATCATCACTGTTATACTCTACTAGAAAACATTAAAAGTTATCTTCTATCCAGCTGCATCCCTGTACCCACTTCTCTCCTCTCTGCACCCCTCTCTCCCCAATAGGCTCCCCAAGCTTCAATAAACTCTATTCTCCATTCCTTTATTTTTCTTTTCTTCGCAGATACCGGGGATCAGACTCAGTACTTTGTGCTTGTCAGGCAGGCACTTATTCCACTGAGCTATATCCACAGCCCTAGTCTCTGTTTCTTTGACGACATTTTAGCTTCTATGTTTGAATGAGAACATACAGCAGCGCTCTCTCTGTACGTATCTTACCTAACAGGTCTTCTAGCTCTGCTCACGTTGCTGCAAGTGTTCAGCTGAAGGCTTGTTAGCTTTTCAAAACCCAACTTTTATCTTATTCATCTTTCATAGTGTGTTATGCTTTTGTTTTTCAGTCTCTATTTGGTTTATTTCTGTTCTGCTCTTTGGTATTTCTTTCCCTCTCCTCATTTTGGTTGTTTTTTTTTCTTGCTTTTCTAGTTCCTTGAGTTGTATCATTAGGTTTTCTACTTGAAATCTTTCTTTTTATTGCTGTAAACTTCTTTTAGTAATAATTTTGCTCTACGCCATAATTTCTGGTACATTGTGCTCCCATTGCCATATGTTTCAAGTAAAATTTTAAATTTCCCTTTTGAGCTCTTCATTGACCCCTTTGTTGTGCAAGCATATGTTGTTTACTTTCCAGGTATTTGTGCAATGTCTCAAGTTCTTCTTTTTATTTCTAGTTTTATTCCACTTTGGTGAATGAAGATACATGCTGTGCTTTCAATTTTTGTAATTTGTCAAGACTTTTTTATGGTTTACCATGGTGTACCTCAGAGAACATTTCGTGTACTAATGAGAATAACATGTATTCTGCAACTGTTGAATCAAATGATCTCTGGACGGGGTAGCACATCCCTGCAATCCCAGCTACTCAGGAGGCGGGAGCTGAGCATTGTAAGTTTAAGCCAACCTGGACAACTTAGTGAGATCCTGTCTCAAAAATAAAGTTATTAAATAAAACAAAAAGGGTGGGGAGGCACCTCGGTGGTAGAGCACTTGCCTAGCATACTTGAGGGCCTAGATTCATCACCAAGCAGGAAAAAAAATCTATAAATATCCCTTAGATCCATTTGATCTATAGTATATTTCAACTGCAATGTCTCTCTATTGATTTTCTGTGCCTGGGTGAGCCCCATTGATGAAAGTGGTGAGGTCTTTTGCTGCTGTTGTATTAGAGCCTCTCTTTTCAAATCTAATGTTTAGCCAGGTGTGGTGGCACGTGCCTGTAATCCCAGCACTCAGGAGGCTAAGGTAGGAGGATCATTGCAAGTTCGAGGCCAGCCTGGGCTATAAAATGAGTTCAAAACCAGCCTGAACTGCATGGTGAGACCCTGTCTCAAAAAGATAAATTAATTAATTAATTTTAATTAATAAATGAAAAAATCTAATGTTTGCCTTAGATAATTGAGTGCTCAAGCACCGTGTGCATATATAACTGTTATTCCTTCTTGTTAAACAGATGTGCCTTTATCATCAGTTATGTTCTTTGTCTTTTATCAAACAATTTTTGATTCAAAGTCTATTTTATGTAATGTCAGTACTGTGAAGCTGTGCCTGGTTACTCTTAGTTTTCATTTCATGATATATTTTTCCATCACTTTACTTTCAATAATGTATCTCTTTAGAGGTGAGGTGAGTTTCCTTATAAGCAGTATTTTATTGGTTTTCTTTTGAAAATCTAGGGCTGGGGATATAGCTCAGTGGCACAGTGCCTCCCTGGCAAGTGCAAGGTCCTGAGTTCAATTCCTGATACAAAAAAAAAAAAAAGGAAAGAAAAAAAGAAAATCTATTCAGCCAGTCTATCTTTTTATCAGAGGAATTCAGTGTTTACAGTCAAGGTTATTACTAATAAGCAAAGATATACTGCTTTCATTCTGCTCATTTCTTCTAGCTGTTTTGCCAGTCTTTTGCTCCTTTCTTCTCTTGTTCATCTTTGTGGTTTGGTGATTTCCTGAGTTGATAAGGTTTGTGTACCTGCCGTGCTGTTGAGTTTTGTACTTCTGTAGGTTTTCTTGATGGCAGTTACCATCTTTGTGCTTCTAGCAGAGACCTCCCATAAGCATTGTTTGGAATGCTAGTCTGGTGGTGATGAATTCCTCCGTTTGGGTTTCTTGGAAAGTCGTTTCTCCTTCCTTTCTGAAGGGCAGTTTTGCTTGGTATAATATTCTTGGTTAGCAGTGTTTTTTTCCTTTTAGAATTTTGAATGTATCATCCCATTTTCTCTTTGTCTATAAATTTTCTGCTGAGAAAACCTCTGTAGTTCTAGTGGGGATTCCTCTATAAATGATTTTTTGTGTACTCTTTGGAATTCTGTCTTGGACTTGTGAAAGATTATAATATGTGGCAGAAATGATCTATTCTACTCAAATATGTTAGCAGTTCTATGAGCTTCCTGGATCTATATTTTTCCAAGAGTTAGAAAGTTTCCAGCAATTATTTCCCTCAGTAAGATTTGTTCTGTTTTGGCTTTGGTAGTGTTTGCTAAGCAAGTACTCCCCCATTGAGCTATAGACTTAGCCCTTGAATAAGTTTTTCAATACCTTTTCCCTCCTTTTCTTCTGGAACATGCTAATGTGAAAGTTTTATTACTTCACGCTATCCCATAAGTCTCAATGCTTTCTTTGTTATTTTACATTTTTTTCAATTCTATCATTGAAGCTTTCAACTGTTCTTTATTTATTGATGTCTTTATGTCCAAGATTTTTAATTGGCTTTTTAAATTATTTCTGTTTGCTGAGCTATGTGCATAAAAAGGTATCAAAAATCATACTCAGTGCAGATGCTGAATAAATCCCTCTATGCTTGTTCCCGATGCATCCTAGTCATTCTATTTCCACAATGGGAGCAGCTAACTGCTACTCAATTCTGTGAGGAGGGTGGGTTCAGGACCTTCTAGGACCCTGTCCGGTGACATACTAACAACAAAGCATGTTGTTTATCTGAGAAACTCTAATTTCTCCCTCACTTTTGTTTTGTTCTGCTTTTTGAGAACAGGATCTTGCTCTACTGTTCAGGTTGACCTTCAACTCATTACGTAGCCAGGGCTGCCCTCAGACTCCTGGAAGTCCTCTTGCCTCGGCCTCCCAAGAGCTGGGCTTGTAGGCGTGCATCCCCATGCATGGCTGTCATTCATTACTAAAGGATAATTTCACTGGGCACAGAATTGTATGTGGTGAATTTTTCTCTTAACTCTTGAGATATTAATGCCGTTCTCTTTAACTTTGACTAGCGTCTGAAAGTTGGCTCTAATTCTTTGCTTCTCCCTCTGGTTTCTTTCAAGACTTTTTTCTTTATGTTTGAATTTCTGAAATTTGAACAATACAAGCCTACGTGTAGTTTTTCTCTTCACCCTGTGTGTGTCATGCTTGGTGTTTTCTGAGCTTCCTGGACCTGTGGTTTGGTGTCTGACATTAATTTCGGGAAATTCTTCAAATGTTGCTTCAAATGTTGCTTTTGTTTCTATCTTCTGATAGTCCCATTTCATGCATTTGTAAATTTTGTAGCTGTTTCACAGCTCTTGGGTCCGTTTTGCAGTCCTTTTCCCTCTTTGCTTTGCAGTTTGGAACGTATTTAATGTTATATCTTCAAGTTCAGAGCCCCTTCCTCCTGCCATGTCCCACCCACTAAGTATTCTTTCAAAACATTCTTCATTTTTGTAGTATTTCTTATCTGTAGCATTTTTAAGATTTTCCTTGATCTTCCTTCTCTCTTTGGATCACATATCTGTTCTTTTATGTGCACTTTTTCCATTAGCCCCCCTAGCATTGTGACTGTCGATTTTTGTAATACCTGGTATGAAAGGCTGTAACATCCTCCCCATATATGACTATGGTCTTGGTGAGTGTTCAGTCTCTTCAAACTGTGTTTTTTATGTTTTAGTGCGACATGCAATTTTTATTGAAATGTGGACGTGAGGTACAGGGAACGGAAGTAAATAGTCTCCTGGTAATGTAGTGGGAGCGAGTTCGGAGCATTCTATAGTCCTGTGAGTAGGTCTTAGTCTTTCAGGAAGCCTGTGCCCTTGGGCTCTGAGGGACACCACGGTGCACCTCCCTCTTATGGGGCTGGGAGATGGCTGCCAGGGGCTGGAGCTGTGCGTTTCCTTTTCACCATATGGAAAGTTAACAGGAGCTACTGTTACATTTCCTTCCCTGCTGGTGGATTTGATAACAGCCCAGCAGGTTAGCTCCTGGTGAAATAATTTCTCCTGAGGTTAGGCCTTAACTAGAACAAAATGGTTTGGCGTATTTCAGAATGGTTCTTTTTGTCCTTCTCCTAAGGTAAAAGGAGTTGTCCCTCAGACTTTCACTATGGGGATTTAGTACAAATCCTAAAGCTAACACAAAGGCGTGGGGACCTCCCTTTGAACTGCATCCCCATGGAGTTTTTAACTGTCACAAACATCCCCACTGTTCATCTAGCGGTCCTTGATTACAGTTCTAGTGTTCTAACCCCAGCGCTTGCTGCAGGTTTCTGTTCCAGGGGCTGTGACTGTCTGTGTCAGACCTACCTGTCCTCCAGTTTAGGGGACAGTAGCTTGTTGTGTAACTTCACTTCTCTAATGGACCTAAGCAGACTTGTTGATTGTTCAGTTTGTTAAGCCTTTTTCTTGCCATTAGAATGGAGTGGTGATTCCAAAGCTTTTTGCATGCCAGACTGGAAGCCGGAAGTCAAATATTTTTGACAGAGATAATGAAAAACGTATGCTAGGAGTCAGCTTCCGGCAGCTGCTTCCCTTCTGCAGCCACCAGCTGCCATCCCCCAGGCAGTTATTTTTTTTCCTGTCCTGATAGTCTTGCAGGGATTCAAAGATTGTAGCAATCTTTTCCAGAGACATTTCAGTGCATTATCTTACTTGATCCATTTGAAAAGCCACGGGAGCTGAGCACTAGTGATCCCATTTCAGTGAAGAGGAAATTGGCATTCCAGGCCGTGAACAATTTCCTAAATTAACCCGGCCAGGACACATTCTCAAAAGGAAAGGAGCGGTGGGGGGGGGGGGTAGCACTCTAGTGCAAGTGTTTACCCCTTGTGGGTTGAGGGAAAGGTACCCATTGCAGAACAGCAACATTTCTGCATTTATTGCCATGCCCAAGGGACTGGAGTCTATGCATTTTTTATCCATCTTGATCACTTTGCTGGTTCTAATCCCGCTGCAAAGCACCGCAAATTCCCTTGGAAATAAAGATGCCTAGTTAAGAGGCTCTGGTTTCTAGAACCTCACAGTCAGAATATCCACATCATTGCCAGCGGCAGCAGGCAACAACCAGTATTGTTTAGGTGCCTGTTGTAAATGCACCGTCTCAGGCCTCACTCCAGGACTGCAGAATCAGAAGCAACTCGTTTTTCAGTTCCAGAGAGTGAACCCGGGGCCTCATGCAAACTAGACTGATGTTGAGCTCACAATCCTCCTGCCTCATCCTGGGATTTTAAGCAAGGGACACCTTGCCTGAGTGACGCTATATTTTAACAAAAATAGAGATTCCACAAAAGAAGGTGATTATATACAAATTAAACTTTGGAAAGCGCTGTTAGAAGGCAATAAATAAAATTTCATTTTAGATATGGTAAGAGAAAAAATTTTTTTTCCTGGAATGGAAACCGAGAGTTGAGGAAGCCCTGAAAACTAAGAGGTTGTGTTACTGGATTGTGAACGTATCTGACTTACCAACTGGAAAAACAGGTAAGGCACTTCGGGCACATTTTTCTGTTGTTTGTTTTTCTCTAAAATGTTACATTTTCCCCTCTTCTTCCCGTCTTCCTGTCTCTCTCCCTTAGGCTGGGGAGCTCAGGGGGCTTCTCATGGCCCCAGGATTTGTGTCCTGCTTTCTCCACCATGTGGGTGGGGGAGGGGAATGGATGGCCTCTGTCTTTCTTGCAGCAGTAGGAGGCCTACAGACCCACTTGAAGTTTACCATCCCTTTTCTTCTTTTTCCCCCCATTTGTGGTCACTCCATGAGTATGTGTGAAATAGCCAGAAAACCTGTTGTTATGCCCCTTTGTCTCTGCTCTTCTGTTCTGCATGATACTTTGCTTAACTTTCTTACTCTTTTGGGGAGAAATAGCTGTTGGTGACTTGGTAGCCTGCCTGAGGAGCCACCTACCCCAGTTTGCTCCCTTTGTGCTTAAAGTCTCATCTACACTTTTCCCAGCTAGAGGGCCATTTCTTTCTCAAGGTATCATCGTAATCAAGGTCACCACCTTGTCTCATCACGTGACTCAGTCATCTTGTCTTGTCAAGTGACTGGCCATCTGTTTTGGATCCATATGGGTTCCTCCATGTTTGTTTGTTTTTCCCTTCCTTGTTTCTTCTAACAAAGTACAGGGAATTTAGAAATATATTCCTGATACTCTAAGCAGAACAAAAAGCCTGCCAGTAAAGCTTGACTCAAATGAAACTGAGTCAAAGGTAGAATTGTCCTAGTTCTTAGGATTTTTAAGGATTTTTTTCTTGAAAATAAAGAGGTCTATACTGCCCTAAACAAAGTACAAAAGTATTTACTATCAGATAAATGCAAGAGATTCTGTTTCTCAAAGGGCTCTGCCCTGCCTAAATAGAGCTATCAGGTGGCTCGACATAGCTAAGTGAGCACTGGTCAGGAGGGACTCCACCCTGATTGCAAGGGAGTTTTGAACAGCTAGGCAGAGCCATCAAGTGGCTCAATCCCTTCTCCTATGGAGGTAGTGGGCCCCCAGTTGGAGACAAAAGGCCCTCAGCAGGGCTTTCTCCTATCCTTCTATGAAAGATGCCGGCATCAACTTAGCTTTGGACAGAGATATTTGCCTAGTAAATACTTAAGCCTCTCAAAGGATTCTGTGTGAGCTCTTCAGGTCTTCTCCTTCTGCATGGGATGCCATTTTAAGGACCTGAGACCTAGCTATCACTCTACGGGCCCCGAGGTGAGCCATGGGAAACCTCATGAACCACGCCCTGCAGATCCCACCAACTTTACCACTACACCATGTCCTTGATCACTGGGAAAGTATTGACCCTGCCAATTGAAAAAAGTAACAGTGTATCTACTACTGCAGATAAAATTTCAGTGTAGGTACAGTAAGAGAACAGCTTATCTACAGTTTGGGTTCAGTATGAACTAAGCAATGGTGAGAGGTAGATATGGGATGACAGTTTAAATTATGAGAATTTTTCAGTTAAACTATTTCTGCTTAAAACATAGACGGTGAAGTGAAATCTCTTATGTTCAGGCTTTTGTGACCCTTCATCTCAGGAAAAGCCCAGAAACCATGGTATTTAGAGTGGTCGCTAGGAAGAGAAAAATATAATGATCCTGTCCTCAGATCCCCACCTGTCTCTCAGGGAGATATGGGTCTCTTCCCTCTGTTTAATGAAGAAACTTCAGATGGGATCCCAGACACCTATAATCCAGTTGATGGATGTGGTCTTTTCTGTATTTAGTAACTGGGATCTGGATGAGGGTCAAAACAAAAAGGCTGAGATTATAACTGTTACAACTGGCAAGGCTTCCCACTCACCCAGGTCATCTAGGGGAAAACCCAAGGGCAACCAAGGTTCCTGTTTTAAGTATAAGAATTCCAGACACTGGGCACGTGACTACACTGAGCTGCTGTCTAGGCCTTGCTCTGAATGTGAGGCAGTCAATGTGCCTAACTCACAGCACCAGAGGACTGACTGGCTGCTCCCTGAGAGGGGCTGGGCCAGCCAAAGTCCTCATTTCCTACTCTGAAGAGGCCCAAGGGATCCTACAGTGCTCCTGTCCAAGGATATTATCATTTCCTAGGAGGAACCCTGGGTAATATTTGGTGGAGCCAATGCAGTTACTTCATTCTGCTTTGACTTACTTCTCTAGAAAATCTTCCTTTGGATCAATAGCCATAGTTAGGGTCAAGGGGACCCCTAGTTGGAGATTCTTTACTTCGCTCTGACATGTCATTTTGAAGGCCAAATGCTTAACTATGAGTTTCTAATTGTCCCACAGTGTCCTACTCCCTTCTTAGATTTACTAGCAAAATTTGGGGCAATTCTCAAATTCCGACAAAGGCCAAAACAAGTTTTGGGATTATGCCAAGTCTCCCTGACCTAAAAAGCCAACAGGTAGATACTGCTGCATGGTATAATAAAATGCCTGACTTAAGAAAACCCTTCTTCCTCTACATATCAGAAAGGAGATGAGTTGCTTTGGATGTCTTGACCCAGGCCTCGGATAAGAACTTTGGCATACTATTGAAAAAGTTAGATGGGGTGCCTGCTGGATGGCCCCTCTGCTTGTGAGCAGCAGCATCTACAGCTATGCTGATAGAGGAAACTATAAAACTAACTTTAGGATAGAAACTAATATTCTTCACTCCCTATCAGGTCTGAGTGATTCTTGAGACCAAAGGTTACCTGTGGTTAACAGGGGAAAGGCTTGCCAAGTATTAGACCATGTTCCTAGACACCCCTGAGGTGACTATAAAACTTGCACTACTCCTGATCCTGCCTCCCTGATGCCTACAGGCCTAAAAGTTAGCTACTTTTGTGAACAAGTGCTCTCCCAGACCTGTGTAAACAGACAGGACAACAGTGATCTGTGTATCCAAGACTATGAAGAGGCATGGTTCACTCATGAAACTCCTTCCTCCAGGGACCTCTGCTCAAGTAGCAGTGCTCACATCTCTTACATAGGCATTGACATTCTTACATTTTTGGGGTAAGGGGTTCTGTATTTTCATTCTGTATTTGCAGCCACACCAAAAGTTTGGAATCCATATTTGAAGATGATTCATCACCAGAATTGTGGAGAGAAAAAGTAATTCAAGGATCAGAGATCTCAGGAGGACTACAGAAACTGTGTTGTTCTGCAGACAAGATAATTAGTTTATTTTATAGCTAGAGTTACCAGGGTTCAGGAAGAGGAAATTGACTTCCTCAAGGTCATGGACAAACTCTGAAAAGGAAGCCAAATTAGAGGTGTAAAATGATGAGTCTGCAAGGCAGTGGATATTGTGGCCGTCAGTGAGTTTGTGTGTTTTACTACCTCTGCATACCAATGTGAAATTCCTGTTTGCGACTTAGCTCAGTCAAGTTTGGCTGATCTGGTCATACAGAAGGAAGTGGTAAAATGGGAAGAATGGGGTAATGAGCTCTAAACAAATTTTTAAAACATACGAACAGGCCTGTTTTAGGATGAGACTGGGAAGAAAGAAAACATTGTGTATGAATTCCACCACTGTTTGTTAGAAAGGACAGATTTCCACATAAGCCCCTGATCATCTGCAAAGGACAAAAGCACATGGGCAAAACTCAACCACTACCCAATTCAAAATGGCGTGAGATTCAAGGAAGCACTGGACTTCAGCCTCCCCCTCTTAGGTGAGAAGTAGCTCAATGACTCGTAGTTCTCAGCTGCCTGAATTTAGATTGGTATCTGCATACACCGAGTGAGAGATGTGAGTCCCTGCAGCTGATTGAGTGAAAAGTCAGTTGGGACAGGAATCGGGCAGATGAGTCAGCGTCAGGTGTTCTTCACCTTTTCACCCCAGCTCTTGTGGTTTGAGTGGAGGGAACCTTCCTGTCCCACCCATCCATTTGTTCATAGATAGTTAAGGAAACAAAGGTTGAGTGTATAACTGTATCCTTATCTCCACTGTGCTTGACTCAGTCATGGCTATGGGATCCTAGGCCAGACCAATGCATATCCTCCCCTAGGTTCTTGGCAGGGTTATCAAAGCGTTACTTCCTTTTCCTTGGACATGGAAAGCAATGTCAGTTGGGGCAAGTAGTGCCCTTCTTACCACCATGTCAAGAGAGAATCTTTCTGAAATTGAAGTCAAACAGCAGTAAGGCAGAGAAAGAGGGAGAATGGGATTCAGTATTATTTGAACCTGTGGATCCAGTCAGACGAGAGGTCCATCTACACCTTACACTTCTCAATGATATAAGCCAAGAATTTGCTTTTATCTTCAAGCTAGCCAGAGTTATAGATGTTTCACTTGTGGCTGAACGTGTGTCACTGATATAAAGGCCTTCTTTGTCCTAGGCACTATGCGAGGTGCTGAGATTACAAGAGTGGATAAGACACAGGCCACTGCTGTCTTCATAGCATGTATAGCCCAATAGAAAAGATGGCAATAAGCAAGTAAACAAATATAGAAATAAGTACAGTGCATAATTAAACACTGAAGTTTGTGAACAAGCAGGGCTGAAAAGACAACGGAAAAAGAGCACTACTTCGGCATGGCCGGGAAGGCTCTCTGGGGGTCCCTTTAAACTGAAGATAAGTGGTTTAGAGTTTTTCTTTTAGAAATAAGCAGCTTCTTCAAAGTTCCTCCCACTAAGCGCACAACCTACTCCTACACCCCCCCACACACACACATAATCTCTTCAGCCCAGATGAAGTGACAGAGCTGTGGATACAGCTCAGGGGCATCAGGGTTTTCCTGGCAAGCCTGAGGTCATGAGTTCAATTCCTGGTACAAAAAAAAAAAAAAAAAGAAACACCAAATGAAGTGACAGGATAGGCAGATGCTGGCAGAAGGAGGCCAGGGCCCCAGTTTCTTTTCCACCAAAAGGGACAATGAGCTCAAGGTGGCTGGGCGTGAGAAAGCAAGCATGGAGATTTGCATTATCTCAGTGTCTTCCCCCTCTGCTCTGTTCCTTGCTGTGAAAGACCCTTGCCCACCTGCACTCTGGGAGATGGCAATCTGAGGAAAATGGCCACTCCATTTCCTCAGAGCTAGCTTGGAGCAAATCCATTTTCCTTTTTTACCAAAATAGAGAGCCTCCTTTGATTTGGCCCGCAGAAAGCAAAGGAATCCAACCAAGTGTATGAACCTACATGGTTGGTAATAGTATGAAGAGCAAGAAGAGAGTTTTTACAAAGCACCCATTGCCGTTGGGCTTGCAAGTACTCGATTCACTCAGGAACTGAGAGAAAGTCTTCACCTACTGTTCATTCATCCATCCGTTCAACAAGCACCTGCTGGACAGTGATACAGTGCTAGGCACAGAGAGATAAAGATAAATAAAAGTAGGTCCTAATAAGATGGCAAAATGGGTTGAACACTATAAACATGTTCAAACATTTGAGCTAGCATTTCCTCTTCTAGGAATTTAGTAAAAAGCAAAAACAGGGATTCTGCTAAGATATAGCTACCAGGATGTTTAGTACAGCATTATTGGCTTATTTTCAACTTTGGATTGAAATATGGAAGTGTGTACATATCACACTCTATAATTCAACTATTTTCAAGACCTGAGCACACCCAAATTATTGGTACAAAGTAGCAAAAAGAACCTTTTCTGCACTCCAGAAGCCCTTCTTTCTCCTCTGGTCACACACCCCTCTTCCAATTAAGAGTAGCTCTTAGCTTTATAACAGTATAGATTAGTTTGGCCTCTTTTTCCTTTATATTCATGGAATCATGGGCATCTGGGGAAGAGGTGTGGGGAATTTGTGTTTGTGAGTTTTCCCCATATTGTTTAAGAAACTCTAGATCATTTATTCCGTATAGTATTCCATTATTAGAATGTACCACGAATTTATTTATGTTTCACTATTTATAGTTATTTGGGTCGTTTCTAGATTGAGATGATTATAAACAATGCTATTGTGAACATTCTTTTGGTTAATGTACAACTACTTGCTGTAGAGTATAAACCTAGGAGTTGACATTTCTGGGACATGCAGATGTGTATATTCAGCTTTAGAGGACATTTCTAAATAATTTATCAAAATGATTCTATTGGTGTATGCCCCCACCCACTCTGTAAGAGAGTTCCAGTTTCTTCACAAATCTACTAACATTTGGTGTTTTCCACTTTTAAAAAAATTAGCCATCTGGTATGGCAGTATCAAATTATGGTTTCAATCTTCACTTCCCTGATGATTAAGGAGTTGGAAATATTTTCTTGTGTTATTGGCCATTCATTTCTGAAGTCTGTTCCAGTCTTTCCCATTTCTGTACTGAGCAGGCGTTTTTCTTCTTGGTTTGCCTTGACTGCAAGGCTTTGGTCAGATATGTATGCAAATATCTTCCTCCACTTAATGAGATATATTTTCTATACTCTTTGGATTAAAAAATTTCTTAATATAGTAGAATTAATCTTTGTTTTATGGCCAGCATGTTTTGAGTTTCATTTAAGAAATGATTTTCTACTCCAAGAGCAGAAGTGTTTGCTTACATTTTCCTCAAAACATTTGACAGCTTTCATTGTACATTTATATCTGCAATCATTTTTCCTATCTGATCATGGTTCCCAGACAGCACCAGGCCATCCTTAAGTGTCACCATGTGCATAGAAGGGTGCATGGGATATTTTACCCTTTTAGGGGAATGCAGTGACATCCACTGGATGCCACTGTTAGTTTGAAAGAGTTCACAGTTTTAACACTGAATCATACTACATTCCCTCTGATAACATCACAATTTTTTACAATGTGGTTGTTTGTTAGGTTGTTGTGATAAAAAGTAAATACCATGTGAAATCAGGAAATAAGCCTTTGGCCTGATTCTGAGGCCTGAGTACCCAACAGGAGCACAAATTTGTTGGTAAATATTGCAATTGCCTAAAAATAAAATAAAATATTTTCTCTTGATTTACATGCCTATTTTCAAGCAATTCATATAAATATTAATTAAAGTTTGGGTGGTATTTTTTTTTTGGCTTCTTGCCATGTAGTCCAGGCTGGCCTTGAATTCACTATGCAGTCGAACTGGTCTCAAACTTGTACCAATCCTCCTGCCTTAGCCTCCCATGTGCTGCAGTTACGGCTGTGCCCCACCTTGCTTAGCCTTAATTAAGATTTTTTACCTAAGTACTCAATAAACAGAACTGCTAAGTATTCATTTTGATCTAAGGTTGCCATGAAAAAAAATACACTGAGACATTAGAGGTGGCAGGTGTGGAGACAGTCTGGGAACCTTGCTGAGGCAGACAGCTCTAGGGCAACACCCAGGATTCCAGTGCTGGTTTTTCTGACCCTCTCCTCTTAGTGCAGGTGGGACATCTGTCTTCGCCTAACCAACAGAATACAGCACAGGTGACAGGATGTATGTGACTGTGTGCACCTGGTTATGTCACAGAAGACAGGTACACCTGAATTGCCAGGTGACCCTTGCTGGCTTTCAAGAACTGCTGCCACGAGGTGGGTCAGTCCCTGGAAATGTGCTACATGGCAAGAAGGCCAGACGAGTCCCTGATCCACAGCCAGCCTGAGCTGGAGGCCCTGCATGTGGAGACCTGTGAAGAGTTGAAGGCTGCCAATAACCACATGAGTTTGAAATCTGGTCATTTCCTAGTTAAACCTCGGATGAAGCTTGGCCTTTCCCTACACTTGACTGCAGCCTTGTGAGACCTTGAAGCAGGGCACCTCGTAAAGTGTCCCTGAATCTTGTCTGTAGAGAAAGTGTTAGACTGTTCAGGGACAAGATTGGAGTAATATTTTTAATTAGCAGCAGTGTACTAAGGGACTAGCACTATAAAACTCTCATTGACTCAGCATCAGTGAAAAGACCAATTCTTACAATGTCACAGCATTTTCTAATAATAGTGAAAAGTAGGCCATTTAAATTTAATATAATTTTTATAATAGTAAAAAGTGAGCCATCTAAATAGTGGAAAGTGACCATCTAAATTTGTAGTAGAATTCTGACAAGTAGCTCATGATATGTCTTATCCATATGACAGGATGAAATAGATGGCCAACAAAAATCACGTAGAAAATATAATAACATGGGAAATTTTTCATTGTAGATTAAGTGAAAAGTAAGTTATAATATTATAATTTCACTTATATTCTAATAGTGTTAAATGTGAATATTATATATATCTGCATTGGATAAAGACAACTAAAAATACTTTGGGTAGAAGGAGTATGTGTTTAACAACTTTTTTGTGTGTTTTAAATTTTTTTCTACAGAGAACTTTTCAATACATTTCTTTCAAAGAGAGCAAATGACCCTAAATCATATGACCCAATTTTAAAAAATGGGCAAATGAACTGAATAGTGCTCCTCAAAAGGAAGTACAGCTGGCCAATCAGCACATGAAAAATGTTCAATGTCTTTAGCTACTAGAGAAATGCAAATCAAAACAACTCTGAGATTTTTATCCGATCTCGGTCTGAATGGCTACCATGAGGAACACAAAAACAGCCTTACTCTTTAGATGGTGGGAATGTAAATTAGTACAACCACTATGACCACTAGGCTGCCCTGTGAGCCCTGCTCGCTGTCACCATCACGTAATCAAGGGCTGGAGAGGCCAAAGGATCTCCCCAAAGGGGGCGTGCTATGCCTGCAAGAAAAAGGGAGATGAGCATGGTGATAGCAGGACACTAAGCAGGAAGCAGTTTCTCAAGACCCAGAGGAAGCGGAATGTAACTCGAGTGTTCAGAGGTGAGGAGATGTTCGCAGGCGAGTGAGATCAGCAGGCCGTGTGAGGACCGAGGGACTCACAGAAGCAACGGAGGAGCCAGAGACACAGACCGAGACCATAACCGGAAGTGGCTTCTACCTCAGACAAAGGTGTTAGGTAAGCGTCAGTGCTAGTGAGCACATAAGGGAGTCGGGGATTCCGAAAGGAATGAAGAGAAGAACAAGGACGTGTGATTGTCTACGCTTCCCCAGCAAACGACAACGCCTGACCAGCAGTAATAATAATAATACTTGCTTCATCCTGCACAGGTCTTCATGACTCTCCAGGAACTGTGAGACTCTTCAACAATAACCTGTGCTAATGCAGTGTGTTTCTAATGTTTTTGATTGTGGTCTTCAATAAGAACTACATTTTCTATTACATTCACCTAAATTTTAGTGAAGTATGTTTAAGAAATACAAACCATTGCCCCAGATCACCAGCTCCATCAAGGCAGTGACCGTGGTTGTATGATTTGATTATCATCATGGCCTGGTACAATACTTGTCTCATGCTGGGCCAGTAATAACATTATTAAGGGGATATTTACTGGATGGAGGTATCAAGATGGATGGTTGTAGGTATCAAGAAATGATTATAGACAGCTGAGTTAGGTAGAAATATTGTAGGCAGTCAGACAGGGCTGGGCCCTTGAAGGGATACACTGCAACTGTAGGGAAGACACAGACACATCTGTTGAGGTCAGACCTCAAGACAAAAGATGAAACACATGTACTCACAAACTTCTCCTAAGGATGAACAGCAGTGATTGATGTTCTAAATAGGCATCTGTCACCTTGGGAAAGCCAAGAAGAGCCACCGACCCACCTCCTCCAGGAAAAGCCCCTGTTCTGTATCCACGCCCACTTGCTATATGACTTGCTTCCCCATTTGACCAATATTCCCTGAGCAATTATGCTCCTAACCTTATTGGTTGACCATAGTTTCATCTCATCATACCCAACTTGTGATTTCCCACTTTTCCCCAACTTGGACATGTCTCACTTCATGGTTTTGCTCTATAAAAATCCCTTGAGAAGGCAGGGTCCTTGGCAACCCACTCAGGACCCTTTCTGTCTCTCTCTTGGACAGAAGCTTTCTTTCCCCAATAAATACATTCTGCTCTTAACTTCCATTGTTCCTAGAATATATTTGTTAGTTTTAGAGAACATGAACATATACCAGACATCTAGCAGGTTGGGAGTTTCTTTCCCCTATAGCAAAATTCTTATAAACTACAGAGATACTTAGATGAAAATAATTTCTGTTGGCATCTAATTCTGACCCATATTTGTCAGCATGTTAGACAACTTACACATTGCCAGAGCAGGTAGCAGGAAGAGATGCAGAGAGCAAAGGGGGGTAGAATTGGGATTTAGTGGGATTTAGCTGACAGTGGGTAATGCCGCGGGTACAACATTTGAATCATGCAGGCTGCTTACTGTATGCCAGGAACTCCTCCAGAGCACCAACCTTCCTCTGCAGACCGCATGTGATTTCAGTGCCATACAGGAAGCACAAAGCAGAGAACAGAAATCAGAGAGTTCTATTTGAAAAGTGAAAGGCACAGACACACTGAGAAAAAAAGCTCCTGCTGAAGATACCTTGAAAGTGCACTTACTCAGTGGAATAAGTGCTTGCCTAGCAAGCTCAGGGTCCTGAGTTCAATCCCCAGTACCGCCAAAAAAAAAAAAATGGGCTGGGGATATAGCTCAGTGGAATAAGCACTTGCCTAGCAAGCGCAGGGTCCTGAGTTCAATCCCCAGTACCGCAAAAAAAAAAAAAAAAAAAAAAGTGCACTTGGCTCAGAAAGGGTCTCCGAGGACTCCTAAGCCCATTATTTCCTTTCCACCTCCTGAAGCTTATTGACCAGTATCAGTAGCACAGCCTTTCCTACGTGCTTTCTATGACTGAAGTTCTCGAAGTAAAAAGCAAACTATGGAAGGCCCTAAGAAATAACAGTCCAAAGTTATAGAGGACCAACCATGCCAAGCAGGTAAAGCTTCGACATGTATTTATTCTTTGAAGGGAAAGAGATTCTAGAATTAGGTGCTATTTTCCCATTTTGCAGAGAAAGAAATGGAGCCCCAGAGATGTTAAGTCTTTGTCCCAGGCATGAAGCTAGTGAGTAGTGGAAGCAAAACTAAACGCACATTGTGGTGAGCTGGCATTTGACAGAAATGTCAAGAGAAGTCAGTGGGGAAAGTATGACCTTCTAATACGCAGTACTTAAACAACTGGATAGTCACACAAAAGGAATCTGGACAAAATCACTTCCAATACAAAGTCAACTCGAAATAAATAATAGAGACAAAGTACAAACCAAAACAACAAAACTTCTAAAAGAAATCATAGGAGAAAATGTTCCAACCTTGAGGCTGGCAAAGATTTCATGGACAGCATATAAAAGCATAAAGTATAAGAGAAAAATTGCTACCAGACTTCATCAAAGTAAAAATAGTTTCTGTGCTTTGAAAGATACTACTGAGAAAAGGTGAGCCACAGTCAAATGTCTGCAATGCAAATATCAGATAAAGGACTTGTACCAAGAACATATAAAGAATTCTTTAACTCAGTGAGAACAGGTAACTCAATAAAAAGCAATGGTCAAAGATATGAACTGACCTCTCAGAAAAGGTAGTATAAGAATGGCCAGCAAGTATGTGAAAAGACGGTGCCATTAGCAGGAAAGTGCAAATTGAATCTTCTGTGGAGACCATTTTATACTGTTTACAATAATAACATTCCACTTTGGGAAACTGTTTGGGAGTTTATTATCACTTACCCTACAACCCAACAACTCCCCTCTGAGGCATTTGCCCAAAAGAAATGAATACATATGCCTCCATAAAAGAATACATATGACTCCGTAAAATACTATGTACTGCATGAATGTACATAGCAACTATATTCATAGCAATCACAAAGTAGCAGTAACTCAGATGGCTAGACAAATTGTGGCTCACCCACAACATAGTTCATTCAGCAGTAAAAAATAGCAGTTAACATTTGTAGTGTCGATGACTTCTTCCTGTATGCTTTGTGAGTGAAGGAAGCCAGGAGCAAAATACTACAAAATACTACATGCTGCATGATTCAAATCATAAAAACTTCTAAAAAAGGCAAAAGTAGGCTGTAGTGTCAGAAAGTAGATCAGCATTTGCCTGAGGCTGAAGTCAGTTGGAAAGAACCAGCTAGAAGGAACAGGAAGGACTTTTCTGAGATTAAAAAAAGAAAAAGTTCTAAATTTTGACTGAGATGCACATATTTGTCAAAATTTATCAAGTTGTTTGTACACTTAAAATGGGTTCACTAATGTGTAATTGTTTGATCAATCTTGCATACCTATATCTGATTATAGTGCAACCATTTTGAAGCCAACATTAGGTAATATAGCAACCATTGTTAATATCCTATCACCGTATTTTGAAATTCTCATCACTTTTACTGTTCTTCATGCTGTTTTCTTTATGACTTGTTTGTGTTGTCTTGAGTTTTTTAAAATGAAAAGCAAAATTTACACTTATATACAAGGATAGCTGGAATAGGTATATTGCTGTTGTCTGTGGTTTATTGAAAGAAACAGTCAAATGCTTAAAATTTTCTTTTTTCTTAACCAATTTTGCATGCTTGAATCTGGTAATCAGAATGACTGATCTGGAAAAAATACGCAGTATGAGGACCATTGTTGAACTCCTACCATCTTGTATGGTGAAGCTCTGCACCATTTCCAATTTTTTTTTACTGTTATGGTCTTTGTTTAATCAATCGTACATTCTTATGTCTGATGGACTGAGCAACTTCGTTGAAGATAACAGTACGTAATGTAGCAGCCACTGTTAATTCCTATCATTTTGTTTTGAGGTCATGTATCATTTTTGCTGTTTTTGTGTTGTTTTGATTTTGTCTTCATTGTTTTCTTCGTTTATTTTTTAATTTTTAAAATTAAAAAAATAAAAACAATGGGTCCATAGTAGACATGTGTACCTCAAAAAATAATTTTTAAAAATCCTTGATGTGTTCCACAAGCACCACAGCAGAAAGCAAGCCTGCAGTGGTGATACAGGACCCCCAAATGAGGAGGGAAAATAAATATAACTCCCAACCTGCTCAGTGTCAGCCGTACCGAGTTCATGCTCCCCGGAATCAAAGAATGAATTCTAAGTAACAACAGAGGTGAGCAGCAAGAAATTTTATTAAAGGAGAGACAGCTGTTGAGAGAGACAGGAGGGGGATGAGTACTTGCCATTGAGTCCACTTCTCAAAGGAAGTTTTAAAGAGCAAAAATCACAAGGTGGGAACAATGTGGGACAAAACTATGATCAACCAATAAGATTACAAATATAGCTGCTCAGGCAGTGTTGACCCAATGAGGAAGCAAGTCATGTAGCCAGGGTACATGGAAAGAACAAGGACTTTTCTGGGAAGAGATGAGTCAGGAGGTCCTGGTCACCCACCTAATCGGTGGTCTAGCTAGACTATTGGACCAGGTGATACTAATTATAATATATGCTTATCTCCTGGGGAGGCATGTAGGCCTGGTCTTTCTGCCTCTATCTTGAGGCCTGGCCTTCAATGGATGGGTCTCTAGCCAAGTTTTAATGTGTTCTTATCTTCTGCACTGACTCCCTCAAGGGCCCAGCCCTGTCTGACTACCTATAATATTTCTGTCTAATTTAGCTGTCTACAATATTGGTAGGCACAGTGTGGAAAAAATATAAAAGTTAGAAAGGACAGGGTGCTTACGGAAGACAAGTTTATAAAATCTCTCCCAGCATTGCCAAGACCTTTCATGGTCCTAGACGGCAGCAATGCCACCTCTGAGTCACTGTTAGAAATAGAAATGCTGGTACGCACTGGCTGGAGCAGGCTAACAGTATGGAGAGAAGTCTGGCAGCTAGGACAGACCGTCTTTCTGGGTTTTAGTTGCGTAAAACAAGCAAACAAAACAAAACTAATACACCTTGTGGCCTCCGTCCTTCTGCCTAACCTCCCCATCTTATTGCCTTTGGAATCCAGGCTTACAACAGAAACAGGAGCCACTTACCACCCTACCGCAACCCTTCTGCCCTCTCCTCCATGGGAGCTGAGGAAAATGCTGAATGGAATAAATCTTGCCAGTCATTAGCTGTCAGACAGTCTTATAAGCACTGGACTGTTCTTTTAAATAGCTAAAAAGTTGAGTTGAGAAGTTCGGGGCTATTAATAGCGCCAAACACTATAAAAAGGAAATGCCACTGATAATCTTAGACGGCTGTATTTTTATACCGAATAATTCAAGCTTTCCCCTTAGAATTCCCAGTCAGAAGAACTCCTCAATAAAAATACTACTTCAGGTCATAGCCTCAAACCCAGCTTCACATTGCTAGGATTCTTTGGGACCATTAAAATCAGGACGGACTGGGAGAACTCAGATTGCATTTTGTTCATGTATTTCCTCCCCAAGAAAAATAACTGATGCATAAACTAATGTGTAGAAATTTGTTTACAGTGATTACATGGAACCAGAATAGCAAAAGAGTTAGTGTGGAAGCTCTTGTCAGACTTACCTGAGCTCTAACCGTGTACAATGGGCTGCTGAGCTAAACCCTGGTGTCGGCCACTTGGTAAATTTTTAGAAGATATTAATTCATCATTGTTGATATTATGTGTTCAGTCTTGGCTCCCATCATGGCAACAAAAATGTGGTTTTGCATTTGAGAATCTTACACTCTCTTTTTTACATAAAACCTACAAACAGGGGACTAAGTCAAGGGAAGGGATACCCTATGTTGAAGAAACTGCTAAAAATATGCACTTTCATTTTTCATATATAGCTAGACCCATTACTTTGAACTTTGTTTAGGGAGTCATTTGTCAAAAACTTTTTTAAAATTACTTTTTATATTTTGGTACTGAGGATTGAGCTCATGGCCTCACACCCAGTAAGCATGTATTTGACCTTTAAATTAGATCCCCAATCTTGCAAAGCCTTTTGACCCAGATACACTCTAGAAATTTTCTTAAGAGAACGATTAATCTCATTATCAAAGTGTTAGCCTGGATATTATTATTTGGAGTAGCAAAAGTGTGGTAATAGTCTAAATGTGTAAGAACCCAACTATATATTAGACATTGTGACTGATGCACATGTACACAAAGCTGCTCACAGAACAATACACACCATGTGGGTTCATTTTCAGGGTACGACCTGAAGCATTGCTTTCATGAAGGATTTATTATAACCACAAACTCTAAGAAGGAAGCTTGAATTGTTCCCATGTAAAAACACAGATGTAGATAAATATATATATGAATTGTAGATGTACATATGATATATCATAGATATATATGAATTGACATATATATGTCTGTAGACTGGCTACTTAGCAGTAGTTTTATGTGTGGCTGGAACTTTTGGGATTTTGGGAGTGGTATTTCTATTTCTATGAAGAACTATTTCTTTTATACAACAAAAAAACTAAATAAAGAAAAACAGTTTAATAGATCTAAAAAATAGACAAAACATATAGTACAATAGAAAGTAAGCCTATTGATTTTTGACAGTTCTAAGAGCTCTGGGACATTTAAATTCCTACAAATACACTGTTTCACTATATGACACTGGCAAAGTCCTCCCCATCCAAATCTCTTGGTTTTCCACCTGTAAAATGCATGAGCTAAGTTAGGGGTAGCAAATGACTTTCACCATGAGCACAACTCCATATTGTTTTAGGGGCTGCCCAAAACATCTCTGTAATAAGGAATGTCTGATACAATGCAGGAACTCTGTAACTGACTGGTAATGTCTGTCGTGGACCCAAGAATGAGAAATCACACAGGCGCTTGCCTGTGTCATCAAGGCTAGAAATGAAATGAACTGTCTCACACAGCTTTATAAATCTGGGACATCTTTAAGCAAAAGTATTTAATCTGAATTTGGAAAGTGATAGGAATTGGAAGCACTTAACTACAGCGGTACCTTGGTTTATGACCTTACTTTGTTCTACAAGTTTGGAACAGGTGGCTCTGTTTGTGTTTGTGTGAGAAAGATGGGCACAGTCATGTTTGTTACCAGATGCAGAGTTTGCAAACAAAAACAAAATTTTGCCTAACACTTTTGTTTGTGGAGCAAACTGTTTGCAAACAAAAGTGTTCATGAACTGAAGTACCACTGTACATTTTTGTTGAGGTTAAATTGGACCACTAATTATCCCTCTTCTATCACAAAGCCCAAGACACAACTTGTGACTTACTACAGAAATGCCCATGACACTGTCCTTTTTGTATTTGCACACATCACCTCCCATCAAAAGAGCAAGAAATAAATCTGCAGCTGTTGTTTCAACTTCTTTAACCTGAAATAGTTAGAAAGCCACAGCTGTTAGAAGCATAAACCTGATCTTGACTTTGTCCTTGGTCCGTGTCTCATGTTTCACAGAATTTTCTAAAAGCCACACTTACGGGTTTTGATTCAGAAAAGATTACTTCCAATTATTAATTTCCCAGAAAGCAGAAGTGCTAAGTGCATACTCTTTAGTCGACTTCCCAGCATTAACTGTAACCCACTTCTGTCTTGACTCAATCTCAATGAAACTAAGGCCCATAGAGGGCTGGTGTCATTCCTCAAATCACATAGAACGTTTAAACAAGACCAACATTTCCCCACTGACACGCAAACATAGATTCCTTGGCAAAACCCAGAATCTGGCACTCAGGGACTTTTCTCTCTGGAGGAGGGGACAGTCTGGCAGGCTTTACTCCATTTCATGTCAACCACACTAATCTACCACAGCTTCCACAGAGAACAGCAGGCTGTATTCAGGGATCTGAGTAACAACTGTGCCTTCCAAACCAAGACACTGTTCAGAAAGATGATCCCAATGTTGGCAGTGTGTTTCAGCAGGATTTGGTGGGACTTTCCCCTTCAAAATGTCCCTTTGTGCTTTTTAAAGAAGGGGCATTGACCTCACAGATGACTAAAGTCTGATGAGGCTTGAAGTTACCAATTTACATTCAGCTACTGGCCAGAAATGAGTTGTCAAAATGTCTTGGTATTAGGCAGAGAGTCTCTGGCTTGCTCAGACTTGTTTGTGATGGAGTAGGTGGATACTAGGGACCTTACTCTATCCAGATTTAGCCTGGACTGTTATAAAGACTAACTCTAGGCTTCCTCTCAGGGGAGCAGGTCCAGCACCCTAAATAGGTAACCTCTGTTATCACTTTTGCTTATATTCAGCATATAGTTCCACAAATATTTAGTTTATATTCGGGGCCTCGTTCAACTTTTGTCCATTTGTTCTAAAGTGTGGTCCTGCCTAAGACTGAGGCATCAAGAATACCATACCTGTTTTCAAGTTGCATTTACCAAGCTCCTTAGAGTCAGCTGCTTGGCTCTGTTACCTTCTCAGTAAGATGCTTGATAAGTGAGATGGGTTCTGGATTTATTAGTGCTTGGTATTATATTTTCAAGGCAAAAGGAGTCAGAAGTTGACCTGATATACCATTGCCCATCTCTGGCTAGCATCGTTGAAAGTGCTCAACTCTCTTAGGATAGAGCTAGTTGGGATTTTTTCCCCCTTCCCTATCCTTCTGCTGAAGAGCTGAGCTTCTGAGATCCCACAGTGATTCAGAAGTTTTAATTCATGACAAAAGCTTGTGGTGGTAAGCCAGGCCAGTGTGATGCCTTAAGTAGGCCTCATGACAAGATATTAAAGCCCTGTGATGTCATAAGAAGTTGTCATAAGATGTCATAAGATTGTAGGCCTTACAAAATATCTGATAAAGGATCCATGGAAACAAACCAAAATATGGTTCTCAGTCTGGTACTCCCGTGACTCCACAGGTGGTAAGACTATAATACTGTGGATAATCTCTCCATAAAATACAGAGGACTGAAGCAGTGTCTGCCATCATGAGCCCCTGATCCTATGTGCAGCCTTTGAACCACTTGCTGGCTTAGGCAATAGTAAATCAAAGCAAAAGTGACTTCATTAAAGGAAGTTATTGCCCCACATTCAGCCACCTTTCTGATCAGCTCAACTCAGAGTAAAAAGAACAGGCTCTTTAGAAAGCTCAACTCCTGAAAATTGGTTAAAAGATCATACTCATGAGCTCTGGTTCTGGATTTACTGAGAGGAGTTCATGCTAAACAATATTTGTTTGGGCTACAAGAATGTTGTCATCTCAGTGTTGGTAATTACAATAAATGTCAGAAACAATGCATTATAAAATAGTAAAATACTTTGGACCAGAAATGTTTTATGTTTCAGATAGCAGGATTTTTACAGATTTTGGAGTGTTTCTACATATAAGATATCTTGGGCTTGTGACCTATGTCTAAACACAAAATTCATTCATACTTCTTTCATGCTTCAGATGCACCTTATACACATAGCCTGGAGGAATTTTATATGATAGTTTTATTGTTCCTAAATTTTAACTGTTATCTGCCACATAAGGTCAGACATGAAAGTTCTCACTTATGCTCTCACATTGCTCAAAAACTTACAGATTTTAAAGCACTTTGGACATCAGATTTTTGGATGAAAGATGCTTGATTTATAGTAAGTGATTGCTGAAAGACAATATACAAGTATTCAAAAAGTTGTATTTTAGACTAGCAATAACATTAAAAAGCCTTCCATGACATTAAAAAGGCCCTCTCTATAGCCCTAGCCTTAACAATTCCAGGTATAACTTGCCCATTAAACTTGTTAGTAAAAAATGGCATGTGGCTTCAGGGGTGCTTATTCAAACTGTCAGCTCCTGGGAACACCCAGTAGCCTACCTGTCCAAAAATTTAGATCCAGTCACTAAGGGTTGGCCCCCTTGCCTCTGTGCTTTTGTGGCCACCATCCTTCTGAGTAAGGAAGCTAACAAATCATCTTAAGCCAAAACCTAACTGTCCTGGTGCCACATGCTGTACTCGACCTCCTGAATAGCTGTGTACATCCCTGGCTCTCCAACACCCAGGTCACCCAGTACCAAGGACTCATGTGAAAATCTGAGGTCAACTGGGCTTTGCTCCAAGAAATTACTCCCAGATATGAACTCCTTCTATCGATAGAAAGGGACAGTGGCCCTTCCTTTGTGGCAAAAATAATTAAAAACCTTGCTAAACTGCTCTAAATAAAATAAAACCTGCATGCTGCCTATCAACCTCAGAGTGCTAGGAAGGTAAAATGGACAAAACCAGACCTTAAATACAATTTAGCATATAAGTGAAATTCAGCAAAGAGATAAAGATTTTTTAAAAGAAACAAGCAAAAGTATTGGAAATTAAGAGCTCAAGAGGTCAAATAATATAGTTGAAAACCTCTCAAGAACAGATGAAATCAAGCAGAAGAAAAAATATCTGAACTTGATAGGTGTTTTAAAATATCCAATCAGACAAAGAAAAATTAGAACAAATTAAAAAATGGAATAGTATATTAAGTGAACCAATATCCATATTTTGTAACACTGAATGATAAATAGAAAAAGATAAGAACATAAAGTCTATTCAGTGATATGGTTTGTGCTCAGAGGTACCCCCGCAAAGCCTTATGAAGCCATGGGGCAGGCTTCTAGAGTTTATGATTGGAATGTTGGAATTATGGGTTTGAGTGCTACACCCACCCTGGGCAGGTAGTTTGCACACAATGTAAGTGAGGGAAAGAGGCTGCTTGCCATAGCTCATCCCCTTGTGCTCTTTGTTAATTTTACTGTCTTCTGCTGCCATGAACATTTGCCCTCTGCCATGTGCCACCCTGCCTTGAAGCCAGCCAAGTATGGACTGAAACTTCCACAAACTATGAGCTGAATAAACCTTTCCTTCCTTAATTTTGGGTGTTGGGAATTTTGTCTCAGCAATGAGAGAAAAGTAACCCAGACAGATTTAATAGCAGAAAATTTCCCTAGTTTAGGGAAAGATATGGACACCATGTACAGGAAGCTTATAGAACTCCAAATAGAACTGATCAGAAAAGATCTTCAGCATGGTCAAACTGTCAAAAGTATAAGACAAAGAAAAAACTCTAAAATCTAGAAGAGAACAGCATCAAATCACATTTGAATATAATCCATTAGACTAATAACCAATTTCTCAGCAAAAACTCTACATTCTAGGAGGGAATGGAATGATACCTCCCAAGTCCTAAAACAAAATAACTATAAGGCAATCCTTCAGAATTGTAGGAGAAACAAACACATTTCAAGCCAAAAACAGCCTACCAGACCAGCTTTACAAAAGGAAGTCCCACATTCAGAAATGAAAGCCAACTACTATAAAGGTGTTGTATGAATATACAAATCCCACTTGACCTGTAGACACACAAAAGAAGTAGAAAAGAATCAAATATTATCAATAGAGTAAACTATCAAATAACAAAGAAAAAAGAGCAAAGAGTATTCAAAATGACTAGAAGTATTGAAAATCAGGTTAAATAACCCTAAGTTATTACAGGATGATCAGGCCCACAATCTCCCAAGCGAGTGGATGGTGAAAGCTCAAATAAAGAGACAGTGAAAAGTATTCAGGGCCCCAGGAGGGACTGACTCTCTTACAGCTTCAATATTCTCTGAGTTCACTAAAGACTTGTCTGGGTGGTCCTTATTTACTTGGTTTTCAAACAAAGGAAGAAGAGACTCAAGAAAACATAGGAATCTCACAGGACATTGGGAGAATTTTCCCAAGTAGTAAATTATGTCAATCAGGAGAACCACCTTAGCTTTAGGTTGGTATTTATTGTAGGGGTATGGAGACTGCAGCTGCAGTCTCCTGTGGCTAATTGGGACTGGAGCCAGATGCCCTCAGCTGCAGCCTCCTTGTCCTTGAGGCATCACAGCCTCTCAGGCCACTACAGGCCTCAGCGGTGACCAGAGACCCATAGCGATTTATTTACTATGAGTCAACTGCCCATCTTTAGACAAGGTGCCTAAGCTTCCAACAACTCCCAAGTAAAAAAGAAAAGCCAATTGGTTAATGTTAAATCCTGCTCAGAGCCACTTCATAGTGGTCTCTGTCATAGAAGGAACTTCACAAAATGACAGGAGGAAGGCTTTCCCTATTAATAATAATCTCGAATATAAATGGACTAAATTCTCCAGTTAAAAGAGTCAGATTGCCTGAATGGATTAAAAAAAACAAAACTAAACAATATAACTGCCTATGAGAAAGACACCTCACCAGTAAATTCACACAGAGACTGAAAGTGAAAGAATGGAAAATGGTATCATAAGCAAATGAAAACCTAAAGAAAGCAAGAGTAAAGGGCTGTACTTATATCTGACAAGATAGATTTTCAGACAGAAACTGTAAGAAAAGACAAAGAAGGTCACTTCATCATGATCAAGAGATCAATTCAATAAGATATAATGATTGTAAGTTTATATGTGCCTAATGTCAGAGAATTCAATTTCATAAAGTGCTATTCAACCAACATTATTAGACTGAAAGGGAAGTTTTAGGTTTCAATATAATAAGATAGGGAACTTCAGCTCCCCACTGTTATCAACTGACAGATCACTGAGACAAAAACATCAACAAACAATCAAAATTAAGCTACAGTAAAAATCAAAAGGATTTAATATTTATAGAACTTTGCATATAACAGTTGCAGAATATATGTTCTTTTCATCAGTACATGGAATGTTTTCTTTTTTAAATTTTTTATTTTTAAAGAAAATAGTACAAAAATAAAAAGAACAAAAGCAAATTACAAACAACACAAAGGACATTACAAATGATACAGGGTTTCAAACCAAATGATAGGTATTAACAGTAGTTGTTATATTACATATTGTTATCTTCAATGAAGTTGCTCAGATTACCAGATGTAAGAATAGAACATTGATCAAATCATTAAGGAGAATAAGAAAATTACAATTTAAAAGAAGCTTAGAGACAATACATAGTGACACTAGGCAGGATTGTAGGAATTCACCATTGGTGAATTGGTAAATTTATATATATAAAATTTGCCTTAGTACTTTTTCTTCTTTCCCTCATTCTAGTTGTTCCTTCCTTTCAGCAGTTTCTTTCCCTTTCTTATTCTCTATTGTACCTTTTGGGTTGTATTTACTCTTTTGTGTTCTTATGCCAGGAAGACAAGGTGATGTGTACACATGTGAGTCCGATTTATTTCCCTTATGAGTATGGTCTTTAGTTGCATCCATTTACCTATAAAAGCCTCTAGTTTATCTTTTTTATAGCTGAGAAATACTCCATCATATAGAAATACCACATCTTTTTTATCCATTCCTCAGTTGATGGGCATTTGGGCTGTTTCCAAGATTTAGCTATGACCAATTGCGCTGCTATAAACATGGGTGCACATATATTGCTGTGGTATGATGTTTTTAATTATTCTGGAAAAATACCAGAAGAGGAATAGCTGGGTTAAGTGCGACTTCCAATCCTAGTTTTGTGAAGAGTCTCCAGACTGATTTCCATGGTGGTTTCACCAATCAACACTCCCACCTGCAGTGGAGAAGTGTTCCTTTTTCTCCACAGCCTCTCCAGCATTTTTCATTGATTGATTTCTTAATGATAGCCATTCTTTGTGGGCTGAGAAGAAATCTCAGTGTTGTTTTAATTTGCATTTCTCAAATGACTAATGATGTTGGATATTTTTTCATATATTCATTCGCCATTAGTATTTCTTCACCTGAGAAGTCTGTGGTCATCTCAGATACCCATTTTTGGATTGGGTCTTTGAATTTTGGGGGCTTGATTTTTTTTTTAATTCTTTATATGTTCTAGATAGGAGTCCTTTGTCTGAGGGGAAGTTGGATAAAATTTTTTCCTAATTTGAGGGTTTTCTTTTTACCTTGTTGGTGATTTCTCTTGATATGCAGAAACTTCAATAAGATGAGATTCCAGTTGTTGATTCTTTGAAGTATTTCCCATGCAGTTTGGGTTTTGTTCATGAACTCTCTGCCTACCCCTATGTCTTTGAGAGTTTTACCTACTTTCTCTTCCAGTAGATTTAGTGTTTCTGTTTTTATATTTAGATCTGTGATCCATTTTGACTTTAGTGTAGTACATGTTGATAGATATGGGTCTAGTTTTAGTCTTTGGCTTATGGAAAGCCAGTTTTTCCAGCACCATTTGTTAAGGAGGGTGTCTTCCTTCCAGTGAGCAAGTTCGGCTCCTTTGTCACAAATAAGGTGGCTGAGTGTGTTTGTAGCTGTGTCTGCATCTTCTAACCTGTTCCATTGATCTTTGGGTCCGTTTTTTGTTTTTTTTTTTGCCAGTACCATGCTGATTTTATCACAGTAGCTTTGTAGTATAATTTCAAGTAGGGATTGTGATGGCTCCTACCTTTCCTTCGTTTCCCGGGATTGCTTTTGCTATTCTAGGCCTCTTCTGGTTCCAGACGAATTTTAGAAAAGTTTTCTCTAGATCTGTGAGGTATACCAGTGGAATTTTAATGGGGATTGCATTGAATCTGTACAGCAATTTTGGGAGTATGGCCATTTGCACAATGTTGGTTCTTTTTATCCATGAGCAAGAAATATCTTTCCATTTTCTGAAATCCTCTTCAATCTCTTTTTTCAGAGTACTGTAATTTTCACTATATAGATCTTTTACTTCTTTTGCTAGATTGATTCCTAAGTATTTCATTTCTTTAGATGATATTATGAAAGGTGTGGTTTCACAGATTTCTCTCTTAATGTGTTTGTTTGTGTACAGGAATGCTATTGATTTTTGAGTGTTGACTTTGTATCCAGTTACACTACTGAATTTGGTGATTAGATCTATGTGCCTTTTGGTGGAGTTTTGGGGATCTTCTATGTAGAGTATCATGTCATCTTCAAATAATTTTAGTTTCACTTCCTCTTTTTCTATCCTTATTCCTCTTATTTCTCTCTCTTGTCTAATCGCTCTGGCTGTTTCCAGAACTATATTGAATAGAAGTGGTGACAGTGGACATCCTTGTCTTGTTCCTGGCTTTAAAGGGAAAGCTTTCAGTTTTTGAACATTTAGAATGACATTAGCTGTTTGTTTGTCATAGATGGCTTTTATCAGATTGAGGTAAAGTCCATCTATGCCAATTTTCTGTAGGGTTTTTATCAAGAATAAATGTTGGACTTTATCAAACCCTTTTTCTGCATTGAGATGATCATGTGATTTTTGTCTTTGGCTCTATTCATATGGTGTATAACATTAATTGATTTGTGTATATTGAACCAACCCTGCATTCCTGGGATGAATCCCACTTGGTCATGGTGTATGATATTCTTAATGATTTGTTGCACTCTGTTTGCTAGTATTGTACTGAAAAATTTTGAAACTATGTTCCTTAGGGAGATTGGCCTGTAGTTCTCTTTTTTGGTTGGATCTTTCTCTGGTTTTGGTATCAGGATAATACTTGCCTCCAGGAATGAGTTGGAGAGAATTCCTTCCTTTTCAATTTCCTTAAAGAGTTTGAGAAGTATTGGCATTAAATCTTTGCTGAATTTCTTGTAGAATTCAGCTGTAAATCCATCAGGACCTGGGCTTTTCTTCATTGGCAAGTTTTTTAAATTACATTTTCAATTTTGCTTGCTGATATAGGGTTATTCCGGATTTTCATATCTTCTTCATTCAGCTTTGGTAGTTCCTATGTATCTAGAAATCTGTCCATTTTCTCTGTTTTCCATCTTTTGAGAGTAAAGATTTTCAAAGTCAGTACTGATGAGCTTCTGAATTTCTACAGGCTCTCTAGTGATTTTATCTCTTTCATTCTTTATTGCATGTATTTCAGTTTTTTCATTCCTTTGTTTAATACGGTTGGCTAGGGGTTTATTTATTTTATTTATTTTTCAAAGAACCAACTCTTTGATTCATTAATTCTTTATATTGTTTTTTTAGTCTCAATTGCATTAATTTCTGCCCAGAGCTTTATAATTTCATGCCTTCTCTGGGATTTTTATTAGATTTGATCTTCTTTTTCTAGAAGCTTGAGGTCTAGCATAAAATTATTGATTTGTGCTCATTCTGTTTTCCTGAGGTAGGAATTCACTGCTATAAATTTCCCTCTGAGGACTGCTTTCATTGCATCCCACAGGTTCATGTAAGTTGTGTCTACATTTTCATTTGATTGTATATAGTGTTTAATTTCTTCTTTGACTTCATCTGTGACCCATTGATTGTTCAGGAGGCTGTTGTTTAATTTCCATGTGTTTATGGAGTTCTTGTGATTTCCTTTGTCATTAATTTCCAATTTCATTGCACTATGGTCTGTTAGTATGCATGAGATAATTTCAACTCCTTTGCATTTCCTTAAGTATGTTCTATGTGCTAGCATATGGTCTATTTTAGAGAATGTCCCGTGTGCAGCTGAGAAGAATGTGTATTCTGATGCTGTTAGGTAGAACACTCTGTACAGGTCTACTAATTCCATTTGTTCACAAGTTTGGTTTAGTTCTGTTACTTCTTTGCTAAGTTTTTGTCTAGTTGATCTATCTCTTTGACAGTGGGGCATTAAAGTCTCTTATTATGATTGTGTTGCTGCTTATTTCATTTTTCATGTCTGTTAAAATTTGTCTTTTATAGTTGGGTGCTCCTGTGTTTCATGCACAGATGTTTATGATTGTTAGCTCTTTCTCTTGAAGTTTTCCACTCACAAGTATGTAGTAACCTTTATCTCTTTGAATTGTTCTTGAAGTTCCCACTGTCTGCAGACAGAATAGCAACACCCACTTTTTTCTGGGTACCTGTCACATGGAGTATTGTTTTCCATCCTTTAATTTTCAGTCTATGAATTTCCTTTTGAGTTAAATGCATATCCTGTATACAGCATATTGTTGGATTTTGTTTCTTAATCCAATCTGCCAGTCTACTTCTTTTGGTTGGTGAATTGAATCCATTTACACTGATGACTATAAGTGATATATATTGGCTTATTTTGTTGTGTTGTTTTCCTGTGTTGGTTTCTCTTGTTTCTCTCTGCTTGCTTGCTCTGCTTGGTGTTTCCTTTCTGTTGTTCTCAAAGTTGTGGTCTTTCTTGTCTCTTCCTAGAATATCTTTTAGAACTCTTTGTAGGGTTGGTTTGGTACTCATGAAGTTCTTCAGTTGATCTTTATCATGGAAATATTTTATTTCTCCATTAATTTTGAAAGATAGTTTTGCAGGATACATCAGTCTGGGTTGGAAGTTGTTTTCCTTCAGAACCTGCAATATTTCACTCAAAGCTCTTCTTGATGGTTTGTGCTGAGAAATCTGCCATGATTCTGATGGGCTTTCCTTATAGGTGATCTGTTTCTTTTCTCTTGCAGCTTTTAATATTCTGTTCTTTTGTTGAATTTCTGGGATCTTGATCACTATATATCTGGGTGTAGATTTATTTTGGTTATGGCTAGTTGGAGTTCTATATGCTTCACTGACCCAGATTTTCAATTCTTTATCCATGCTTGGGAAATTTTCTGCTATTACTTCTGCAAATAGTTTTTTTTTATATCATTTGTGCTGACACCTACTGTTTCATTGATACCCATCAATCTTACATTGTTTTCTTTGCTTCATCTTACAGCTGTTGAATTGTCATTTCTTGGTTTCTTGTTATTTTTAAAAGATCCTTCCTTTCATGGTCATTCACAGCAATGCTGTCTTCAAGATCTAAGAGTCTATCTTCAGCTTTGTTCAAGCAGTTTTGCCAGCTTTTGATGGAAGTTTTAATTTCCTGGATATCTGTTTGAATCTGTTCATGCATTCCTGTTGTTTCCTCTACTGTTCATTCAAGGTTTCCATTAAGTGACTATGCTCCTCTATTTTTTCCATGTCTTCTTTAGATGTGCTAAGCAATTTTTTCATTATTGTTGTCATTTCTTTTTTTACCTCACACATTATTTCAGATCTGATGTCCTCTATGGCTGATTGAGTTGTTTCTTTACTTCAGCTGCTATCATTTCAGAAATTTCAGGTGTATGACTTCCAAGCTTGTCTGTGTCAATATCTCCTGGACTTATTCTGGGAGGAGTCGAGGTCTGAGATTGCATTTTGCTCCTTTGTTTTATCATTTTCAGAGGTACAGAGGTTCCCTGGAGCTCAGCCTCACTCCCATGATGATGTCGTAGTAGCGAGGCATGTCCCTCACGCTCGGTGTGACTCCCTCAGTGGTGTGTGTGTATGTGGGAGGGGGCAGGGTGTGGTCTCCAATGCTCCCATAGTTGTCTATGGCTCAGCTTGGCTCTCACTCAGGGGTTCCCAAAGCTGCCCAGGTTTCATCCCTGTTTCCACTGGGGTGTAGTAGTGGGTGGGTGGTGGTCACTGTGTCTCCATACACTGCCACTACACTTTCCAGGTCCCACACCAGTGGAGGGGTAAGTATGCAGTCAGTGAGTTCCCTGAAGCTGTCTGAGTTTCAGCTTAGCTCCCCTGAGGGTGCGGGGTGGGGGCAGAGAGGAGTAGCCCAGACCCTTGAGTTGTTTGGGGCTACCCTTTGCTCCCAAGCTGGTGGGGCAGAGGTGGGGCTGGCTCACCAGAGTTCCCGCAGCTGTCTGAGGTGCAGCTCTGCTCCGACAGGGGGAGGGGGGAGAAGGGAAGGGGCAGGGGATGGACCCCAGGACCCTAGAGCTGTCCAGGTTTCTGGCTAGTCCCAAGCTCACGTGTAGGGGCAGCAGCAGCTCACCAGAGTTCCTGAAGCAGTCTGAGGCACACGTCAGCTCGATGGCAGGAGCGGGGAGGACTGGAATGTTTCCTAAATAGGCTATATGTTAAGGCCATAAAACCAGTCTCAACAGATTTAAACAATTGGAATCATGTTCTGTATCATATCTGATAATAATACAATAAAACTAGAATTTTAATAAAAATTTAAAATTTATACAAACACATGGAGACTGAACAACACATTTTGAAATCAATAGTGGGTCATTAAAGAAATCAAAAGAGAAATTTAAAAATCTCTAGAAATAAAGGAAAATGGAAATATAATATACTGAAACAGGGGATACAGCAGAAGCAGTATAAAGAGCATAGCTCAGAGCAATACACATCTACATCAAAAACAGAGATTTCAAATAAAGCTGGGGCCAGGAGGATTAGCCACCTTACACCCAGTTTTTGGCCTGTAATAGTGATGATGAACCTTTTAGAGCTTAATATACAACAGCATGTTGTAGCATGCATGCTATAGTTTTGCCACCACTGACTATAACCTATATAATTACATACGGTTTAAAAGAAATGACATGCTCCAAGAAAGGTCGTTAGCCCTAAGGACAGTGTCCTAGGGAACATAGGGAAAAATTTAGTTTTCTAAAGATCTTTTTATATACTCTGGTTTCTTTTCAGGTTGTATAAATCTTTTACCTTTTTAAAGATCTTCTTTTGAAAAAGAATAAATGTAAGATGCAGGTCATTATTTTTAGAAAGAAGTGTCTTCTGAAGCACTTCTCTGAAGTGCTTTCAGAGAAGAAGCCAGAGAGAAGGTATAGCCGGCAGCTACCCCCTATTTCTCCCTTTTACAAGAGGCATTCATTACTTACTTAAAACTTTACTTTGTGCATATTAGTTAAATCATCACAAGGGACAAATGCTATGTAGGATCAGGCAGTCAGAATGCAAAACATAAAGGGTAAATATATCAAGAGGATGTGAAATTTTTCTCCAAATAGGATTAGATAAAAGGTAATTCTTTCTGTAATTATTTTTAGGTAAATACTTTTATGTGATGCACTTGGAAATTCTCTTAAAAACTTAAAAGTCATTAAGAGGATTCAAAAAGCTAAAAACTGGTGTGTTCTAACAGAATCTGTTCAAAAGGCAGGACAAAAAAAATCTCAGAATTACTTTCCCCACATCAGAATTACACTGCTATTGCAAGCAATTCATAGTAATGAAAATTTTGCAAGCAACTTATAAAATACTGCAAATGATTTATGGAATCCAATTATAGACATTAGTTCAGACTTTTGTCCCAGGAATAATCCTGACAGTTAGTTTACCCAGGGAAACATATTGTGTATTTAGCATGTTTGAATTTTTAATACCAACTTTCACCAAAAAGCCTGTTTAATGCTCTTAAATACTGAATTTAAAAATGTTTATTCAGCACTTCTTTCAGAAGAAAGGATTTAAAGTAACCAATGCAAAAAAACATACCTGAACTCAACAATTTTAAAACTAAAGCCCCAGCTATAATTGTATCAGCATTTTCCAAAGTGTGTTCTGCAGCATGTTAGTACACGCTGAGAGAGAGAGGTACTGAGATAAGAGTTTAACGTTTTGTTTACTGTATAATTTGTGAGACATCATGATAATAACGGACACTGACCCTCTCCAAGATGGAAGAATGCTATATGTTTCCAAGAACTGATTTTGACAGAATATCTAAAAGGTCTGATTTTAACACCTATAGAGGACACATTGCTTTTGTACTTTTAAATTTAATAACAACTCTTTGGAAGACTAAGCTTACTTTCTATTTGAAATTAGTTATTTGCAGATAGCCAAGGCAGTTATATCCAAAGCACAGAACAGTTTGACATTCTAAACATACTGATGTTTCAACACATTGAGAAAGGGTTATTCTTATAACAAACATGAACTCTAATTATAAGAACAAACAAGACAATGAGATCTATTAGAAAGTACTTGTGGCTTGCAGCTTAGAGAATTTTCATTCTGATGACTTGGAGAGGCAGATGAATTGTTGTAAGTGTGTAGATCTCTACACAGTGGTTTACCAAACTATCAATGAGCAGATATGAGCATTTGTAGTTAAACAAACTAATCTGAAGCCAGGATCTGTTTATTTATATTCTAAATAAACAGTAAGTATATTTCCTAACTAATCTAAACTGTGGATCTATAAATAATCCAAAATGACATTTAATCTCTGCACTGACGAGGAGGAGGTAGAAGGGTAAAAGACTTGTCCGCTCCTCATTAAGACAAAACAGTGGGAAAGAAGTTAAAGGTGCCAGGCTACCCTGAAAACAGGTAGTTAGGAAATACTGAACTGTGCTCTATGTCATGCCACTACTTTACAAAGTGATTCATTCCCAACAAATTTGTAAGAATGAGGTCCTTGACGAAAACTACTGAGTCACAAAGGCACTATTACTAAAGTGAGGTGGTGTACAAGAGATCAAATAGTTTCACATATTTCTTCTTCATGCTACAGTCCAGTGATGCCAAACCTTTTAAAGCCGTGACTGATACAGAGAGCCTGCTGTGGCATGCATGTTCACCAACACCGGTACAGACATTCAATGTGTAGACAGACAAATGTTGATGTAGTTCAGACATAACGGGATATGTTTGCTATCGATCAAAAAAGCTCCAGTTTTTCTCTTTAACTATACAAAAATGGCATTGTGCTGAGTAATAAAGAATATAAAATATGAAAATAAAAATTTTATTAGGAATAAAAATGTTACATACAATATTGGGTTGATGAAATGTATTACATTAACAACCTTTAAGAAACAAATGCAAGCTTAGTGAAGGAAGAAGTCTGAAGCTTAGAACAGGTTTCCATACACAATTTCCAAACAATTTTAAGTAACACCACTTCATTCTGCATAAATGTACATTTAACCAAGGGAGAAGTGTACGGATTTGCAGCAATATCCCATCATCAACTCACTTTGCGCCTTCCTACATCTGTCCTTCATCATGATCCCAACTCTGATGGTCCTGACCCTATTTTAAGGTCTTCTGTAAGAGTGTGCTTGCCAAGAGGTTCTATCACAAGTAGAGTTTTTTGTACACTGTGAATTAAAGAAATTATACATGCTTTTAAATAAACTCCATGGTTTCCAAGACAGCAGCCTGAGCCAAACCCGGAAAGGGCCCTCCCTTTCGTGAGTTCTTAACTCCCACATGTACATACAGTATCCAAATAGCATCAGAATATGTACACCTCTTGTTGACAAAATTTCAAGTCTTATGCAAGCTAACAGAGGGTTCTCTATAATTCTGGAGATACTAGGTAAAAAGAAATGTCTCTGTATGGCATGAAGAATCATTTTAAGTGAAAAATACTCACTGTGCTTTTCTCTATCCTCCAAACAGAAAACATCAGCAAGAACAAATTTATCTCTTTATTTAATTATAACAAAAATATAACAATGCATACTACATGGCAAAAGATATTCAAATGTGATGATAACATTGTCTCAGAAGGGTAATGACTAAATGGAGCTGAAAGAATTACCCAGGTGCCATTACAACACATTTGCAACTTAGAATTGATTATTAGCGTGAATTAATAACTGAGTCCCAGTTTAGTTCACACCTAAAAGTTATCAAAATATTTTCAAAATGTTACAAAAATACTGACACTATCCATAAGTATTATATAAACACCAAACAAAAAGTATTTAAGAAAAGTAATGAATGCACCTTGAGATAAAGTGCGGAGCACACTTGTCATGCCGGGTGTATTAGCCTCCCTCCCTCCTCACACACAACTGTGAGGCTTTTGTATTTTGCATGCTCCAAGATAAGGTAATGATGATATGTACTGATGTAAATTTCAGCCATAGAAAATAAAGTACTTCATATTAAATATTCCTAAGATGAAATACCAAGTCAGGACTCCAGCTCCACTAATCAAAACCTTATGAAGACGCGAATTACACTTGGTTTTGACTCCGCAAATCATGGCTGAAAACTCTCAGCAAAGCATTCTTGGCTTCTTTTTCTCACACCAACTGACCCAGAATATATTTTAAGAAATGTTTATTTTCTGTGCATATGTGTTTTAAATTTATAAATTCCTGAGCACTTTTTCTTCTTCCTCCTCATCACTGTCAGTGACACTGACTTGCTGGATGCTGGAGGCACTCGATGTTGGGGCTGTGAAGATGTTCTCCAAGGCTCCAGTGTCCAGCTGGGGGATGGGGTGCAGATACTCTTCCCCGCTGTGGCCGTGGCTGGTGTAGTAAGAGGTCCCATCTGTGTTCTCACAGTTCCGAGAATCTTCACTGTGTGCGTGCTTGTCTGGGCAGTCTTTAAAAGTATAGTCTCTATTTAAAGCTGAGAACATAGATTCATGTTTTTGATACCTATCTTCATAGTACCCCAGGCATTCTGGAATCGCACCTGGAAAATCCCCATAGCCAAAGGGAGGCCGACTATAAGGACATGTGCTGCAGCAAAACGACAAAAAAAAAGAATTAGATCACAAACTGTCCTCATAATATCTTGCACACAGACCAATGGAGCAAGTTTCTGCATTCTCTCGCGTCCTGGGAAGTCTGCAGGTTCTTTCTGTAACACCCTCGCATACTCACCTGCTCTCTTCCCATTGCCCAGTCCAACCCCGAATAAAGAGCAAAGGAAGCTTGTGACTGGAATGATCACCAGCATTTATTATCTATTGCTAGCATGTGGCATCTTACCATTTGCCAGACTTGAAAAGAAAGTTGCTTGTCCTGACCTTTCTCTTGTAATAACTCAAGCCACACCAGTTTTAGAAATGCAGCTCTGTACTGTACCATGCTAAGAAATGACACAACAATATGGAAGCTCACAGCCTAAGCAGCCTGGAACCCAGAGCTCCTGAACATAGAATGCCTGCAGCAAAAGGCAACAACTTAGGTTTTAAACTGACATTCACTAATAAAATACGTTTTCTAATTAAACATATTCTTTTTAAACCACAAGGACTTGGAACTACAGTAATGTTAAAACTGTGGTGTTAAGGGTTTTTTGCAAAAAAAAAAAAAAATGTAAAGAACAAGAATGTAAAGAAAGGAGTATTTTCAAATTTTAGACACTGCTTTTTAAAAATGCAAGTCCAATTAATTCTGTCATTCAAAACCATTTGCCAATTTTTAAAAAAGTATTTTTTTTTAAAAAAGTATTTTTAAAACAGCATTATAGGAAGAGGTATAGAAAAGTTCAACCAAGAGTTCCCTGGGCTCATGGACTCCATCTAGTGACAGAGAACAAACATATAATGACCATATTAATTGGCAAAACCCATGAAGTATTAAGTATTTCCTTCACACCCCCACATTTTTTTAGTCAACTTTGTTTCCTTATTTTATAAAATACAATTATGCCAGACAAACTAGATAACTATGCTCTCACTCTCTAAAACTATGTCACCCTCCCAAGTCTTCAAGTACTAGGTACCTTGCTTATGTTAAATCACAAATATGAGACCAAACTCCTAAAATATTTCAAGTTTCCATTCCTAATATCACATGCTAATGCAGGGGCTTTTAGCGGGGATGCTGGGGATTAAACCCAAGGCCTTCACACTGAGATATGTGCCCGAGGCCTTCTATTAATTTTTTATTTTGTGGTAGAGTCTAAGTTTCTCAAGTATCCAGGCTGGGCTTACATTTGTGATCCTCCTGCCTCAGCCTTCCAGATTGTTGGGATTACAAGCATATGCCACCATTCCCAGCCATTTTACATTTAATATGTGTGCCCTAAACATACTGTCCTTCTGCCTACAATGACTTTGCTCATGTAGCTTCCCACTTTCAGGTGTCTTCATCTAAATCTGCCTCTTGCCTATTGCCTTCAGTTCAGGAATAAATAATTAAACCAGGAAATCCTTAAGATATAATGTAGGCAAGATACTGTGCAAGACTTGGAGAACTGCAAAAGACTACAATCTTGATATATACTACACATGTGCTAAAGTTTGTAATGACAGTAATGCAAAGACTATATTGGTGTGGTAAACACAAGTATGTATGCATCATGTTCAGAAAACAAAAATATCAACTAAGAAAAAGATAACTCTAGAATGTCACACACATTAAAATGAATACCTGTAAAAGCCTCACAGTGTTGTGAAGAAAGCATCAGTTAGGATGCAATATTAGCCACATGTAATAAGCATGTGCTATGGTTCCTACACACTGGTTAAGGATTTCATACGTTCTCTCAATTATTCCTCGACCTATGAGACAGATATCATAGGACCCTATGAGACAGATGCCATAAATATCTCCACTTCCCAGATGAAAGACCTGAGCCTTACCGAGGTTAGGCAACTTGCTTAAAGTCAAGTAATTAGTAAGTGCTGAAAGAGACTGGGCAACTTGTTCTACTACCATGCCACACCTACCCGGGCACTAGTTCTAACTGTGCCACATACAAAACTAGTAACCTTCAGCAAATCTGCATTTACTGGACTCCTGGGTCCTTATGCAAAATAGGGATAACAGGCTTTTCTGCCAACTTTGAAAGTCTGACATGAAAAATAGGAAGATGTTATGTAACTATTTTGGAAACTGGAAAACCTATTTTAGTATGTGATTGGTAGGTCTCACGGGACCTTATACTTAATAATGTGCTCAGAAATATACCCATGTACATTTTTATTTTCAACAATAAAGAGAGCAAAATAGAACAAAATCAATACACATGGTTAGTCCTTGGGGAAGGTGGAAAAGGAGGGAAGAGAGAGATATAGAAGCTGGAATTTTTTAATATTGCTTGAACTATGGCTTTGACTTTGAATACATACAATTATGTCTTCTAATCTTAAAGTAAATTTAATCTTTAAAAAAGACCAATCCATAAAAATGAAAGCAAGTAAAAACAAATGAACCCAAGTTTATATCAAATTTAGCTAACTTAATAGAGAAATAGCATTTTTTTATTTTAAAGAGAAAACAAAAACAAAATAACAAAAACAAAGACAAGCAAAACAACATAAAAACAAAAAAATGGCACAGAATTACAAAACAAGGTGCTAGGAAATTAACAATGGTTGTTGTATTACATATAGCATTTCAAGGTAATTCGAATGCAGTGTTTTTATTGTACCTTCTTGGAAACATATATTCTAAATAACCACAAATAAATCTTAAACTGCAATGAATAGTTGTATTATTAGGGGCATTGGTGTTTTGAAGCTATTACTTTAGTTGTTTTAATATTACACTCTTGATAGGTAGATACATATATCTATAGAGATACATCAGGAGAAATTATTTTTAATAGGATAAAACAATTAATTATGTTATAATCAGTTGGGACAAAGAATTTTAGCTTAGGGGAAAAGATACTTTCCTATAAAAATAACTTTAAAGCTTTTAAATATTAAATTTATTTTGGGAATATCAATATGAGCTCATAAATTTTTTATTAATAAAAATATTCCTAATAATTGCCATGGACAAGGGTTGAATACTTTGTCCAGTAGTAATACACTTCTCTGTCGTTGGAACTATAATTTTTAAATATCACTTGCCAAAATGAACTGGGGGTTATCTGAGGGAAATGGCCCATTCCAGATCTGGGATAGATTACATACAGCCTGAGATGAGACATAATGTGCCAGGGAGCAAAAACGTACCAAAGATTGAGTATCCAGATGCCAAACAGCCACCACTGTGTAACTGAGCATCAAGAAGGAAAAGGACAGGGGAGAGAGGAGGGGAGAAGAAAGGGGGATGTGTGGGGAGGGGAAAGAGGGGGAAGGAGAGAACAGGACAGTTGACTAAAAACTGAAATGTACTGAAACATATCAACTATGTAAAAATCCACTTGTTTAGAAAATAATTTTGTAAAAATAAGACTCACACTGATATGAGGGAAAAGAATCATGTGGTTACCCTGTCCTTCTTGCATTTTAGAGTAACAACCTATAGTCAATGAGAAAAAGGTTTTCTTCATAAAAGAATTCCAGATAATGAAGAAATACTGAAGCAGAAAATTCACCATTTTGCAATCGCGTGTTTTCTACAACACTCAGCACAGCTACTACTATCCTTAGCCGGTATTTCTCAAACTTTCTTACCCATTAGAATCACCTCAGGGGATTTTTAAAGAATACCATTAAAGATGGCTGAATAGAGGGGCTCTGAACATGACTCTGCCACAGAGAAGAACCAGGGAGAAAATGAAAACCTGTATTTAGAGAAGAGTGATTGAGGGAGAATGCTAGAAACAGGCAAGAAGTGATGCCTAGACAGTGTGCAAAGTCAGAAAAGAACCCAGAGAAAAGAGCAAAGTACATTTCAACTTCAGTCCTGACACTCAGTGGGAAGGGAGGGTGATTCTACCCTGCTGGGAAAACTAGCTGAAGGAGGAGTCCAGTCCTTACAAGCTCTAAACCCATTTATGGCGCTGGTTGGTCTGAGTGTTCTGCTCCAAAGAAGGAACTCCTGTGCAGCCTCTGCAAGCTCAAGAGTTCAATCTGCTACCATAGCTTCTCCCAGTCACCATGCTGCACGAGAGGCCAGCAGCCAGAGCCCTGAGCACGAAAGAAGCCTTTGGCTAGTACACACCTCACAGGATAGAAGACAGACCGTTCAGTATTCTGCAGCTTCAAGACTTATGGCTGCCACAGTCACAGTCTCAAGCTCAACCCCAAGTCACCTTACAAGAACTAGCAAAGGTCTCCTCCCCAGCCCACAGCCTTGGGAATGCAGCTGCTGGTGCACAAAGCTCTGGCATTACCTGTTTGTCCCTGGAGATCAGGGGGAGGTTTCATCCTTGACCTAGAGCTCCAGGACCCTGTCTACCAATGCCATGGGCCTCAGCCCCACCAGAGCTTGCCTCATATGATATAAGAACATTCCCATCCATATCCCGCAGCTCCAGGGACAGATACCAAAGCCACAAACCCAGCACCACACAGTGAACCTGTGGAACTTAGGGAAGGTTTCTTTCCTGTGCTACAACTCTGACAGCATGGATAGCAGCACCACTATTCCAAATGTTACCTGTACATGACTGCAAGGTACCTTCCACAGCCTACAGAGATTGGACCACAGATGCTAGTATCAAAAGCCCTCACAATACTTGTACTTGCCCTGGGCGCCTGCAGGAAGTCTTCTCTAGGTTCGGACCTATGGCTCCAGGAAAGTGGCTACAATTGCTAAAAGCACTAGCATCCCCCACAATCACACTATGGGACCTAGGGAAGGACCCATTCACATCCCACAACACCGAGTCTGTAGTTGCTGGTACCACAGAATCCAGTGTTTCCTATGCACATCATACAGGAACTGTGGGCAGTCCCCTCGCCTTTCACTCTGTGGCTCCACAGCCATAGGTGTTGGTGCCTCAGGCTGAAGCAATTCCCACACTTCCCCTGGGAGTCCTGAGAAAGGACTCCAGTATGCTGGACTCCTCCTTCAGCTAGACTTCCAATATGCTGCTTCTCCCAGCAGGGTAGAATTACCCTCCCTTCCCCTGAGAAAGGGTTCCTTCACGTCCCGTGACTTGGGGACCAGGATTGTTGACACCACAACCCTCAGTGTCACCTTTACTGGCCCTGAGGCATCTGGAGCTGTTCTTTTCCATATCCCACATCACCAAGATTGTGGTAGCTACTACCATCAGTGCTGAACTGATGGAGCCTGAGCATATGTGCGTTTGGGAGCCCACATGTGTTGCAAAGTTGTACTACACTCAGGAACTACGGCAGACTAGAGGCACTTGTAGACACTGCTAACACCAATAAAAGCTGGCAAAACTGCACAGAAACTACACTTTTCAGCTCACCTATTAGCAAAGCGAAAGAACCCACTAGCCTGACATCCAATACCTCATCCTATTACAACAAATGCATAGGCATCGATGTAGTAAATTAATAATCCTCTAAAACTAGACCCTAAATTTGAATGACATTTATGAAATGTCTGCAAAAGAATTCAAAATAATGATGCTGATCAAATGGGATTCATTCCAGGCATGCAAAGATGGTTCAACATATACAAATCAATAAACATGATATGATATATCCATAGAATGAAGGACAAAAACCATATGATCATCTCAATAGATACACAAAAAACATTCAACAAGATTTAATGTCTCTTCATGATAAAAAAAAAAACTCTCAAGAAATCAGATATAGAAGGAGCATACCTTAAAATACTAAAGGCCATTATGAAAAACCTACAGCTAATATGCTGAGCGGGGAAAGGCTGACAGCGTTTCCTCTTAGGGTTAGGAGCAAACGAGGGTGTTCACGTTCACCACTCTTACTTAATAGTGGCAGAAGTTTTAACAGCAGCAATTACACAAGAGAAAGAAATGAAGGGCATTCAAATTGGGAGGGAAAAAATTAAATTGTCCATGTTTGCAATGACGTGGTTTTTTTACACATAGAAAAGCCTAAAAACTGTACCAAAAAGCTGTTACAGCTAATAAATTCAGCAAAGTTGCAGGATACCAAATCAACTACAAAAACAAAGTTACCCAGAACATACAGTGAAAGAGAAAGGCTCCTCAATAAATGGTGCTGGCAAAATCGAATATACATATGTGAGAGTATGAAAGTACATTCCTCCTTCTTACTATGTATCTGAATCAACTCACAATGGATCAATAACTTAAATGGGAAACCTAAAATTTGAAATTATTGTAAGAAAACATATTATCATAGTTTCAGGTTTTACATTTAGTTCTCTAAGACACCAAAGATGTAGGCAACAAAAATACAAATAGATGACTGAGATTTTATTAAACTCAAAAGCTTCTGCACAGCAAAGGAAACAATCAACAAAGTTAAGAAACAGAACAGGAGAAAACATTTACAAACTACTTACCTGACCAAAATTAATATCTAGACTGTATAAAGAAACCAAAAACCTGCAAGCAAATACACACACACACACACACACACACACACACACACACACACACCAAATAACCCAATTAAAAATAGACTAAAGTACTAAGTAGACTTTCCCAAAAGAAACCATACAAATGGCAAACAGATATATAAAATGCTCAACTTTACTCATCATCAGGGAAATGCAAATGAAAACCACAAGGAGATATCACCTTACCCCAGCCAAAGTGACTATCATTAAAAAGACAACAAAAATTACAAATGCTAGTGAGTAGGCAGAAAAAAGAATTCTTACACACTGTTGGTGGGAAGATAACTTGGTGCAGTCACTATGGAGATTCCTCGAAAACTAAAAATATATGATCCAGCAACCCCACTACTAGGTATCTATCCAAAGGAAATGATATCATTAACACAAAAGACAGTTGTTCTCTTAAGTTTATTGCAGTAGATAAAATATGTTAGTCACAATATCAAAATATGTAATCAACCCAGAGGCCAACAGCAGATGAGCAGATACAGAAAATGAGGTACACATACAGAAAGTAATATTATTCTGCCATAAGAAAGAATGAAATCTTTCACTTGAAGCAACATGAGCAAAACTAGAAGTTACTATGTTAAGCAAAATAAGTCAGATATAGAGAGACAAACGCCAAGCATTCTCTCTCACTCGTAGAAACTAAAAAGTCAATCCTGGAATGAATAGTGGTCACTAAAGACAGGCAGAGGAGAAGAAGACTGAAAAGAGCTTCAGTAATGGGCACCAAAGCACAGGGGGAATAACTTCTGCTTCTTTCTATAGCACAGTAGGATAACCATTGGCTAAAACAACTTACAGTACATTTCAAAATTAGGAGAACAGTAGAAATTCCCAACACATAAAAATAAGTAATGCTTAAAAAGATAAAAATATCTTTTACTTGATGATTATACTTTATATTCACGCACTGAATTACAATCATGTATCTCATACAGGTGTATAAATATTATGCTCCAGTCAATATAAAAAGAACTGCTCAGGCCCTTCCCAAGATGCCGATTCACCAAGCCTAAGACAGGGTCTGTACACGAGCACTCTTTAGGCTTCTCTGCTGTTGGTGCGCAACCAAGAATTGAGACGCACTGGCTAATGTGAGAAGTCGATGGGGAAACTTAAACTGGTAAGACCTGAATTCATAACATCACTAATATAAAAAGGAAAAGCCAACTTTTTTACCTCCTGCTGTGATGCGCTGTGAACTGCGGATCGTCTATGATGTGTCATTGCGGAGAGAGCCTGAATCTAACCAAGTGTTGAGACCTATCGGTCCACAGGTAAAATAAGCGACGCTGCAGCCTGGGGAGCAGCTCCCAGGTGGGGGGGAGAGAGACGGGGGCAGGGAGACCGGCCGCTGCTGGAGCTGAGGGGTGGGTGCGCGGAGACTCGTTATGCTGCACTTCCCCCTCTGTTTGCATGTGAATTTTCTATAACAAAATGGTAACTACAACAAAATGCTACTCATCACAAATTTAAAGCCAAGTTTCTCCTCTCCGGCGAAGGAGACAAAAGTCTCTTCCACTCCGTTCCCACACCCTCTTTTTGATTTCAGAAGATTTGTTTGAATTGTGGCCGTTGGTCAAGTAGAATCAATGAACCGGAATCACGGGAGTATAAAAAGAGAGGGAAAAGAGAATTTTGACAATTTTTCAATTTTGCTAAGGGTTGATTTTGCCATCTATTCTTTTTTTTTATGGAAAAAAGGTAAAACAAAATTTCCTAACTGTAATAGGAGAACAGCAATAGTTAATATATTACATATTGTTACCTTTAAAGTAGTTACTCAGAGCATAAAACATGGGCATAAAAATTCTCCAATTGATATTAGCACAAATCTTCCTTTTCTATGAACTAAGAGACATTAATAGTATAACAACTTGCATTTTTTTCTCCCTTTTCCCTTCCTTCCTTTCCTCTTTCCCCCACCCTAGTTCCTTTTAAACAATTCCTTTCCATTTCACAGTATCTATCATACATTTTAGACCTTATTTACTCTTTCATTTTTTCACACCAGGGAGAAAATACAATGTTTACACATGTGAATCTGGTTTATTTCATTTATGAGTATGATCTCAAATTGCATCCATTAACCTATAAAAGTCTCAAATTTATCCTTCTTTCTAGCCGAGTAGTACTCCATTGTATAAACATACCACATCTTTTTTTCCATTCCTCAGTCAATGGACATTTGAGTTGTTTCCAAGATTTAGCTATGACAAATTGTGCTGCTACACACTGGGCGACAAAGGCACGGCAGGAGGCAACCCACGTTCTCTTAAGGCCCAACCTTTTATGCTCATTGTCCTAGAGATAATCACTCCCATATGGCTGGTCACAAGCACAGGTTTGTCTTCACCCTAGCGGAGGATGCATTAGGCATGTCAGAAATTCTGTTCTCCTTTGCGAATGCTCAGCAGCTGCAGAAATACAGGTCTAAAACGACAATGAACGGATCTGTATGCTGCTTATTTCCCTTTCACTAACCTGGAGTGCTCTGACCTACAGATTAAGAGTTTATTATGTATTTTATTTTGCTCAGAACAAACTGTGTCTTGACTCATGAAAGTGTGTCAGTGGGGCAGCAAACAGTTCAGGGAAGGGAGGCAACAGTTTTCTGGTGAGTTGCTGTAGACAGTCCACTGAGTCTGTGCTAAATGGTAAATGTATCTCCAAACGTGGAAATCACAAAATTCAGTGTTATAATCCCTTTAAAGACCAATGCTTTCAATCCCTTTTTAAAGCATGCCTATATAAATAGAAATGCATGGGAAAGGACATGGCATGAAATGATGGGCTGTTCTAGGCTGGCATCTGTGTGTCAGTCCCTGGACTCTGTGAACCAACCTCTTCAGATCATCCTCAGATTGCTTGGTCCTGTTGCTCTGGATATGTGGCAGCACAGTACCTCATGGTATGAGCAAAAGAACCTCGAAGATGTGAATAAATTAAGGTTCTGGAGATGCAGAACTATACCAAGCTATGTCAGGTGGGCCCAATGTAATCACAAAAATTTTTGTTGCTATTTTTGTTGTTGTTGGAGGGAGGGTATCGCCATACAGTTCAGGATGGCCTTGAACTCACTATGTAGCCCAGGGAGGCCTTAAACTTGTAACGATCCTCCTACCTCAGCCTCCTGAGTGCTGGGGTTATAGGTATGTGCCACCATGCCTGGCTGACCAGCAACTTTATAAGAGGAAAATAGATGTGCAGAATCAGAAGAGATGAACAACAAAAACAGTGGTCAAAATTATCTGAGGTCAGGACTATGAGCCCAAGGTATGTAGATGATATCTAATAAGCTGACAAAGGGAAGTAAACATTGCCTCCTAGAGCCTCTGTGCAGAGTGGTCCTGCCCATGTAGTAGCTTTAACAGTGCCCGCTTCCCAATTTACACCTCCCCAGAACCTCATAATGTGACCTTGTTTGGAAATATGATCTACGCAGACGTATTTGAAGTAAGGTGAGGTCATCCTGTGTTAGAGTGGGTACACTGTTTGAAGTACCACAGTGTACCCATTAACCTGCTGAGGGACATCTTGATTGCTTCCTGGCTTTGGAAACTACGCAAATGCAGCCCCTATCAACATTCCTACACTGCTTTACCCGTAGGTATAACATTCAGTTCATTTGGTTTAGTGTCAAGCAATATGATTACTGGGTCATCTCTAGGCTTGTAAGAAACTGACAACTGGTTTTCCAAAGTGGATGTACCATTATACAGTCCCATCAGCAATGAATGACAGGTCCTGCTGCCCCACATTCTTCCTAGCATTTGGTGCTGCCGGTGTTTTGGGTCTTGGCCACGTTAATGTGCCCTGGTATCTCACTGTTTTAATTTGCAGTTCCCTAGTTATATAAGATGATGGGCATCGCTGACTGGTCATGTGAGTACCTTTGGGTGAGCCGCCTGTTCATGCCTTTTGCTCATTTTTCAGTGAGGCTGTTTGTTTTCTTCTCATTGTTTTTAGGGTTCTTGGTTCATTTTGCAGACCTGTAGCTGGTTTTCTCACTTTCTTGACCCCATGCTGTTTTGATACTGTTGATTTTATGATAAGTTTTGAAATCAGGACTTATGAGTCTTTCAAAACTATGTTTTCCTTTTCAAGACTGTTTGAGCTATTTAAGGTAAATTATGATTCCATGTGAATTTTAAGATCAGTTCTTCTATTTCTGAGGGAGGAAGAGGCCTTTGGGATGTGGAAAGAGATTGCAATGACTCTTCCCAAATTGCTTTTGGGAAGTATTGCCATTTAAGCAATATTATGCCTGCAGTTCACAAACACAACTGTCTTTCCATTTATATTGACCTTTAATTTCTTTTAGCAATGTTTTGCAGTTTTCAATTTATAATTCTTACATTTCCTTGGTTAACTTTATTCCTATTTGATTCTTTTTGGTTCTATTGCAAATGGAATGTTTTCTTAATTGCCACTTTGAATTATTCACTGCTAGTGTATAAAAGTTTAACGATTTTTGTGTGTTGATTTTATACCTTGAAATTACTGAATTTGTTTATTAGCTCTAATACTTTTGTGGAATGTTTTAGGATATTCTACATATAAGATTATGCCAAGTGAAAATAAAGATAGTTTGACTTCTTTCTTTTCATTCTGCAATCCTTTTATTAGTTTTCTTTCTTGCCTAATTTATCTGGCTTGCATTTCCAGTATATCTTGAAAATGGGCATTCTTCTCTTATTCCTGATTGTAGGGAGAAGCTTTCTACCGTTAATTATTGAGTATGAAGTTCACTGTAGGTTTTAAACAAATTCCTCTATCATATTGATGAACTTTCCTATTTCTAGTTTGATGAGTAAGTTTTGAAATCTGTAATTTTTCACCAAGAAAGGTGTTAGATTTGTCAAATGCTTTTCCTGCCTATATTGAGAAGAGTGTGTAGTTCTATTACTAATGAATTTTTAGATGTTGAGCCACACATTTCTAGGATGAATTCTACTTGGTCTTGGCTTACACTCCTTTTAATATGCCACTGAATTCATTTGCTAGTATTTTGTTGAGTATATTTTGTATCTATTAAAGGGTAATGCTGGTCTTAGAAGTGTTTCCTTTTCTATTTTTTGGAGGATTTGAGAAGGGTTAATGGTCTTTCAGTGTTTAGTAGATTTCAATAATAATATTATCCGGCCCCAAATTTTAGATTACTGAGTCAAAGTATTATGTGTCTGCTCAGAGTTTTCTATTTCTTTTGGAGTCAGATTTGGCAGTTTGTATACATCTATAAATTTTTCCACTTCAATGAAGTTTTCTAATTTGTTAGTGTACGAATGTATGTTTTATTCTCTAATAATCATTTGTATTTCTGTAAGGTAGGTAGTAACACCTCCACTCTCAATAATTTGTCTTCTCTGACTTTTTCTTAATCTGTCTACCTACCTTCTGATTTTTCTTTGTTCTTCTTTTTGTAGTTGTAAGGGGTAAAGTTAAATTTTAATCTGAGCATTCTTTTTAAATGCTATAAATCTAAATCTGAGAACTTCATTCAAAATCTGCTAAGTTTTGGTGAACTGTGTTTTCCTTTTCCTTCATCTCAAACTATTTTCTTATTTTCCTTGTGATGTCCTCTTTAATGCATTAGTTATTTTTAAATGTGTTAATTTCTACATATCTGTGAAATTTTCAATTTCTCTTCTGTTATTTCACTGTAGATGGAGAAGATACTTTATATGACTTCAGTATTTTTAAAGTTACTGGGACCCTTGTGATTTAAAATATGATCTATTCTAGACTGTTCCTTGTAAGGTTGAGAAGAATGCATACACTGTTGTTAGGTGTGTTCCCTATGATGGTATAACTGCTTGTTTCTCCCTTTAATTGCGTAAATTTTTGTGCCATATATTTTGGGACCCTGTTGTTGTATTCCAGTATGATAATAATTGCTGTATCTTCTTAGTGTACTGACACTTCACTAATATGTAGTGTCCTTATTCTCTTGTAATAATTTTTAAGTCTATTTTTCCTGATACTACTCTAGCTACCCTATCTCTCTTTTGCTGTGTTAGTTTTACAATACTGTAACAAAAACCTGAGATAAATCAGTTTATAAAGAAGAAAGGTTTATTTTGGCACACATTTTCAGAGAGTTCTGTCAAACCTGTGCTTGGCCTTGTTGCTTTGGGTACACAGTGGCACAGAACATTATGGCAGGAGCACATGGAAGAGGCTTGTTCATGTCTTGGCAATGAAGAAACACAGAGAGGAATGAATAAGGCCCCTAATATTCCTGAAACAGTGTGCTGCCCCCAGTGATATACTTCCCTTCCACTAGGCTCCACCTCCGAAAGGTTCCACCACCTCACAACAGTGCTACAGGCTGGGTTCTAAGCCTTTAGCACATGGGATTTTGAGGAGCATTCAAGATCCAAAATATAACAGTTCCAATTTTCATGGACTCAGAGCCAGGGAGATAGCTCAGTGGCACAAATGCCTGCCTGGCAAGTGCAAGGTCCTGAGTTCAATTCCCAGTATAAAAAAAAAAAAGAAACAAACAAATACCATGGACTACCTTTTCCAATTCTTTTACTTTCAACTTAGTTGTATATTTGTAATTAAGTCTCTTGTAGATAAGGTACAGTTTGAATGCTTTTCTGTCCAATCTACCAATTTGTCTTTTTCTTGGAGAATTTTATGCATTGCTGTTTATAGTGCTGTCACTAGTGAAAGGCTCTACCATTTTTTTGGCTGCTTTCTACATGTCTTACGTCCCCTTTGTTTCCCACTTCTTCCATTATGGTCTTATTTTCTGTTTAATGGATTTTTCTAGCGCACCATTTTGATTTCTTCATTTCCTTTACATGTACCGTAAGTTATATTCTCAATGGATATCATGGAGATAACAACTGACTCTGTGAGGATGCGTGTGAGAGCTGGGTGTGGTGGTTAGTTACACCTATATTCTCCCCCAAGGAGGCTGAGGCTGAGGTAGGCACTGTACCGCTGAGCTATATCCCCAGCCAATGCTGAGGCAGGAAGATAATGAGTCCAGTGCCAGCCTGGGAAACATAGTGAGACCCATTCGAAAAAAAGGATTTAATGTAGGGCAGGTCTATTAGTGACAAACTTCCTCAATTCTTATTTGGGAATATTTTGATTTCTCCTGAATTTTTGAAGGATAGTTTTGTTATTACAGAATTCTTAGTTGCTATGTATTGAATATGTCCCTTCCAAAATTCAGATATTATTATAATAGTATGAAGAAGTGGGGCACGGTTAGGCCATGTGGGCTCCTCTGGTTAATGGAATTAAGGTGCTCTTCCCCCTTTTGGAAGTCTTGAGTAGCCTGGATGGTTGAAATTGTTCCCCAAAGCAGGTACCCCCAAGCAATTGCCAGCCCAGGACCAATCTGTATGTTAATTTCTGGACTCAGAAATGTCTGCATCAAGTGGATAAGGTTATTTATAGAAAATGGACCAAGAGGAAGAGAGCCTGGGAAGCGAAAGCGTGAGAAGAGGAAATAAGAATTAGGGTGTGTTATGTATATGTACCAAATCCCAGTGGTGAGGGTAATCACTGTGTACTAACATTTTTTTGGTTAAAAAAAGGATTGTAAACCAGTGTGCAATGCACCTTGGGGTTTTGATTTTTGCTGGAAATCACATGGAACCATCAGTAAAAATGACTGTCTTTTTGCGCTTGTTCTCAGTTAGTGATAAAGCGTTTATTTTTTTTAACCAAGGTTGTAATACCCTTTCAGGGTTCTGGCTTGTGGGAAAGTTGTAGTTCTAGTCCCTATCTTGAGCAGACTCAAAATTTCATCTCTTCTGCTTATATACAATTAAAAATGAAGTTTGTAGTCACAGACTATTTCTGAATCTTAAAGCCACCTTCAGAACAAGTGTTTTTCAGCTTGTTAATCATGTTGGCTCATAGGGACTTATTTTCCTTTTAGGTGGCTTCAGCTAGGTATCAAACTGTTCATATGTAAATTCAACATTTCTAGGTAGTTACAGCAGAAGATACTTTATGTTAATTATTTTAACCAAATCTACCATATTTGAGAACCATAAATTTCCCTCCCTATTAAAGTTCAGGCAAAATTTTATGCATATAAGTAGATATGCTTTATTATGGCAAGTGTCTTAATCACTTTCTCACCACTGGGACACAATAACCAACACCCACTCCTTAAAAGAGAAGAGTTATTTTGACTCTCCATTACAGCCCATGGTTGGTGGGCTACAAGGCAGAAGTAGGGTAAAGGGGCACAGCAGAGTAAAAGGTGCTTGTATCCTATAGGCTAGGAGGCACAGAAAGAGGGAGAAGCCAGAAAGAGAGATACAACATTCTATAAGATGTCTCTAGTGACCCATCTCTCTCAGCTAGGCACCATCTCCCAACAGAACGTCAACTATATCAGTAGTACGATTTAATCACCTTCCAAAAGCCCTAATTGTGAGTACACAAGGTCTTTGAGAGACATTCTTGATTCAAACCATAACAATCAACTCCTGCTCCAAAAGACTCATGTGCATTCTTTATGCAAAATACATTTAGTCCATCTGTAAGAGTTGCCAGTGTTTTAATGGTTTCAGCATTGCTGAAAAGTCCAAGTCAAAAGTCTCTTCTGAGACTCAAAGCAAACCGTTAGATGTGAGCTCCTGTAAAAAGAAGTTAAACACTGCTGACATCAATGGCATAGGGTAAACATTCCTCGCTGCAAAAGGGAGAAATAGGCAGATAGAAAGGAATGGAACAAGGCAAGGCCAAAATCTAGCAGAGCAAGTATTAAATCCTGTAGCTCCACATCCAGCACCCTGAGCAGGTTGTACTGAGATGTGAACTCCAAAGAGTATGGGTAGCCTGCCCCTATGGCACTGCCAGTTGCAGCTCGCAGGGCATCTCTCAGGGTGGCTATGCCTGTGGCTTCTTCAGCAGATGTTCTATGTTCTTGGCTTCTCTACCTTCCTGAGGTCTCCACTGCACCTTCGGCTTCACACTCTCAGCTTCATGAACTGCCCTCTCAGGGGCACACTGCCTGACCTCCCAGGCCTCCTTATGAAATATAGATGGAAGCCTGACTGACACCACAACTCTTGCGTTTTGCAAGTTAATAAAACTAACACAACAGGGATGATACTGAGGTCATCACCAGCATGTGCAGTAGCCAGAACTGATACATAGGCAGCCTTTCTTCTTGAACAGGGTGGCCTATGGCTCTTTTCTCAAATGAAAGCTTTATAAGCTTTGCACTCTTTGGCCTGCAATAGATGGGGTCTTATTGATTCCTAAAATGCCCTCAAGGCATCGTCTCTATTGTCCTGACACAATGTACTTTTTCATGTTAAATTTTTCAGCAACCAAGCTCTCTGGGGCCAAAAACATACAGATCCCAATTTTACTGGCCCAAATTTTACATGTGCTTCCTCTCTTGCCTCTAGGAAAATTTTTCAAAGTTTTTTACTTGTCTCTCTTCTTTTGGTCCTGTTTCTCACAGCAAATATGGCTAAAAACTCACCACCAGCATTACTCATACTACAGCCTCAATACTGGGCTGCACTGAAAGGTCCTGCCAGGTTAGTCTACCATCCTTAACCTTAGTCTCCCAAAAAGTTTCAGGACATGAGCAAAATGAAGACAAATTTTCTACAGCATATAATACATGATCCTGAGTCCAACTGTCAGTGGAGTCCTTATTCCCAACTGAAACCTGAGCTTGGGTTTTACCATCTGCATTCCTATCAGGGTTCTAGTGTTCTTAGCTATGAGTAGAAACTCCCATCAAGCTTAGCTTATAGAATTCTGGGGTCTCTCTAGGCAGAATTTATAAACCTTCTTTTAAATATCTCCATAAACTCCTCTAAAGGCTTCCGACAATGTGGCTAGGTATATTCAAAGCAATGCCACTATTTCTCCAGTACCAAAATCTGTCTTGGTCACTTTCTAATCGCTGGGACACAATACAGTTCCCAACACCCACAACTTAAGGGAGGAAGAGTACATCTGGGCTCACAGTTACTGTCTGTAGTCAGCTGGTTCCCATGCGAGAGCAGCATAGCAGGAAGGCACAGAGGAGGGAAGGCTGCTCATAACTTGTTGGACAGTAGGAAGAGACAGAAGGGAGGAGCCAGGGAGACATACAGCCTCCTCCTCTAACAAGACCCCACTTCCTAATAGCAAATCAACTATACCTCCTGCATGCTTCAGTCGCCTTCTAATAGCCCCACCTATGAATGCATGAGGCCTCCAGGAAACATTCTCAATCCAAACAATAACAAGGAAAGGCCATAATTTCAAATTCTTAAGTAAACATATGACCCACACAAAGTTTATAGAGAATTGCTTTTAACCTGTGAAATTTTTGCCTATAATTTTACGATCAAGATTCTATCTATTCCTATAAATCTAGGATTTATTTGGACTTACTGTCCCAACATATACCCATATCTAAGTATATTTTCCTTATATTTACTATTTCCAATAGATTTTTTAATACTTTTAACTTAATTGTCAGAAGAGTGAAGATATCATATACATCTCTTGAATGTAAAAGCTAAACTGTGCTCTAGGAAGGTAAAAGGGAGTGAGACAAAAAGGAGAGCTAGCCGGGCGTGGTGGTGCACGGCTGTAACCCCAGCACTCGGGAGGCTTAGGCCGGAGGATTGTTGCAAGTTCGAGACCAGCCTGGGCTACAAAGTGAGCTCAAGGCCAGCCTGAACTGTTTAGTGAGACCCTGTCTCAAGAGACAAAAAAAAGAAAAACAGCTAGACTAAGAAATTCATGGAGCATACTGAAAATCAGAGTTTTTGGAAAGTACAGTACAAAGATGATAACTAAGATTTAAAGGGAGGAAGATGTTACCCCTCAGGAAGAAATCGACACTTTGAAGTGACCATCTGTTTTACAAAATGATCCCTTGTATAAACTGCCTAACCTACTTGATTTTTATTCTAGATCCACAGAGAAAAATGGTCTGTTCACCAAATAAAATAATATAAAATATCATAAACACAAAAACCCTCAGACACAAATATTTTTATCTGTATCTCAAATGCCCATTACAATTATTAAAAAGATTAAATACTTCCACCCAGAAATTGATTAAATTAGAGAAAATACATTCTTTATACAGTTATCTCTCGCAATATCATGATTCACTTATTGTGGCTTCACTGTATCATGGGTTTTAAAAAAAATATAATTCTATTTTTTTTTTTTTTGCGGTACTGGGGATCGAACTCAGGACCCTGCGCTTGCTAGGCAAGCGCTTATTCCACTGAGCTATATCCCCAGCCCCTAAAAATATAATTCTATATCACAGAGTTTTTGCTATATCATGGGATTTTGAAGTATATAGGTATTTATATAGTATTTATGATTTTAAATATTTTTGCCTAAATATTTTAAACAATATAAAAAATGTTAATTCAAACATATTAAAATAATATTAAATTGAAATAAAATACAGTATATATTTCATCACCAGACAAATATCATACTGTTTACAATGGAAACGCAGTATGCCACTACCAGCTGTGCAAGTTTGCCAACTTGAGATTATACATAGCAGACTATTGGCTGACGGAATGGAAGGCCACCAACCACAGCACAGGGTTCTGTATCCTGGGTGCTGATGGGCTCAGTGGCCGTAGCATTGGTCTGTTTGTTCTCCCAAGCTGTGTCCAGACATTTAGCATCCCTCCTTGTCCACTTCATATAGAGCACCCATATAGAATTTTGTATGTTGTTAAAATTACATAGGTTTAAGAGTGTAGAAAGTGTTTAAGAGCATATGAAGTGCTTATAAGAGCATGGAAAAGGTGAATAAGAGAGTGGGAAAGGTTTATAGGTGTGTGGACAGGGTTTATAAAGCCTTAAAGTATATGTAAATAATAAAATAAATATAACACCATTACTTTGCGGAATTTCACCCATCATGGGGGTCTCTGGAATGTAACTCCCACTATAGGTGAGGAATCACTACTGTACAAGATTTCACTACCAGTTTTGGAGACAAGAAATATAGCAAGAATCAATTTCATCATTTATCCATACTCAGTTTTACTGAAGTATACCATCTAGGCAAATTTAAATAATTAGATATCCATTTCCTGAGGAAAATTGCCATCAGGCAAATACAGGTAAAATCAGAAAAGCAATTGGAAGATATCATCAGTATTATTATGAGACTAGTCTTCTGTTTTGAAAAACTACATGCACCTTAATGGTTATAAGTTGATATACCCCTTTCACATTGTTACAGAAAATAACATTGAGTTTTACTAAGTATAATACTATTTATTCACTTCAGTTGGTTCGTCTTTTTCTTTAACTTGGTTCTTCTACTATCATGAGTATTAACTAGTAATAATAGTATTAAAGAAAAAGAAAAAGATGTAGTTTCTGTATTCTAAGAACTTTCTAATAAAAATTTCCTTTTTAAAAAAATTAAGTTTCTTGGTACATTTTAGGTATACATATTGATCACATTCATCATAGGGAATTTGCACCTGTATATCATGTAACTTGATTCTTTTTTTCCTATTCCCTACCTTCCCTTCAATCCCTCTTCCCTTCCTTATTTACAAAAGCTTTGTTTCCATTTCTTCCTTCTCTTCTCATGTTTCCTTCTTTTAACATGTCAGATGATTTGTATTAATAGTCAAATCTAAGAAACCTTGTCATGAAGGAAGATAGATTTCTTTCTGTTTAACGTATGTAATAGTAAAGGGAACAATGTGCCAAAACATTCACTTGACTACATGAGTTTCCATTCAAAAGTACTGTATATATTTTCTATATGATTATCTGCTAGCAACTAACAGCTGCCAGTCAAGAGGAGTCATTATACTGAGAAGTCTTATTGAAGGAGAAAAAGTAAATATGGAACAGCAAATCAGACAAACTTAAATATGACTACTGACTTTGCCATTATGTAACCTTGATAAAGCTATTGAACATCTGAACAATTTACCTGAAAAAAGTAACTGAATATGATACCCATGTCACAGGACTGTTGTGAGAATTGCATACTCTCAAAATCCTAAAAATAAGAAATATGAGCTTACAAACAACAGAAAACAACAGCTAGGGTGAAATGGTAGAATATACCCTTTCTCAATGATTGTTTTCTCTTTTTCTGTAAAGCTGTCTAAGCCTTTCTCTATATTATAAAATAAATTATATAACAAAATTTCTGCAATTCTACTTATGGATATCAAGGTTCTAGCTAAGGCCAAGTATGACCAAATCTAATTCATTTAATTCTATTATGTCCTTAATATGCTTCTATCTAGAAAATATTTTATAAAATTCTCTGAAATTGCTTTAAAATTTTGGCAGGCAGCAGTGGGAAGAGAGTATCAATCCATGGCTGTAGGAGTCTCTTAGGTTTGATCTCTCGAACTGAAACACTCCTGAAGACTGCTCAGGATACGAAGAACATACACAGGCCAGAATACACCTCAGGGGCACAAGTGCCTGCCTGCCAAGTGCAAGGTCCTAAGTTCAATTCCCGGTACCAAAAAAAAGCATACAAAAATCAAAATAATGAAGTATTCTTTCTCCTGTTCCAAGTCCTCTCTTCCTACCCCAAACATTTAACACCACACTATCAATGGAAACCATCTATCTACAAATTTAACAATAATTGAAAAGTAGAGTTCATTACCACTCTATCAGAATATTTTCAAGGGAGTTAAATATTATCACTTCAAGAGAAAAATTATAAGTCTGTTTTCCCTAGATACTCTCCTATGAAAAATCAATTCTTTTATTGGTAATTTACATGTGAAATTTTCTAGTTTGGTAAAAAGGACACTGAACAGAAGTGTTAGTTTGAACTAATTATTTAATTTCTCTTAGAAAGTTTGCCTCTACACCCTTATTATTTAAAATGTGGTTTCTAATAAAAATTAGAAACATGGTTCCCCAAACTAGCAGAATTAACATTACTTGAGAACTCACTAACAATACAGAATACCACGTAACTATACCCCAGGATGGGATACTGTTATACAGCAGACCTAATAAGCTAGGAATCTGCATTTTAACAAGTTGCCACATAATTTATGGACACATTAAAGTTTGAGAGTTCTATTCACAAAAGGGACTTGACTAGGTGGCCCTAAGGCCCTGTTTAGTCGTTTCCTATGAAAATCACGGTGCACGACACGAGAGCCTGCATTCTCACGTGCTAAGCGCGACCAGAGCGTCGCGCTGAGGAGCCGCTTCCCCCCACCCCCACCCCGCGCTCTCGGGCTCCCTCCGTGGTCCCCTCGCTCCCTTCATCCATTTATGGTAACTGTTTGGATCCGACTTGGTCTCTAAATTAGACTCCAAACAGAACTGACAAGTTCTCCTCCTCCTTTTCAGTAAAAATGAGATGCTTTCAAAAGTAAAACAACAATAAAATCATTATCCACATTTTTAGGTGAAAGAAAACAATATTCACTTACCTTGATGGGAAGTAGTGAGGTCCGGGTAGGAAGTAAGGGTGGTAAAAAGAGAATCGTGGTGGTGTCCCAAACAGTGTGGCTGGATGGCCAAGGGGAGGCGGCTGGTGGACATGTGAATGTGGAATGGGAGAAGCCTGGGGGATTGGAGCACTTCCGGGACAGACGGATATGCTGGAATACTCCTTGGGAGGCTGGGTGGTGGGGGTTGCAAATCTGGCATTAGCAGTACTTGCACTGGTTGAAATACTGTTGGTGCTCTCGAGAGAGACAGGAGTGGGTCTCTTCACAGAGTGACTGGGTCCACAAGGCAGCGGATGATTGTCGGCTTGGGAAGGCCCAGCGAAGCGCTGAGGTGGAATTGCTGGGCACAGCGGCAGACTTGGAGCCTGGACGGCCACCTGGGCATTACTGGAAACACTGGGCTGGAAAAGTGCGATGGGGTTTGGGTGCTGCACTGCAGGTGTGGGCAGCTGGATGGCTGGTGGGGCTTCACCTTTAGAAAAACAAATAGCACAGGTCAAGCAAGCGTTCATTGGATCACTGCATGTTCTTCTTTTCAGGAAAATCTAGTGAGCTGTTCAGAGAGCCCTTCACTAACCATCTCACCTCGTATCATCATCATTTCAAACCACTGTATGTCCTTTACCGCACCAGCACAAGGCAGTCATTGTAATTTCTTGTCCGTTGGCCATATTTGTCCTACTTTCTCAGCTAGACTATAAATGGCAGGGATCTTCTCTGCTTTGTCCACTACTATTCCCCAGACACAATGTTGTGACCACCACAGAACAAGCCTTGAACCAGTTTTTGGATGAATAAATAAAGTACTCATTGATACATAAAAAGAATAATTATATACAAATGCTGATATATACATATATATATTTATTTTTTATTCTTATTTTTTCACAGTGGTACCTTGGTTCATGAACTTGATTCTTTCCATGATTCTGCTCACAAACCAAGTTGGATGAGAACAGAATCAAATTCAGTGGCTAGGTCAATGGTGACCTTATGGGGAAATTTGATTTGAATCTTGTCCAGTTTAGTTTGTGACCAGAATCATGGAGAGAACTGAGTTCTTAAACAAGGTACCACTGTTTTTCTAACAGAAATAAAATTATGACATAGTTACCCTTAAGTAGTGGTCCTCTAGGAGAGAGGACAGGGTGGGTGGGTAGCAGAAAAAGCTAGACTTTGAGTTGGTATTATCTAAATCTTCCATGAATCTAAACATATTAACTTCATGGTTCAGAGTAGCACTATGAGGTTTTTTCTTTAAAGAATACAGGACATTTTTAATTGAAAAAATTAGGCAATCAACAAAATTATTTTACTTTCTTGCATTCAATGTGAACACAGGAGGAAATTTCCAAATGAGAACACCTTTCATCACAGATCAACCATTTGTAATAAGTATAAAAAGAAAATTATTATAGCAGGGCACGATAGACATGGCCAAGTTTTTAAAGGCAAGTCAAACAATTATGTGTTTTATCTTTCTATTCCTAAAGAAGACAGGACTGCTGAGCTGAGTAGCTGCGTTAGCGAAATGATCCCTAGTGTGCGTTTAACTACTGTTCTACAGTGAAATGCAGACTGAAGCTGCAGCCATGGTCAATGTCCATTTTACCCTGGGAAGCTGGGTGTCAATGAAGAAGCAGTTCAGTGACAGACTCTGCAATTAGGAATGTCTCTGTCAGAGACCCCAGTAAAATATGAATCTCACTTCAGGCTCATCCACATAAGACCTGCCCCTCCCTTCTTACCCTGGATGGGACAGATAATGCCCCACTTAAAACTGGGAGTAGTAAATTAAGGAACATGGTAGAGGAACAGGTTGTAAATAAAGTTGTCTGGGTTCTCACTGATGAGATCACATGGATTAGCCCTTCCATCTGTGAGGAGAAGCCCAAATTAGGCCTTTCCTGATTTTTCAAGTATAAGGTAATTTCCCTTTGTGTACCTTCTGAAACTTGTAAATCTATCACTTGGGATGAAAACAGTATAAATCTCTGCACTTATTCGCATGTCTGCTGTCCCCACTAGTCACCCAACTGCAAATGAGAGTAGGAATTGTTTCTGTTGATTGTTTGGACACCCAAATCTAGCACAGAACCTGGTTAATAAAAAACAGTTAAGAAAAGAATGGATAGGTGAAATACGCTGACAAATAAGCACACTCAATACTGCTTGTGTCACTGATCTGATCTAAACGGGTCTACACCTTTTCAAACCACCGCTTAAAAAAAAGGCTGACGTACAGAATCTTGTTAACAGGATGATTACTATATCCAAGACATTTACCCCCCAAAATTTACCCTGGCGCAGGTTTCTTTTACCTATACCTAGTTCAAGAAGTTCTTAGTTTCAGTGAAAAAGTATGGTCTTTTTCGGCAAAGAAAAATAAAATACAATAGTTGTAAAGAAACATCGATACACTTTCAGTTTCTGAAGACAAAAGGATCTATCTTTTACCAAATGCTCTTTTCTACCAAAGATATTCCTATAAAAGTTAGAAATGAGACATGGAAGTGATAATCATGCATTTATTTAACTCAATAAATGTTCATTAAGCAACTAACATGTGCCAGAGGCTGTTTTAGTCTAAGGTGAAAAATTAGAAGATTTAATTAAAAACTGTAGTATGTGTTTAAATTTTTAAAAATTTATTATTTATTAAAAGACACACTGCATTTAGCCCCATTAAAACACCCCCTCAACTCAGACACATGTATCTTGTCATTCTTGCCGCTTTCTGAAGCAGTTCTGGAAGTTTCTCTTTTCTAAGTGCCTTTAGAAACTAAGATAAGAAAAACAGGGTGAGCGCTGCTGTTGAGTCCCATCCAATGGAAAGAAAGGTTTGTAAACACACAGCGAGCCCTCCTCCACCTTGTTAACCAGATCTGGTACTATGCAACTTCTGGCTCTTGCCCAAAGTCAAAATATGACCATGAAAGATAAGAGCTTTGAATCAATTCAGGACATCAAAGCAACCACAACACTGCAGCTAAAGACAGTCATGAGAGGGGACTTCAGAACTGCTTCAGAAAGATGGCAAGAATGGCAGGATAGTGGCTGAAGCAAGGGGGAGTGTTCTGAGGGGAATGAATGGCAATATGTCATGTATTATCCCACTTTTACATTTAAACATTTACTGTATTTTTCAATCATATCTCACGGATACACAGAGTGTTACATGGAAGTACAGTATCCTAAATGTCAGGTTACAAAGCAGGAAGTTGAATAAGTAAACCTCTTGAAGACATGGGTGTAGACAAAGACTTTATGAATAAAATCCTGGTTGCACAGGAACTATCACAAAGAATCAACAACTGGGATCTCATCATATTAAAAAGCTTTTGCATAGCAAGAAAAACCACCAGCAGAGTGAAGAGATAACCCACAATGTAGGAAAAAATGTTTGCCAGCTGTTGCTCAGAGAAAGAATTACTATCAAGAATATATAAAGAGTGTAAAAAAAATCAGACCTTTGAAATTTAAAGACCCAATCAAAAAATGGGCATCTTAGATGAATACATACTTCTCAGATGAAGAAATATAAACAGCAAGTAAATATCTGAAAAAAATTCAGCATCACTGGTTACTTAAGAGATGCAAAGTAAAACAGCACTGAGATTCCTTCTCACCCCACAAAGAATGGCTAGTATCAAGAAATGAACCAATAACAAATGCCGAAGGAGCTGTGGGGAAAAAGGAACCCTTTCCACTGTTGGTTGGAGTGCAGACTGGTGCAACTACTATGGAAATCAGCGTGGAGATTCCTCACAAAACTAGGATTGGAGGCTATTTTCCTTCTGGATATCTTCTCAGAAGAATTAAAAACATCATAACACAGCCATATATGTACACCCATGTTTACAGCAGCACACCTTGTGATAGCTCAATCTTGGAAACAACCCAAATGCCCATCAACTGAGGAATGGATAAAAAAGATGGGGTCTTTTTATACAATGGAGTACTACTCAGCCATAAACAAGGATAAACCGAAGACTTTTATAGATAAATGGATGCAAGTCAAGACCATACTTATAAGTGAAATAAACCAGATGCACATGTGTACACATTGTATTGTCTCCCTAGTGTGAGAAGCTGAAAGGGTAAACAAGATCCAAAATGTATAACAGACATTATAAAAGAAGAAACTTCAAAAGGGAAGAGAAACTGAGATGGAGGAATGGAGAAAAGAAGGAAAGGAAAAAGAAAAAATTGTATAACATAGTTATACTACTAATTTCTTTTAGTTCATTGAAAAGAAAGGTTTGTACCAATATTGTTCAGACAATTAAAGTATAATATATTATACTCTGAGTAACTAATTTAAAGATCACAATATGCAATATATTAACCATTGTTACCCTCCTTTTATCTTGTTTGGAAGTTTTATTTGTTTCTCTTTAAAAGAAAAAAGAAAAAAAAAGCAGGAAGTTAATGTCTAAAACATTCAGTCCTCTCTGATAAGCTCCAAGTGAATATGGGAGATTTGTAAAAAATGCAGAACTCTACTATATCAAACTGTAGATAAAGTATGGTAGAAATTAGCCTGCCACTTCTCTTCTTCTAGCACACAGCTGGTTATATTTTCCAGCTTGCCTTACAGTTAGGAATGGCTACATACCTAAGAGCTACCCACCACAACATAAGCAGAAACAATGTCTATCACCTCTGGGATGGCACAGACAAGGCGCTCACACAGGATCCTCCCTGCTGTTTTCCCTCTCCAGGTTCAGCAGAGTGGCCTTAGATGTCAGTTACTAAAGATGGCCGAGTACAGCGCAGGAAAAATCCTGGGTCTACAGGTACCCTTTTAAAGATAGACATCAGAAATACCAACCGGAAACACTCACTGTGGACTTTACATGGGGGAAAATGAGTGTCATGTTTAAACCATTATACTTTAGAGCCCATTAATGTAATACGAGACACAGAGTAAACACTCCACTGGATGTAAAAATAATACCAGACAAGAAAATTACTAGAGATTCCATCAATGTACTTTTTGATATAGCAAAATTAGTTTTATTTATATCTGTCTTTCCTACAACCACTTTACAAACTCTTTGATACCACAGGCTGTAAAAATACCTTTATATTTTGTGTCTAGCAGAGATATTTAATAAATATCAAGCAGAGGACAGGGCAGGCAGAGGACAGGGCAGCCAGGCAGGGATGCAAATGCCGCACTAGAATTTACTCAGAAAATATGAGATAGAAAAATTCACTGAAACAGAGAAAATACCAAATTGTGCTTTTAGTTTTCAAATGGACTAAATATCTTAATGAGATAAAAATGTGTTGGGAAGAGCACATAGGGTTAGTAGACCCACAATAAAATGAAATAAGCTTCATTGAAAGTCAAATGATGGAGAAAGATTACTGGAAAGATCCATAAATTCAGTACATGAAACATTACATGGTAATAATCACAATACTTCTACATTTAAATTCCTAACTAATGAAAGAGGACCAAAAAAAAAAAAAATCAACTCACCCTGAGGTTACTCAATCTTTAGAACACAAACAATGGGTAGAGGTTAAAAGACTGACAAAGACAATAGAATAAAAAGGACATAGAAAAGTGAGGGCTGTTTTATATGTAAAAATGTAAAATACATAAATGTAAGGGTAAAACCTCAAAAGCGAAAAATGTGCCTCCAAATTGGAAAGCTACTGTAACTAACTGGACAATTCAAAGGGAACCCATTATATTCATGTGCAGTTGTGGAAAACAACCCCAAATGAAGAAACCAGGTCTGAGAGGCCTACCAGTTGCACTAATTGACTTGCTAAATACTTTAGTCTTATATTTCAGAAAGAAAAAATTAGTGGAATTATTTAGTCATTATAATATAAAAGGCAACTGAAAACACAACGAAATCTCAAAAAAAAAAATCCTCCTACTAAAGGACCTCCTATTAAAGACCTTAGGATCTCTAAATCTTAATTTTCACAGTAGATAATTTCAGAACACTAGATTAACTATTGTGTAGTGGTAAGTTCACAGGATGTTTTAATACAAATTTACAACATGAATTTAAAAAAGTAGTTGTTAAGCAGCCTTCACCTAGTTTATCTTTAGTAAATAAAAATGGAGAAAATTTTAAAATGGGGTCTGCCAGAGAATTTTGGAAAGTCAACATAACTTTTACTTAGTCAAAGTGGTGACCTTTAGCACTCCTAGCTTGGTGAGTCTATTTTATATAGCTGAAAAGCTTGTCAAGCCTGTATAGTACTCTTTTAATGTACAGAGATTGATAGAAAAAAAATGTTTTCTGTAAAAGAAATAATGACTCTATACCTTTCATTTTTCTTCTAATGAAGTAAAACAAACTTGCTTGAAAAATAAAATTACTATGACTTTACATTTAGAATTAGACTTTATATCTAGTGTATAAGTTGAAACAACAGAAGATCTAAAATCAGCATCTAAAAGATTAAAACTGTTTCTCCAAATTATTTTGTTATTTAACAGTTTATAAATGACTTAAGAGTATGAAATATACAGTGAAATTTCCAAATTTGCAAGTGGTACTAGCTCTTCTAAGTAATATAGTGCTAAGCTGATTAGAGTAAACTAAAAGTATTCCAAGGCTGTAAGACTAGATAGCAGAGGGGCAGGGCATGGTGGCACATGCCTGTAATCCCAGCACTTGGGAGGCTGAGGCAGAAAGATCCTTGCAAGTTCGAGATCAGCCTGGGCTACAAAGTGAGCTCAAGATCAGCCTGAACTGCAGACACTGTCTCAAAAAAAAAAATACCAGACAGCACAAGAGCACATAAATTTCATCATTTATTAGGTTATACATCCGGGAAAATAACTGCTTATCATTTGAGATCCAAGAAAGGAACTTTTCCTTACTCTAGTTCTCATTAGAAATAAAGGGTATCATTAAAATAATAATAATAATAAAAATAATAATCATTATAATGTCTCTGGCTACTGTTGTGTATGGTTCTAAAATGCTTCCTATAAGTCTACCTTTTGTGTGGTTGAGGCTTTTGGAACTGGGAATTGAACTCTGGGCCTTGCGGTTGCGCCATGCCACTGAACTATATCCTCGGCCCTTATAATTCTACCTTAAATACTAAACCACAACAGTCTGGATGCAAAAAGCCTATTAACATCAGAAGAAAAATTTTCAGTTCCTACCCAACCCATATCTTTTCTCAGAAGATATAACATTTATATATTGTATAAGAACTCTAAAAAGAACATTGGTAAATCTGTCTCTGAGAAAATATATTAGGTTAATGGCGCAGAAGAAGAAACAAACAAACGGGTGAAGAAAGCCTTTACTCCGGACCTGGAGAGGAGAGGCCTGCATGCAAGCACAGGGTTCTTCTGGGGCAGACAAAGGAGGCTGGGGTTTGTGAGGGCTCCAGCTAGAGACGGAGTTTGAGGGTCAGGCTCAGGGACGCCTTAGGAGTTGATTGGGGTTCCCTTGCACTGGCGAGAAGCAGAGGAAGTTGTGTTCTGGGCCAGGCAGGAATCTAGCATATAACAGTGGATAGAAGCAGATAATCTAAGACATAAAGGGATAAAAAGAACAAATGTGCATTATGAAAGCAAAAGTAAATAGCAGCATAGAAACAAGGTAAGCAAAGACATAAACCTACTTTGAAATGCAGGATGAAAGGCAGTACGACCTACTGGGAGACAACAAGCCTACAGTATTAACTTTCTGCATCTTTCTTTTAAGCCTGGCCTCCAAGGTGGCTTTGTTGCTACTGATTGCTAAAATGATGCATTTTTTAAAAATTAAAAATGCATGTTTCTAATAATTCACTTTTTAAGATATCTAAATCTCTCAGTTTGCAGAAAAGGCTTTATTTCTACCTCCGAGGAGGTAGAAATGCGGAAAAGCTGTTTTAAGATTATCTTAGTAGTTTTTAAGACAAGTGATAGTAAGTAATAAATGAATAGAGCTCTCCCTAGGAGGTGGGTGAACTAGACTCTGGAAGAGCAAACCAGTGATAGATAACAGCTACTAAGATACAAGCTACTCAGATTGGGGCTCCTGCAGTCAATAGACAGGAATATTGTAAAGAAGTGATAATGAAGAAATTCAGAGACAACAGAACAAAACAAATATTTGGCAGAAAATGCGTTACAGGCAGCAAGGGTTGGATAGAAATATTACAGGCAGTCAGACAGGGCCAGGCCCTTGAAGGAGCCAGGATGAAGACAAAATACCTTGCAAATGGAGAGATGGTGCTGTAGCCCAGATCTCAAAACAGAAGATCAAACACACCCACATACCGCCCCCCAGGGATGGACATCAGGGACTGATACTGTAAATACCTAGCAAGCCCCTTAGAGTCACTGATGCGACCCTTTACAGGAAAGGGGTTTTCATGCCCACTTGCTATGTGACTCACTTCCCCATTTGATCCTGATTTAATCAATTTTACCTGAACAATTCTTATTGGCTGACCATAGTTTTGTCCCACCTCACACCCACCTTGTGATTTCCCATTTTTTCCCCCACCTTGGACCCACATCACTTTGCGGTTTTGCTCTATAAAAATCCTTGGAAAAGACAAGTTCCCTCAGCAACCCACTCAGGCCCCTCTTCTGTCTCTCTCTCGGACAGAAGCTTCCTTTCCTTCAATAATTATATTCTGCTCTTAACCTCTCTTGTTCCTAAAATTCATTCTTGGATCTTGGAGAACATGAACTGCTTGGAAGTCTCTTTCTCCTACATCGAATGGATTACTTCCATCGTTTCTTCACAGCAGTGGCAGAATGATCTTTTAACAGATCAGTATTTACTAAATTCCAGCACAGGATGCCTCATACTCCATTAGCAAGGCATTCTTTTATCCTGAGAGTAAAAAGACACTCCTAGTTTCTATTGAATTACCTCAGTCATTTCCTGCATTATCTGACTAATCCAGGGGCTCAGCCTGACTTGCTTATAAGGTCTCCATTTGCTACTCTGGTAAACCCAGTGTTTTGATGTTTACTGAAGTTTTCCCTTCTCCTGTTTAATGTTCTCACGTTTTCTTTTCTGGATTTTATCACTAATATTGTTGCTCAAATTCTATCTAACAGATAAAGTTTCAATTCAAGAGGTAAAATTTTAACACAGCTGTGTAAAAATCAGTAAGGTCTAATAAAACCACTTTACCAACTGGATGAGCCATGGAGCTCTGCAGGCTGGGGATCACCACAGCGTAGGCAGGCGGATGGTAAGGGGAGACTGGTGTAGGGTTTGTAGAGATCATATTCTGTGTGGTACCAGAAAACACACTGGCAACACTCAGAGGAAAGCGCTTTCGCTTCCCTGGACGAGGCTGATACACCCAACCTACAGAAAAAGATAGACTTTTTAATATAAACATATATCTTCAACTTAGCATTAAAATACAAAACACTTCAAACTCTTTTGAAAGTAGATTATTATCTAAAGTAGATTTTCACACCAGGTGTCGTGGCTCACGCCTATAATTCTAACGTTCAGGAGGCTGAGGTAGGATTGCCCAGAGTTCAAAGCCAGCCTAGGTTACATGGTAAGCTCTAGACCAGCTTGAAATATAGAGACTTTATCTCAAAAAAGGTAGATTTTTCCAGCTCTTTGATACTACTTCTGTGAATGACTTTTCCATTGTGCATTGTAACATATATATCTATACAGCTTCTAACTGGTGGCCAATTTTGTAACCCATAATTAAATGGAAGAAGAAGGTCAAATGTCTTCCATATTCAGTCTGCAGTATTATCTACATGAAAGCCATTTACTTTTGAATCCCGAAGCTTTTCCTCCACTTATAGAACCTTAGGAAGACATTACTCTTCACTTTGTTTCCATTCTACAAGATAGAATTGTCTGTTTCTTACAATGTAATGGTAATAACCAGTCACTCTTTCTATGCCTAATTCAGGAAGAGTACCTCTTCTAGACATGGCAATTTCCAAAACCATAAGTAATTCAATGTCTTTCTAAAGCTGGAAGAAGGGAGCCTCCAGCTGCTATCTCTGACATTTTTCCTAAAACATCTCTGCTCATAATTCACAAATTCTTTTCCTACTATGCAGTTATGTTTGCTATACACTATCCATTTTTCCATCCTTAATCTCATTTATTTTACTGGTGGGCAGAAATCAGAGTCATTTCGGAATATATAAAATAATGGGACTAAATCTATGTTCTGATAACCATATGGTATTAGATTGGAGCATGGGGCTAATCCCTGCATTCTCTTAAGTGTATGATACACATTTCTTCCATGGTTTTAATATTTCTAGGATATTTGCAAAATTATATCCTAGAGTTCTAGAAATTTACCTTTATCAAATTTATACCTATAGTATCTATATGTATTTAATCAAAACTGCAATGAAACTGTGTGTCTCTGGTTTGCATTAGTAAGTATGAAATCAAATACCCCCCTCCTTGGTTCTAGTTAAGGAAACTTAATAGGCCTGGTATCAATCACTACTATAGTACTAGCCATGGTTCTCTATTTTGAACATAGCAGATTAGGGAAAAAATTACACATTTTTATTTTTCAGTCTCGTATAACAATCTTTGTTAATAACTTAAAAGAAATGTAAAAGAAGTTTTGTTCATGTCATTGATTACCTGGAAATTCCTCTCTGTGCTTTTCCTTAATCTTTTGTGCTTCATCATAATAAGGTTTCTTTTGCTCTTCGCTAAGTTTGTTCCACTCTAACCCAAGCTGGACACTGATTTCTGCATTGTTGGCTGCTGGGTTAGCTTTGGCTAGTGCTGGCCGGTGAATCCTCGCCCAAACCATAAAGGCATTCATGGGTCGCTTCACATGACCGTTTCTGTCCTTACTGAAGGGAGTATCTGGTATTCCTAAAAGACAAAAATTAAGAGACTTAATTAATGAGACACATACAATGTTAAAATGAAGTACACCTTCATTTATACTTATTTTTAAGTATCTAAAGAAAACATAGACTTCATTATATCCAAGAACTGCCAATATTCTAGAATTCCTTAAAATCCTTGCTACTGCAGAATCATTTTGAAGACACAGCAAATGGCTAGCTTATTTCTCTGAGCTTCATTAGTACCTCTAACAAAAAGTAAACATTTATTTTCCCACTAAAAATAGTCTATTATTAGGGGCAGGAATATGACTTATTCATGACTATAATCTGACTACTAAATTAGGTGTTACCTACATATTTATTTGTTTTGTTTTGTTTTTTGCTTTTTAAGACAGGGCCTTGCTATGTAGTTCAGGCTGACCTTGAACTCACTATGTACCTCATACTCAAGAACTATCCTCCTGTCTCAGCCTCCTGAGTGCCGGGATTATGAGTGTGCCATCACACCAGACTACACACTTAAAGAGACTTATTTACATGCTCTTGTAGTGTCCTTTAAAGAAAAAACTATATTTTTATATATAGAAAATATATATATAAAGAACTATACTTTAAAGAAATCTTAGACTCAATAGATGTTGTGTCTATTCTCAACATCAATCCCATGTCCTGAGAGATAAGAGAAAAATAATAAAATGACTCAAAAATGACTTTTTGAGACTCACAGAGCCAGTTGAAATTACAATAAAGTTGGCTAAATTTAAATCTCTATATAGTATATAAAATACTGTCTACATATTTATTATTGTTTCTCAGTTACTTGATTTAAAAAATGTAAACATATAAAAGATAGAATGGTATAAAGAAAGCTATCCCATTATTTCCATTAGAAAAGGAAGGCAAAGTTTAAAAACTGCTGAAGAAGAAAACTAAAAGGGTAAGGGGGGTAAGAAGAATCAGTAAAAAAGAAGCATAAAAGTTAATGAAAATATGAACTGAAAATTAATATAACTATCAAAGACATTTAGTGACACTTCTGTCTGAACTAAATCTTTAAGGATTTGCTAGCTATGTATTTGGAAATACTGGAAAAAGGAATGTTTATTTGTAGTTTTTATAGCAGCAACTATAGTCATTTCTTTAAAAAATAATTCTAGCTTATTCTATAATATTTTCATTTTTCAATCACTATTTCTAAATCCTTAGGTTTTAGAATAGTAAAGTGTTACATTTATTCATGAATTGTTTTCTGCAAGGAAAGTGGTTACTACTAATTTTTTAAAAGATAACCCCTATAATCAGTATAAACTTTCTTTTATAACCTTTTTTATTAAACACATAACAGCACTGAATATTTCAATGTTGCCTGATTGTGACCAATTGAGGGCTTTGTGTTACCTAGCAAGAATATTTGTGTATAAAAATTAGTTACCTAAATTTCATCGTTTGTTCTTGTGAGACAATTGTGTTGGTACATTTTACCAAAATACGTATAAGTCAAGCAGAAGTGATACCGCTGCAGACTAAGAATCAGTTCCATGATTTAATTTTTCTACTTTAGGCTCCTGAACTGCTGACATGTCTGCTATGGGGCAACATAGACGAAGTTTTGAAAACCATATTTCCCTGCTGTCTAATACCTGCGTCTGAGGGAAGCACAGTGAGCGGGACATCTTTGGTTTCAATTTTTACAGATGGCTCCAGTAAGGATTGCATTTTAATGGGCACTGGTGTCAGAGGGACCTTGGTCAGCTGTATCAGATCTGAAGGTGGAGGCCCCTGAAACTGGTTCCTGGTGCCTGGGGGAGCGGGGTGGAGAGTCAAAGGGATCCTGAGGTCTTGCTGTTGCAGCCCAAAGGCGCTGGACGGCTGGGCCAGGATCACCTCTCTGTTGCCGTGGGCCAGGCCATTGGACGCGGGCTCCGGGCCCAGTCTGCAGTCCCCGATGAGTCTGTCGGGATCCTCGGTTTTGACGACTCTGTCACTGACAGCAGCCAGGTTTTTGCCCTCACTGCCCATCACTGCATCCTTCATCACCTCCTCTGCCCCGAGCTTGCCCTTCTTCTCATCCCCTCGGGGGCTGTCGAGCGCCAGCCCGTGACCGTCCACGTTGGCCGCCTTAGAGACTAGAGGACTAGCCTCGACGGCCTTCCGAGGTCCCACCGATGGGTCCAAGCCGAGGCCCAGCTCGGTCTGCTTCTCGACCTTGACCTGCGGCACCTGGGGCTGCACTGGGCACACCTCTGGCCTGTAGGGGGCGCCCTCGGACGCGGGCGGTGGCGACACCAGCTTGGGCCTCAGCCGCAGCAGCCGTGTCTGCGCCTGCGCCTGCGCCTGCGCGAGAGGGGTGGGGCCGCCCTCGTCCTGGACTTGAGACAGTAGTGGCCTCTGTGGCAGCAGCAGCACCTTCTCCGACTTCATCTGTACCACCCGCTGCGTCCTGGGGTGTACACCTGGCGCCGGAGCCTCCCCACAGGACGAGGCCACAGTCAGAATGGTGGCCGCGCGCGGGGCAGGCGGCGACAGCGAGGGCTCCGAGGCCCCTGCACAAAAGGATATGCCTTCGACTGGCAGCGAAGGCGGAGCAGGGCGCAGCGGGCGCAGAGGCGTCGCCCGTGGCAGTTGGCGCGGCTGAGGCGGTGGCTCAGGCCTGACTGTCTCCATGGGGGAGGGGGGCGCACCGGCCTGGTAGTGGCCGGGATTGTGAGCTCAGCCGTTTGTTGGTGACCCTCCCCCTCCCCCTTTCGGTTAAGACCCTACCAAGGCCTCTGTTACCCAGAACCCTACGCGGTTCAAAATACGCCCTGTGGCTCAGCCGGCCCAATCATGAGCCCCTCAGTGGCCCCAACCCGCCAATCAGGAGCGCGTCTTTCTGCTCCTCCCGCCCTCCTCCCTTGCCTCTGGCAGAAGCATCGAATCACCAGCAACAGCCCCCGAAGAGGCACATGTTCCCCGTCTCTGCCCCCGACTGCCCCTCTCTTCTGGAATTCTCTTCCCGCAGTTGCCCTTGATTACCCCTCCCCCACCCAGAGAGCCAACAATGGCGTTGCCCAGGAACCTGTGCTGTTCTGCACTACTGACTACCAGGGATAAATAATGTCCTGAGCGTCTTGTTGCGGCTGGGAAACGGCCTCGCGTCTCCAGCCTTATACATGTGCTTTGCGAAGCCCTATACTCACCCTGC
>PVLD010001319.1:0-208211 GCA_004027595.1 Dinomys branickii | reverse complement strand
GTAAGACTGGCCAGTATGAAAAAGTCATCCAATAACAAATGCTGGCGAGGCTGTGGAGAAATAGGGACTCTATTACACTGCTGGTGGGAATGCAGACTGGTGCAACCACTGTGGAGAGCAGTTTGGAGATTTCTCAGCAAACTAGGTCTAGAGGTTCCATTCAAACCAGCTATTCCCCTTCTGGGTATTTTCCCAGAAGGTCTGAAAACATCATATCACTCTGATATATGTGCACCTATGTTTATAGCAGCACAATTTGTAATAGCTAAAATGTGGAAGCAACCCAAGTGCCCATCCACAGAAGACTGGATTAAAAAATTGTGGCATTTCTATATAATGGAATATTATTCAGCTATAAAGAAAGACAGTTTTGGGGACTTTGTAGGCAAGTGGTCAAAACTGGAGCCTATACTCATAAGTGAAATAAATCAGTGGTACATGTGCAGGCAATGTGTTGTATCACTGGTGTAAGAACCTGAGGGTGGGAATATAAACTAAGAGACATGAAGGAAATCTGTTTAAAAACAAAGAACAGATGGGACGAGGGAAAGGAGAAAAGAAAGAGGCAAAAATGTATGTATGTATATATGTATATACATATATGCAGGAGGGCTAACATGGTTCTACTATTGTATTATATCACTTAATGCTAAGGAATAATTGATGACGGGTTATTTGATCAATCTTGTATGTCTGCATGTGTTATCCTGAACACACACTTCGAAGATATCAATATGCAAAGCAGCAACTATTGTTAGTTTTGGTTTTTTTTTTTTTTGGTCTTTGGTTTTTTTGTTTTTGTGTTTTTCTGTTGTTGAGAGGATTAATTGTCTGACCAATTTTGCATGTCTGTATCTCTGTTCATATATATACACTTCGAAGATATCAATAGGTAAAGCAACAACCACTGTTGAGTCCATGTCACCTTGTCTGTAAATCAGTTTTTATTGTACTATTTTTTATGCTAATTTGTGTCTGTTTGTTAATATGTTTTTGTGCTTTTATTTTTTAAAAAAGGCACAAATAAAGTGAAATGATGCACACAGATACATCACACTAACACTAACTGATGGAAGTGTAGTTATTAGTATTAGAAGTAGATTCCAGAGGAATGTATATTATTGAAGATAATAAGAATAATTTCGGGCTGGGGATATAGCTCAGTGGAATAAGCGCTTGCCTAGCAAGCGCAGGGTCCTGAGTTCAATCCCCAGTACCGCAAAAAGAAAAAAAAAAAAAAAAGAATAATTTCATAACAATAAAGGGGTCAGTTCAACGCAAGGACAGAACAATAGCAGATTTTTCCCAAGTAGAGTGTTCCCTGGAAGTGCAAAGTTAGCTCCACTTTGAAAGTCAGTCCGTGGGATTCATTCTTTCAACTGTCTAAAAATTAAAAGTTGTTGATCATCTCAATACCTGTGTAAAAGTTATTAACATCCAAGTGAAACATAAAACTGGGACCCTTCTTTATGAACACATAGCAAAAAGTCTTTGTGACCTTTTTAAAATATTTCCAAAAAGCATGGTTGATCAAAAAAAATTGATATTACAGGCTTAAAATGTGTTCTCTTCCAAAGAGCCTACTAAGTAAGGAAAAGGTGCAATAGACTGGGGCAAAATCCTTGCAAACTATGAGAAGTGTTCAAAATAGAAGATGAATGTTTATTTTGCCAATTTATTAAATAAAAGATACGTTACCATTAAATCTCCTCAAAGCACTTCCCTCTCGCTTCAAACATAACTAACTCATCCCTTTTGCCGGTTTCTGAAGACGTTCTAGAAGCCCTCTTCTGTGGGTGTCTTTAGAAGGTATGACCAAAAACACAGTCAGGGCCGCCACGAAATACCAGTGGAGAGGAAGGTTTATGAAAACGCCATGCATGGCCTCTTCACCAGCCTTCCTCACAGATCTGGCACTGTGCGGGCTCTGGCTCCTCCCCAGAGTGAAATGACCACGAAAGGTAAACATTTGTAATTGATTCAGGACGCGGAGGCAGCCGAGGCAGCAGAATTACAGACACTCTGAAAGAAGACGTCCAGGACTTCAGAGAGTGGCGAGAAGAGTGGGACAAGTGAATCTGAAGGGCAGACGGCGCGTTTTGAAGGGAATTAACGGCAATGTGTCCTTACTGCAGTAAATTGGCAAATTCACTGTATTTTTACTATACCTCATTTATCTGATAAAGAACTTGAATGGAGAACATATTTTTAAACACATGCTCAAAACTCAATAAGAAAACAATGATTCTTATTTTAAAAGGGGCCGAATATGTGAACAAGAACTTTGCTATGGGTTAAACCTGAAGTCCGTCCCATGCTCAGAAGTGGGGCTTTAGAGGGTGACCAGGTCAGAAGGGCTCTAACTTTACCATTGAGAAATCCATGGATGGGTTCATAAACTGACAGCATTATCGGGAAGCAACGAAAAGCCCAGAGCGCAGCCCAGCTAAGGAAGTGGACCATGGGGGTGTGACCTTGGGGGCTGCATCTTATTCTCTCCCTGTCTGCTAGCTGCCCTGGGGTAAGCAGCTTTCCTCTGTCGCGTCTTTCTGCCATGCCGTCTCTGCGTAAAAGCGATGCAACCGGCTGGTCACGGACTGAAACCGCCGAGGTCAAGCGCTAAGATAAACCTTGCTTCCCTGGAGTTTCTTTTCAGGTTTTGTCACAGTGATGAAAAGCTAACATACAGCTAATCAAAAAAGATACACGGTTGTTAACCAGCAAATCAAAAGATGTTAAAAGCCATTAAGCACTGGGCAAGTGCAAGCTGGAAACACTACTCTCCACCCAACCTGAGTAACACCACAGCACCCTGCCTACACCACAGCGGACAGGTGTAGGGGCACTCTGAACTCGCATCGCTACCACGGGCGATGTGAAACCTCAGAAGCACTTCGAAAAAGTTCAGCGGTTCCTAACGAAGTTAACATGCACATAACCCACGATCCGGCCACTCCACTTCCAGGTATTTCCCCAAAAGAAGTAAAACTATCTCTTTAGACAAAGACTAATACATGAATATTCTTAGAAGCTCTATTTATAACAGCCAAAATATGGGGGAGGCGGGATAAATGTGGGTCAGTGCGGTACCACTGCGATGATATTACCTTACAATGGCCATGGGCAATAAAGAGGGAATAAATTACTGATGCGTGCGTTAAACTGAGTGAATCTCCAAACAATTACAAGTGAATGACTGGATTAAAGGAAACCACCAACCACCAAAATACCATTTACATTAAATTCTAAAAGATTTAAACTAACCTATAATGACAGAAAGCGGATCCCTGGTTTCCTGGGGAGAGAGGCAGGCAGTCAGGCAGAAGAGTTTTGAAGGTGATGAGTATCTTAATTATGGGGTGGTTTCTCAAGTGTGTATTACACATACACTTAGAACATAGCTAAATGTATGTCAACTATACCTCAATAAATTATTGATAAATATTAAACATTTACAGCATATATACGGAGCACATTCATGGTACTGTTATGAAACTCCTCAAATGCTGAACCAGGAGTTGCTAACAGAGGCCAGGCAATGGACAGCCTGGTACGACCAAATGTTTTCAGATCTAAGGCAAGGCCCTGGCCCTCCCGTAAGCTTCGTACTGGTGCGTTCTTAGAGAATGACCCCACCCGGCCAGCATACGCTGATCCCAGCCTCTGCCCACTTCCTGGGACTCTCGTTCGTTCACACTCCCGTGTCCACAGGGCGGCGCCACTCCGCCCTGGCACGTTGCTGCCATGCTTCTCAGTGTTTCCTCTGGCTTTGGTCTGCACCTCTGCCCACATGTATCCTCCAAATGGTTCTTTCTAAAACACAAATTGTCTGGTCATGTCACGCTGGTCAGTGACCTTCCATTTTCTTCGGGATAAGGTCCAAACTCCTCAGCTGGTCGTGGCAGGCTGTCCTTTACCTGGCCTCTTTCAGCAACTCCTGGTTAAAATCTACAAGGCCAACTTCCCCTGGACAGTCTCCAGGCCACTTCACACGCACACTCAATTACTCATTTCCTGAAAATGGTCCGTAGTTTTATACCAGCAAACCTTACACTTCTCCCTCTGCTGTTCCCTTTACTTCTCTGCAAATCAAACGTAAGCATCGCCTTTCTTTTCCTGTTCTTTTTCCTTTTTGGAGGCAGGGTCTTGCTGCATAGCTCAGGCTGCCCTTGAGCTCACTGTGTCGCCCAGGCCGGCCTCGAGCTGTAGAATGTGAAGCCACTGAAATGTGGGGAAGTCTTCGCCGCAGCTGTCCGCATCATCATTTCAGCACCAAAAGTGCTACAAACGGAGAGGAACTGGCCATGGAGAGCTCTTATACTTCTCCCCATGCACTGGTTCAACTATGCTGACCAGAGCTATGTGCGCTCAAAGAAATTCAGTTCTTACAGCTTTTACGTCCTTAGCTTTCCTCTCTCTGCTGCTCAGCCTCTAACTCCAAAGCAGAGACAAGCAGAACAGATCCCAGAACGAAGGACTTCTTTCTTAAAAAGATAAAGCTAAAGCCAGTCAACTAAAGCAGAGTAAGTAAAGTGAAATAAATTCAGCAAGTTGGTCATTTGGCAAGATGGGCTGGAGCAGGCAGACGGAATATTTTTAAAATATTTGGGGGAAAAGAAAATTTAGAGGGAAGGAGGAAAAAAAAGGAAGAAGAGGAGATAAACATTTGGTTCCCATAACACAATGGCTATATATTTTAAAATATGGTAATGATTTCACTGCCTTTATCAAATAATAACAAGCAATAACCACTACCTGATTTTAAACTATACTACAATGTGATAGTAATTAAAACAGTATAGAACCAGCATAAAAATAGGCTCATCAACTAACAGAAGAGAACAGAGAGCCCACTAACAAACTCAGGCACGTTAACTCAAAGTATAAAAGTGCAAAGTATAAACATAGGTAAAAGGACAGTATCTTCAATAAATGGGGTTAGAGTAGCAGAAAACACCCCCCCCAGCCAGTACACTTTCGCTTCTTAGTTGCCCGGGTGACAGTTCCAGTTCCAGTTGCTTCTGGTCCCTGAGAAACAGCTGGTCTCTGACGCAGAGCTGGTCACTACAACGCACACTGGATAAGCCAGTCCCCAGCCGACAAGCCATTCTGCCTCTGTCCTTCCTGCTTGCTCATCCCATAGAAGCCCTAGGCCACCGGAGATCTGGGCCTGATACTCTAGGAATGATCCTGATCAGTGCCCACTGACATAAAATAAACCTGCCTCTATTTTTTTTTGTCTTTTTTTTTATTTTAAAGACAAAAGAATGGAGACATATGAACCAGAAAAGCCATAAACAATACAGAAAATACAAAGTTATACAGAATATAGTAGGGAATTAAAACTGGATGTTGTATTACATAGTTATCTTCACATTAGTTAACACAAAAACATTAAAGGAAATACCAAATTGTAGATAAGATAGTAGGGAATTTGCACTGGATGCTGTATAAACCTGCCTCTAAATCCTGGGTATTGTTTCCATGTTTCCGCTTGGTGTAGCATCAAGAAAACTAGATATCCATATGCAGAACAATAAAATTGGTCCTACACCATCTATCAAAACAAATTTAGAGTCTATTTAAGATTTAAATATAAGACCTGAAGCTGCAAACTACTCAAAGTAAACACGGAAAACACTGGTCTAGGCAACAACATTTTAGATTTGACTCCAAAAGTGCAGGCAACAAAAGCAAAACTAGACAAACGGATTACACTGAAATGAAAAAGCTTCTCCAGAACCAAAAGGGAAATAATCAACAGAAGAGAAACACTCTGTGGGTGAGCAGAAAATATTTTCAAGTAATGTATGTGATAAGGGGGTAATATCCAAAACTTATTAGAAACTCAAGCAGCTCTATTGAAAGAAAACAAGTAACCTGATTTTTAATTAGGTAAGCAGTTTGAATAACTATTTCTCAGAGGAAGACACAAACATGGTACTACTGCTCAGCTTGGAAAAGAAACTCTGTCATTTGCAGAAACACGGATGGAACTGTCTATGTGGCACAAACCAGGTATGGAAAAGCAAATGCTGCATGCAGTTACTTACTTGTGGACTCGAAGACCACCTAACTCAAAGACACGGAGGGTGAGGAGGTGGTCAGAGGCCAGGGTTGGAAGAAATGGGGGACAATGGCCAAAGACTATGAGGCCTCAGTTTGACAGGAGAGATGTGGGGGGGATTCTTTCACATCAAATGTGTGTATTATACTGCGTGGTGAACACATCAAACAACCAGGTACAATTCAAAACTACTGAGAGTGAATGCCAAGTGCTTGCAGCAGAAACAATGGTAAGTGTGTGAGGTGCTGGCTGTGTTCAGTATTGATTCAATTATTCTCCAGTGTATTTATAAGTTGTAACCTCACTTTGTGCCTCACAAATATATACAGCCAGGAGCCACCAATTTACAGTGAAAATTTTAGAAACAAAATAGTAATGAGTGACATATGTTTCCTGAAGAGAGCTATGGGAAAAGAAGAGAAACCGGCCCGCGCTCATGCTTTGTTCAGAGCGTGAGGCTGGCTGACTTCGCCCTGTGTGAAGAGCCTGGGGTGCGGTTACCCGGATTGTGGTACCAGTCACTTCACAGGGACTGTCCAGCATGATCAAGAGACACAGAGCTCGGAAGGTATAAGGTTTCCGACGGCCTTAACAGCACACAGCTTTACAGTAAACGTTTTTCAGGGAGTGAAGAGTACACGCCAAGGTTATTAATAAAAGTATACTACAGTAAAGACATGAACCAGTGACACGGTAATTTACTAATATTATCAAGCTGCGTGTCCTGTACACAGCTGAACACGCTAGACTCAGATGACTAGCAGTCCACTAGGTTTCCTCGCGCCGGCACCACCACAGACATGTTAGTAATGCCTTGTGTTAGGATTTTAGGATGGCTAGGATGTCAACAGACAATAAGAAGTTTTCAGCTCCATGATTATTTAATGGGACCACCACCTTTCCTGAAATGTCACTATGTGGTATATGTCTGTATTTAATTGTCCTGGACATTTAGTTTTATTGAATTTTGAAACAAAGCATCTAAAACCTAAAAATGCTCGATGGTCAGTGGGGTGATAAGACTATCAGAAGAGTTATAGCACAGTCTCTAGCCTGCAGTCATGAAGTTCCATATGTAAAAAGGATAAAATGGGAAAAATACTCTGATAATGCCCACTGCCGACAGGTGACCCACCATCTAATTCCTTGTGCTAGACTCATTCTTTAAGTTTCCTGTCTGGTGACCCAGAACTGGAAACAAGCCAGCCCAAACTAATTCTATCAAGGAAGGCCACCGTTAACTTTAAAGCAGGAATGTAGCCCTTTGGGCTTTACTAATTCACTATACAACCCACAAACTCACCCAAAGTCAAATCCTATTGGGTAAAATATCATTCTCTGAATAGCATTTCACCTTTAAGTAATCAGTGTTTAAGTGCTCTGATGGCCGTCAACAGAAATAAAAGATCTCCATAGACCAGGACATTTTAAAATACCATAAACAATATAGCAATCTATAAAAAGCTGTAGTAATTCTCATTATTACCTTTACAGTACTATATTAAGATTTAAAATAAGCTAGACATGGTGGTGCAAGCCTGTAATCCCAGCACTCAGCAGGCTGAGGCAGGAGGATCCCTGTAAGTTTAAGGCCAGCCTGGGCTACAAACCGAGCTAAAGGTCAACCTGAACTGCACAGTGAAAACCTGCTTTTAAAGGACCAAATAAATAAATAAAATTCAGAATAAATAATTACTGAATTTGCTAAATCATAAGATAGTCTGTAATATGTTTACCTTTTTTGTTATTTCGGAGCTTTGGGGGAAATTTTTTCAGAAAAGCAACACCCCCATGTTTTATTTTTTATCATAGTTCCAAATACTAAGCAAGCACAACTTTAAGCAAGTGGAATAGGGATCTGAATCAACTGCCGCGCACAGACTGCGCTGACCTTTCCGCGGTGTGAGACACAGCAGCAGCTGTTCCCCTCCGAAACCTGCTTTGGTGTCGCCTCGGGATTGGCCTACGCGCCTGGAAACAAGCGCGGGCCATCCCCTGTGGCTCCTTCCAGCAGTTCTAAAATACACCGGGCCCTGCGGAAGGAGATCCCAGCGAATCCCAGGGCCTTCTCTCAGCGCCTCCCGCGGGGAACCCTTCCCGCCCATCCACCTGCACACCTGCTCCTCCTCTGGGCCTGCGCCCGTCTCCCGGGAAACGCCCCCCTCCTCCGTCTCCCGGGAAACGCGCGGAGGCGGCCCAGCCGCTGTGCCCTCTCCGCAGCCCCGCCGTGGGTCATCAGGGGAAGAGCAGCGAGGGCACCTTCCACCTACTGCCTGTGTGAAGAATAACCCTGTCGTGTCCACTTTACCAAGAAGACGTCGGTTAACTAACGTTACCGGCTTCACATTTCGGAACGTCCCCCGCAAACGCGCCCTGAGCATCACCCGGGGCTGCGGGTGCAACAGACCCTCAGCACGTTCAAGCTGAGCAGACGCGCGCTTAGGTTGCCAAACATGTAAAATTGGGATCGGCAAAAAGAGCAAACACAAAGCGAGACCTCCTTCCCCAGAGCAGTGTCTGCGGAGGCTTTCCGAATCGCAGACAGATCCTGTCGCTCCCTCTTGGCCGGGACCCCGGGACCCACATTCCAGAGCTAGGGAAACAAACGGGAGGACCGTAGCTGGGGAGGGAGATGCCGGCGGGGAAAAAGCCCTGAGCGCGCGGGGACGGGGGTGTCCGCGCTCTGCCGCCAGGGGGCGCCAGCCACCCGTGCAGCCGCAAAGCGAAGAAAACCAGGTTTGCTAAATGTAAGCGTGGCAGTTTTCATCTGGAATACTATTTGGTGTTGATTATGACTACCGTTCCACGTCTGAAGTCAAATCAGAGATCACACAGACATGCATTCGGAGCCCAGGTGTCCACTTATGCTGCGTGCGCCAGCCTGCATTTAGAGGAACACAAACCGGACGGCTACTGCAGGCCAACCCAGGGCTGCCCTGGAACAGCGAGGACAGAAGGGGTATATTTTACCCCTTTACGGGCCACAGGGCCCTTGGGTCCGTGTGGGAAGGACTGTCTTGCCCCTGGGGTGACCCCGCTGGGCCCGCAGCGTCTGCGGCGGTCTTGCTATCTCCCCCAGGGCCAAGTGCCCCCTCTCCTCTTCCATCTTTCTAGGGTAAAAACCTCCTCTCTAGGGTAACAACATAGTCAGTAGGCGGTAAAGGAAATGTGAAACCACACCATGTAACGGTGCGTAAAAGACCAAGCTTCTGTCACCCCCGGAAGACGACCTCCAGGCTAAGCAGGAGTAAAGCAACCATCCCTGACCTCTCTCCTGCTGCAGGCCAGGGGGCTGAGTCCGGACGCTCTCCTCGTTGTTCTGCAAACGCCAGCGCCCATTCGTAGCTTCGTCATTGATATTTTAACGGAGTATGAGAATTTATGAAGGACCGCATGACTAGGGTCCCAAAAACAAACTAAACAAAGGCACGAGAATGTGAATTTGTTGGATTTTTTTTTCGTTTTTCCTGACAAGCTGTCACAAAATGCCTCAGCCTTAAACCCTAGAATGAGCCCTCTAGTGGACCACGAGAACAAGACGTCCCAACTCAACCAAAACCACCGCCCGCTCCCCAGCATTGAAGTGTCAAAGGCACAAAGCACTTTTCCACCCCTCATCTGAGAGAGCTGCAGTGGCGACCAGCATTCCCGCTGCACTATCTGCCAGGACAACAGCGAGAGGCTGCCAGAGGCTTTGCTGGAGCCTGGACTGTCCCAGAAAAGACCCAGCACTGCACAAGAAGCAACCCAGCTAACACTGCACAGATCCTGGCTTTTCCCTCAGAAATGATCTTTTAATTCTGTGGATGTTTTGGGGGCTCTCAGTCACTTTTACCTGCGTAATAGCCCACTGCATACTGTGACAGTAACCATATTGGGTCATAAAATAATTTAGGTCTGAAAGAAGACAAGCCCCTTCTTTTCAGGTTTTGGCTGTAACTATGCCTTCAAAAGAGGGTACAACTATTTTAAAAATTAAATAAGAAAAGGGAAATCCAAAGGGTCTCATCATTATAACGCAGAAAAGAGAAAAAGAAAGAAAGGAGGGCAGAGGCAGGAGAGTGGCCTAGAACAGTGCTTGGAACAAATTAGTGCTCAGGAAATTTGTTGGGGTGGGGATATAGCTCAGTGGCACAAGTGCCTGCCTGGCAAGCGCAAGGTCCTGAGTTCAATTCCTGGTACCAAAAAAAAAAAGAGAGAGAGATTAAAACATTCCTTGAATGAAAGAAGGAATTCCTCGGGAAAAGGGAATGACTGAAAACTGGATGTTTACTTGAAGACCGTTCCATGTTTTTTCAGCATGTAATGCGTACTGTTCTTTGAGGAATCCTGTAGCATTACGTAGTTCCTCCATGCTCTCTCTGCTCACCAGTGGACCTGACGTGGAGATGGTCGTTTGGGGGTAAGTTTCTAGGTCCCAACGCGCAGCGCTTGTGTGAATACTTACACAGTGCCTCAGTTTCTGCCTGAGGCTGTGAAAGTCTTCTACAAAATGTATTTCTTGGCAAACTGGAAACTGGAGTTGATCAAAAACATCTTCCATAAAGAAGGAAAGAAGATCTTCCTGGAATCTGCAGCTTTTCTACCAATAAGATACAAGAAATGGCAAATGTATGAATAGGTGGGTCTTTCTCATGTCACTGAGACAGGCCCCTGATTATTACTCGCTATCTGAAAAATTAAAATGCAGGGAAAAAAAATCAAAGAAGTAAAAGGTAAAAATGAAAACCACTTTCCGACTTACCATAAATAGTGTTTTTGTTTTCTTTTTTAATAATCGAATGGGGCTGGGGATATAGCTCAGTGGAATAAGCGCTTGCCTAGCAAGTGCAGGGTCCTGAGTTCGATCCCCAGTACCGCAAAAACAAACAAACAAACAAACCAAATAATCGAATGTTTTTTATGCAGTCTTCCTACAACAAAACAAAGAGAGGTAAGCGATGTGCCAGCCTGCAGCGTCCGTTCGGGCAGCCTTCGAAGCAGAACCCCTACTCACCGGAATGGCTGCCTTCAGCCTGGCTGCCTTGATGTAGAGGGCGTCCACAGCTTGGGACAGGGACTTCCGTGAGGGGCAGCTTTTGGTGAAGGAAGACTGAGATGGCCTGTGCTTGGCAAGGGAAAGGAGCAGAGTGACACACAGCAACCCAGACCTCAGGAAGCAGCGTGCTCACATCGCCCTCTACCCCGTGCAGAGCTCCAGTGGGTCGCGCACAGCAGCCAGGCAGTTGTGTGGCTTAGATGAGAGGATAACCTACTTTTCAGCTTCAAAGCCGCCTCTCAAATGAAACGTCGTGAAAGATAACTTAGAGTTTATATAGAGAACCCTTGCTTTGGTTTGCTACTTTTTTAGAGTTTGCTTCATAATCAAAAAACATTGACCACACCATCTGTCATGTTACGTAAAAGTACAATTTACTGGCAAGATTGGACCCCTGTTTCCAAAAGTAACTGAGAGCCTCAGATGCATATCTGAGGCCGACTGCATTATTTTAGAAGTCAGGCCATGCCAGTGAGAAAGCTTGAGATCCAGGAGACTATGCTACACTTGGCCTTAATCCTCATATGAAAATCTCCTTTCTAACCAGAATCCTTTAAAGGGGTAGGAAAGACAGCTTGAATGGGTTTTAAGTTTATCTTTTTCCAAAGCTTTCACCCGCTTTATCCTTCTTCCTGGGAACCAAGAATCCATACCCAGCTGCACGACTTTTTCCAGCCCGGGAGTTGTAACTACCCTAACATTTTCAACGTTTCTTTTGAACTAGATCTGGATGTGTTGCTAAGTGTTGTATCATTGGTGTCTCAGTTTATCACTCAGACTTTACCCCCAACCAGATATCCATACAGTGACAATTCCTTGAGGAAAAGGGGTATATCGTGTTCGTCTTTGACTCAGCAGCCACCATGGTGCTCATGTAATGCACATCCAATATTCCTTGAATAACTACTTCCCTTCCTTCATCATGAGATGCTGCAATAATTTCATGAGTACTAGGTTAGATGCTTGGCTTTTGAGTAGATTTCACTCACAAATTTTTCTTAAGGATCTTCTACACAAAAAATAGTTCTAGGTCCTCCAGGGCTAGCAGGTGGATGCTCCATGGATGCCCACCTCCTCTTCTGTCCCAGCTCTTCGTATAAATAAGGCAGCTCCCACCTTAGAGGCAGACGCAGCCCAGGGTGAGGTACTGAGAAGCAGCGCTGGCTCACCAGGCCCAATAGGAATAGATTTACTCTAGCAGCAGGGGCAGGTCAACACTAGGAATCGGGTTGTAAAGAAATTAATCAAAAGTGGGAAAGTTAATAACAAGCACCCAAACCCAAGAATAAATTCTAAATCACGGCAAGCTAGCTGGTAGAGCAGCAAAGAACAAAATATAAGGTGAGAAGTTTAATGCCTTAGGAGTATTTTCCGCTGTTCTAAAAGAGTGAACCCCTTCAAAGGTCCCCAGCACCATTCCCAGGAGCGTTCTGCTGGCAAAGGCCACGTTCCACTAGACGGCACGAGAACATTTCACAAAGAGCAGCAGCAGGAGACAGGGCAGGGCAAACCGAGCGAGGCTCCATGAAACTTCACAACATTCAGGGCAGGGAAGAATTATTTTTGACTGGGAGGTGCTGGAACACAAATGCCTGGAGGCTTTCATGAGAAGAGGAGCCCCTGGTGTGCAAAGTGCCTTGAGAAAGAAAGAGTACGAACTCCTGATATGAGGAGCTCGCGTGACTTCAGCGTGCACGGGGTTAATATGAACACCCTGCTGGCTAGACAGAGGGTTCTTGTGGTTAAACTGCTTACCTTACCGCTAAGCTGAACTGCAGTCTCTTAACACACGGTGTGGGTGCAACAGAAGGACCACATAAAGCCCTTCCAGGAGTCATTCACTGCCTTGAACAGCCAATTTAATACCCCTGCTGTGTCCCAACAAAACTTCTGTGCAATTCAAATTGCTGGCATTAGTAAATACAGTTATACATTCTGGAATCTCTGGTGATTTCATTCGAGTGCCTTATATCCTTCAAATCATTATTATCCAAGGAAGATCATGTATAGCCCAAGAATGCCAGTGCTCTGGTTGGCAGCGAACCCAAAAAACCTAAAAACTGTCACTGTGCATATAGAACTGAAAACTCTATCACCCTGTTGGTCCACCCCAGTCAGTAGATCTGCCTCATGAGGCTCTTTTAATGATTAGCCTGGCATTACAGGACGAATAGGGGCAACTGTCAAGGACACAGGCCCTGAAGGCAACTCCAGAGGGGTACGAAAGTGTGGTAACAAGAGAAGCATTGCAATCAGTGTCCGATGTCACTGGAGCAGCAATCTAAAAGGAGGTTCTGTGTTTGGGGGCGTGTGTTTTATCACTTTCACAAGCTTATCATACAGAAATGTATAAAAATTTCTGTTAATCACAAGGAGGTTTGGTTTAAAAATGCCAACTTACCATTTCCCAGTGGCGTCCTTAGCAGAATCACTAAGCTTCTTGAAAGTTCAGTTTTGTCATCATGAAGGTTGTTGTACGCAAATGTTACTGTAAAGAACAGAGCGTTTGCCCCGATGACGGCCATAGAAGAGCTCCGGAAGAGATGAATATTGCATTGTTATATATCAGACAATAAACAGCAAATGCACATGTAATGCTCTGGATAACGTTAAAGCTCATCCTGAGGCTTGGAAGGTTTGAGGAACGTTTGAAGAAAATAAGGCAAGTGAAGGATGCTGCAAAATCGACATAGTTCAGAAGGGGTGAGCAAGAGGATTCAGTTGCTCTCACGCACATCTAGAGGGCAGGCAAGCACCACCGAGCAGAACGGAGGCCACTCCTGCATCTCTAAGACAACCACCCTGCCCCAAACTGTAAGGACCGCTCCAACTGCCCAGTGCTACCAGAGCAGTCATTGCCCCTAAGATTTAAGTCCTCTCCCAGCTGAAGAAACCCGCTGCTCCCTCTCTGATGACCCAGCATGCCAGGTGAGCAACATGAGCTCAGCAATTGACGCAGAGCACAGTTCATTTGGAGCCTTGGCTGCTTCCCTTCTATGCAAGTAAAAACAACAAACATCAATCCTGTATTATTAATCCACTTATTGACTCTGAAACGTTATTTTGTATTTTAATGGTTCTGAAATCAAAATGTGTTTTATAATCTAGAGAAATTAAGCAATGTGATCAAAACCTACAGTTGATGTTTAAATTTTTAACATGTATTACAAGCTGGGTGTGGTGGCACACACCTGTAACCCCATCACTTGGGAGGCTGAGGCAGGAGGATTGTTGAGAGTTTGAGACCAGCCTGGGCTACAAAGTGAGCTCAAGGCCAGCCTGAACTGCATAGCGAGACCCTGTCTCAAAAAGACCAAAAAATATTACAGTAAAATACACATTGCCATTAATCTCTCTCAAAATTCTCTTCCTGGCTTCAAACGCTCTCATCCCATTGTGCTTGCCACTTTCTGACACGGTTCTGGAGTCCTCTTCCGTGAGGGTCTGTAGTCTGCCTAGTTCTTGCCTCTGTGTCCTCCATGGATTCAGAATATTGACCTTCCCTGGTCATTTTGACTTTGGAGAAGAGCCAGAAGCTGCGCTCTGTCACACGTGGCCAACTAAGGTGGCTGAGGACACGACATCAGTGTCGCCTTTTTCACAAGCCGCCTTCCCGTCGGGAGCATGAGGCAGCAGCATTCACAGTGTTTTCACCACACGTCATACACACTCACAAAGAGGACTTCTAAGAACACCTCAGAAAGAGGCCGGAACGGCGGGTAAGTGCGTTCATAGTGAGGCGAGTATTTCCAAAGGAATTAACGGCTGTTTGTCTTTTGCTGTTATAATTTTTTATTTTAAACCCACAGAATTTCTTGGTCAGCCCTTCAGCGTCACCCCATCCGAACCCACATGCAGTTTTCCTCCCTGAGCAGTCTCGCCCCAGCTCATAAGCACTCACGATGTTCGCACCTCTTCCAAGCTGTGTGTGGTTCTGATACCAGGGTTTAATGTCACTGCTGTTTAACTACCTTCAGAAAGGTTATTCCATGACCCACTATTGAGACCAAAGTTCACACGTTCACAGAAGGCCCAGCCCAGGACTGATGCGCGAGATTGATAGTGATAGCACAGAAGCAAATATTTTCTTTTGCAGGAAGGACTAAAATCACATGTTTACTTGCAAAGCAACAACCAACCGCTATCATGCCATAGTTTATACTCAGCAGCATTTTTCCCTTTCTTAGCAATAAAAAAGTATAACTTCTAATATACAACACCTTCAACTTGTAATATACAACCTATGACCCAGTGTGCTAAAGTACAATATCTAATCACCTCAATGACTGGTATAGTTATCTACAGCCATTAAATCAATCCACTGCTATGCATAAGTAAGTGGAACTATTTTAAACCAGTGATCCTTTTTAAAAACAGAAATCCAAAATATTCTTCCAGGATAGAGCCCGAAGGTATAGGTAAGAAACTGTTACAAATACTAAGTGTGTTTAATCTGGTAATAATTGCTTGCTCTAGAAGATGTAGGTTGCACTCCAGTGGTTAATTCCACACAGGAAACCTATGTATCTCGTGTTTGCACAATCAAATAGACAAATGCCAAGAGGATAAAGAAACAATGAAAATCAGTGCAAAGGCACTGACCAGGAAGGAAAGGATGTGACTTCTAGATAAAGGGAGAGGGATGAAGGGCGGAACTCATGCAGATTCCCTGGCACCTGGTCCCAGGGTCTTGTGCAAGGCTCCTCGTGCCCTGCAGGTTTTCACTCTTCATCGATAATGCGTTCGTGCACCAAGTACCGAGTGCACATCACCCCCTGGCTGCACTGAGGCTTGGGATCCATCAGTGAATGATGAAATTCGTGATTTCCTAAAAGAGTCCAGTGACCGGGGGCAGGGAGAGGAAGAGACAGAGATACACATACTATGTACACATTATAGTAAGTGTTGTATGTGCTATATTCTGGATCTGGTCTGTATATTACCCAAGGGCCCTTTGTGCTTAAAGGCTTGGTGCCAGGTGGCTTTCTGGGGAGATGGCAGGCCCTCATGAGGTCCTTAGGTAAGTGGTGCCTGCAGTGCTCTCGAGGAACCCTCCGGTAGCTTTCGTGTGACCCCTTGAGTTCTCATGAGAGGGCTGTAGCAAGGGGAGCAAGGCTGCTCCTGCCCGGGCTTTTGCTTTCTGCTCTCATTCAAGATGTGACCGTGTCTTGCTCTACACGTGCCTCTGCCACTCTGTGCCGCCCTCCTCCCACCCAGTGGGGCCCCTCAGTCTGGACCTTGAACCTCTGAGACTGTGAGCTAAATAAGCCTCCTTTTCTCCATGAGCGTAATACCGCGTCCAGTACTTTATGACAGTGGTGAAGAGCTCACTCACAGAGCTCAGCATAAGGTATTTGGGGGAAACAGCATAGGGGGTATTGGCCTAAATAACCAACAGTGAGCAATGCTCCAAAACCCACTAGGTTTATTTGGGAATAGGCATTGCAGTGATAATACACATACCATAGGAAACTATGTATTTATAGTTTTTAAAAGTTGAGGCAGAAGTAGAAGTTTTTAAAGGCAAAATGTAGAGAATCAAATGTGTTATTTTAAAACAACAATCTTTGGCAACACTGACTCTGTTCACCACCACCAGTGGTCTGGGTGGTAAACATCCCCCCAAGGTTGTATGTTGGAGGTCTGGTCACCAACCTATGGCTCTACTGGGAGGCAGTGGAACCTTTAGGACTTGGGACCGGCAGGAGGAAGTTAGGCCACTGGGGGCTGCACCTGAAGTGGATATTGGACCCCTGCCCTTCATCTCCTCTCCTGTCCCCGAGTCACCATGAGGTGAGCAGGTTGCTCTGCTACGCACTCCTCGTCATGACACTGTGCCCTGCTACAGCCCCAACAGCAGAATTAATAAGAAGAATCAGAAGCAAAAAGCACAGTGAAAAAATCTGAACATTTCCCAGTTTTGCCAGATAAAGGAGCACATTTAAAGTTGTGGCCAAGGAGGATGTTGTTTCTCATGAGATTAACACCATTAAAGAAGGCAGATTCTTTGTGCTAAGACAATAGGAAAGATCCTTGAGAGAACCTCGGGAATTGGCAAGATTTCACCCATAGCAAGCTCATGGACCTTTGCTTGAGAAGAGAGTTGCAGGGTGATCTCCCCATAAAGGGTCATCTAGGGCAATGTTTCCTTGAGATTCATTCCCTGGGTTCAGCCATCATGCACGCAGAGTCTGCTGCAGCCATGGTCCAAGGAGGCCTGGTTCCTGCCAGTTTTGTTGGTTTTGCAGGCATTCAGGATGCAAGAGTTGTGGGGTCATGGCGGGCTTCTGCCTCCTGGGTGGCCAGGTAGCATGTGGCAGAGTCAACGTCCACGTAAGCAGAGCTTTAGAGGGAGATAAACGAAGCCTTGAAAGTGAAGCTGTAGCAGCAGGTTAAGACCCAGGAAATTAAAGATGCCAGAAACATGGCCCACTTCCTGAGGAAAGCTGCGGGCAGTGAGTAGAGCCGACCTTAGCGAATGGACATGGGGCTGCGTCCAACAAGGCCACTGGAGGGGGGCTGCCCAAGTCCCTCAGAGTTCATATTACGCTATGTGTACCCCCAACATGGAGCTACAGGATTTAATGTTCACCTACTGGGTTTCAGTCTTGCTTTTGTCTTATCTCTTCTTTCTGTGCCCCTGTCCCTCCCTCTTAGAATGAAAATGTTTACCCTGTGCCATTATTACTTGGACGTATATAACTTTCATTTGATTTTTACAGAAGCTGATAGCTGATTTTGCCCCAAGCGGCTGAGGGGATTTTGGACTTTTGGACTTCTGAGTAATACTGGAATTGTTATGATTTTGAGGACTCACAGATAGAGTGAATGGATTGTGCATTGTGAGATGGACAGGAGATTTTGAGGGTCACAGGTAGGATGTTATGGTTGGGATCATCAATGTTCTCTGAAGGCCACTTGTTGAAAGCTAATGACACTACTGCGAAGCGGTAGACCCTGTAGGAGTTGGAGCTTAGAAAAAAGAAGTTAGGTCACTGGGGGTGTGCCCTTGAAGGGGTGCCGGCCCAGCCCCTTCCACTCTGCTTTTGTTTCTTGGCCAACATGCTCTGAGTAGTCTCCTTGCCATATGTTCTCTGCTGTGATGCGCTGCTTCACCACAGGCCTGGGGTAGCAGGGACAAGTTCCCACGGACTAAAACCCCGGTCACCATGAGCCAAAATAAACATTTCCCCCTGCAAGTCAATTTCTCTCAGATCTTTTGCCACAGAGCGGGAAAGCTGACTAATATAGCAGCTAATAAACAAAGGTAGAGTCAGTCCCAGGCTGCACAGACAGGTGCCAGGCAGACGTCCTGATAGAAGCATTTTCTGCGTAAGACTGCTAGGATGCCATGTGCCTGGTAGGTTCTGTGCACGGCAGGCCTTCCGCCCCCAGAGAGTGAATGGCATAAATGTACAATACCAAACGTGAAGGCTAAAATAACCATCAACCAACAAAGGTAGGGGTAAGTACTGAGGCTGCATAGTTGTTAGGAGAATGGACAATGCTTTCTTTTTAAAGGTAAGTTTATTCCTTACCATCGACAATAACATTGTGGAACTGTATACATCTACTAATGGTCATCTATGTACCACACTCAAGATGGAACAGTGGTAATAACTCTAGGTTTGTTGTTCAAAGATACGGGTTAAAGCCCACCCGCGCCACTTCCTGGTTTCACGCCTTTGAGCAAGTCACATCACTTCTTCCAGAAGGAGTTTTCCAACTTAAAGAGAAAACATGGCCTTTCCTATGTCTTACTGAAGTTTTGCAAAGGCCAAGTAAAGGGACGCCTTTGTGGAATACTGCGCAAAACTAGATGCTGTTAAAAATCTATGCAAGAGCCATAGACAATCATGAGCTTTATTACTGAGCTTTATTATTCCTCAATGTTTTATCTTTTTAAGTAATAGCTTTCTTGCGCCAAAATTTGCTTGCAATACATTGTACAGACTTAAAATGTCCAACTCAGTTGAGTTTGGCACACTGACAGGTGCACCATGACCCAGTCAAATGTAGATCATTTTTGTTATCCACAAACAAAATACTCTACCCAGTGCATATCCTTTCCCAGTCTCTCCCCACTAAATCTAGGCAACCTCTGAGCTACTTTGTATCTTCCTAAATTTTCCTATTCTGGGAATTTGTTGATTTATTTTTTATTCAAAATAGACCATGCTTGTAGCAACAACAAAGATCTTAACATGCCCAGAGAAGCGGAAATCCTGCAAACTGAGCTTCCGCACAGTATTGGAGTGCAGCTGGAAACTGACAGCAGAAACAGAACACGGTAACTTTTTCTTCCTCTGCTCTTTATTTTTCTGTAGGTCATGGTCCTATGGCCTTTCTACAGTGTTTAGCACAGTTGCAGGCCTTGCTGTGTCCTGCCCTCCAGTGTGGGGAGATATGGCACAGATAATGGGAAACGTGGGCTGTGAAGTCACACAAACCTGGAGTGACACACTCTGTCTTCTGCCTCTTCTGTGCTGTGTGGCACTGGGTGTGTGAGTAAACATCCCTAGAGCTCAGATTCAACACCAGTTTCTCTAAGGACCAATGCCTTTCAAATAATGTCACAAACATCACTTATGCCCAGATATAAAAACCATCTCCTCCAACCAGCCTGTTAGATATTAAGTTGTCACATATGAAGCTTAAGATCTTGATACACTGCACTAATTCCTAGTTTAACAGACAAATAAGTAACTGGATCATTATTTCACCTCTTAAAAAGCATTTAAGTGGATCTAAATACATTTTAGCAATTAGAGGAGTAAAATTTTCTACTTGAAAATGCTTTTTAGAGCTACTAAAAAGCTTACATCTGTAGCTCAGTTGAAAAACCGTACTTCCGAATTACACAAGTGTATCCTTATCTGTGGGGCCGGAATCACAAATAAGGATTGGTATAGCTGCGACATAAGCTTGCTGTGTCAAGATGTGATACGAGCTTGGTGTCGACTCGGAGGCGGCTCCTTCCTCTCCTGCTGACCGGTGGCGGGGCACCCTCCCTCCCTCTTGTGCTGCCCCTTCCCTCAACGGCCTCCTTTTCTGTCTGTCTGTCTGTCCCTCCCCCCTTCCCCACTTCTCTCTTCCTTCCCGTCGCTGCCCGTTCTCCTCTCTATCTTCTCCTCCTCATGGCTTTTTCCTTCTCTTTTTTTAAACTGAAATTCACATAACATAAATTTGATCATTTAAGCACATCACGAGGAAAGATCCCAGTACCGTCGTCCCAAATTAAGGCAACATTTAGAAGCCACAGCAGTCAAAGTCCTAGAGACAGACATCTCCTTCGTGTCCCAGTGCATCAAGTCCATCTCTTTAGTCCATGTCCTGAGGGAAACCCGCGTAAGTACCCAACAGACTCTGCTCGGGCTGAGCAGTGCATTGGAACCTGAACGTGCAGGTCACCAGCAGCATGATTTCTCCCTTAGAAGATACCCTTCGCACTCACAGTGGAAGTCAAAATCCCTCCCACGGCCTGAGCCCCTGCCTCACTTACCCTGTTCTCTCCTTCCTGTCATGGTCATTGGTCTCGGTCCTCTCATTTGCTCACCCGCCTGGCCATGGCAGCATCCTGCTCTATAACTCAAAACCTTAGCAGTTGCGGTTCCTCTGCCTGGGACACTTTTCCCTCAGATGTCTGTGGGGACAGCTTTCTCCAAGCTCGAGTCTGCTCAGATGCCACATTTCCTGGATGCCTGCTCTGGGCGGAATCCTGTTTCCCTCTGCACTACAAACTCATGTAAGTCTCCACCTCCGGGACCTCAGGGTGTTCTTGAAGGTAGGATTTTTAAAGAGGTGACTAAGTTAGAAGAGGTCATTAGGGTGGGTGGCTGAATAAGAACAGACTAGCATGCAGACCTGCACAGCGGACCATCTGAAGGCACAGGAGGGAGGCCGTCTACAAGCCAAGGAGGAGCCAACCATCTGACGCCTGGGAGTCAGTCACCCTTCAGCCTTCTGAATGGAAGAAGACAGGTGCCCATTGCTGAAGGCCACAATATGTGGGCCTTTATTAGGTATCCCAAGTCAACAATACAGTACCCTAATTAGAATTAAGCCACTCCGACCCCTCTGTTTCTTTCCCCCTCCCCATTTCTTTTTTTCTGTCAAAGCTCTTATCATCAGCTACAGATAATTTAAGTATGTGGTTTTTTTACTATCTGTCTCTCTGCTAAGATCTAAGCCCTCTGCGAGGAGACATTTTTGTCTGCTTGTTCACTGCTGTTGTACCAGTTCCAAACAGTGCCAAGGTGCATGCTCAGTGAGTCCTGGACGCGACTCCAGATGGCGACCACAGGCTGTGCTGTGAGGAGAGGCTACGGGGCAGGCCGGGCCCCAGGGGGAGGGAGAGAAACGTGAGCGCCTTTGACGGGAAGACACTGAGCTCTGCTTTGGGGGAGGGCTCTATAGAAGTTTCTCCTCAGCTTACTTCTGAGCTGGCCTGGGAAGCTGTAAGTGGCTCTCCACCTTCTGATTCTGCTCAGAGATCTTCAGAGCCCACAATGTGTTTCCAGCCCATCATGGTTTTAGACCTTCGTCTGCCTTTCTAACAATGCCAGAAAGTACGCTGGGGTCAGATGAGCGTCAGACTGAGGTAAGATGCTCAGGGCCGGCTCGGCCCTGACTGACGCTGAGGACTCCTTTTTGTTCTGTAGCTTTTCTCAAAGAACTTCCTGAACACCCCCCTTTTTTCCTGCTGTCAAATATATTTTCACCTCTTTGAACTGCGGCCCGGCTGCTCTCTGACGACGGCAATCCGCTCCTTAGAGGACACCTATCATTCCTCCGAGCTTGTTTCAACGCTCGTGTCCGCTGTGTCCCCCCCAAACCAGCACATTCGTTAATTCTTTCAAAATGAGACGAATATATCTCTAATAAACCTCTGTCATGTGGCAGGCAATCTTCTAAGCAATGAGCAAAGCGGAATAAACCCTTTCCTGGTGTGGAGCAGACGTTCTTCAGGGAAGTTGGCTCAGCCCTGGTTCCAGGAAACAGCAGATCCAGCAGGGAAGATAAACGTGTGTGCTGAAGCCTTATTGGGGGCAGTGAAAGTGCTAGAAAAGAGAGACGGGAAGCCAGCAATGATGCGAAGCAAATTCATGCAGTGCATGAGTGATCTAGCCATGCTTTGTGGAAGGAAACACCCGTCTCTGACATGCAGAACATTCCTAGCCAGGCTGTGCAGAAATGCCACGCCTTGGGTCGCTCCAAGGGGGTGTCACTCTCTCACACCTTTGGGTATTACCTGGCCCCTCCAGCAGCCAAGGGGAAGACAGATCCTCGCCCCCAGATCCGTAGAAGCTGGGTCACGGTCCAGAATCTGCCGCTGCAGGGGTGTCACTGGGTACTGCTGTGGCCAGTGATCCGTTCCAGGCCCTTATTGCCCCATTCAGAGAACTGGATGGGACAATTGATGAGTATGAAAATTTAGTGCTTATTTAGCGCAAAGAAGCAGAAAAGAAGTCCTCACGAAGAAGGAGTGTGTGGGCCGTTAAAGTAGAAAAGAAGTTGTGCAGAGCACATGGCAGGCTGGAGAAAACGCCCACAGCAGCCACGAGCTTAGCGGCCAGAACATTTTATACCCCAAATCTGATGTCAGATCTAGGCTGACCCATCAAAAGCTGATGCCAAAAGATTTGTATCCAGTGCAGGGCTTGGCTTGATCATGCGCCAAGAAGCCTGCAGATGGCATTCTTTGATTGGAGTCGGCGCTTGGATGCTGTTCTGCACACGCATTCTGAATCTCCATGACTGACAGGTCTCTGAGGTTGACAGGCACAGCCCAGCCTCCGTGCCATGCCCTAAATGCCTGCCTCAGTGGCAACTGAGAACAAAAGCGGTCAAGACAATCTGAGATGGTCTCTAATATGATACAGAGTTTCTTTTCTATTATAACCACAACAGCAAAAATCAAGGTCATCAGAAACAGTGAACAGCAGTGTAACAGGTGTTGCTCTGGTGGGAGGTGCTGGTCATGGCAGTGTCTGTGTTGGGAGGGAGAGTGTGGGTCTGTACCTTCTGCTTAACTGTACTGTGACCCTAAATAATGTTCTAAAAATAAAGATTAAAACAGCACATAGTCATGGTTATAGTTTACTGTTCACAAAAATTTAGTGTCATTTTCGTGAATTGTGGGTCACATTCAATCCTGAATATATTAGCCACTCTGCCATTCACTGCAGATCTCATCAGTTGCCCACAAAATGAGTCCTCTTTTTTTTTTTTTTTTTGAGACAGGGTCTCACTGTGCAGTTCAGGCTGGTCTTGAGCTCACTTGTAGCCCAGGCTGGCCTCGAACTCACAACAATCCTCCTGCCTCAGCCTCCCGAGTACTGGGATTAGAGGCATGCACCACCACACCTGGCTAAAATAATTCCTCTTTAATCCTGCTAGCAAACCTTGTTTAGGGGCCAATGTGCTCAGTGCAAGAAATGAGCTGTGAATGATCGGCAATCTAGGAACCAAATCTGGCTCCGATTCTGGTTTTGTAAGGCCCACGAGCTAAGAAGGACCTTTATGCTTTGAGGGTTGAGAAAGCGTGGGAGGACAAACAGAGGGGGGGATGGAGATAAGAAGGAGGAGAAGACAAAAAGGAGGAGAGGGAATAGTCCGCAGAGCTGATGCCCCGCCCACAGAGGCTACAATGTTTACAAGACTTGCACTGTCCCAAAACGTTCCTCTATTCATGGTCTTAGCCACACTGTCACGAGCATAGGAATCATACGTGACGCAAAGTCTGCCCAGGCTGGGTCTATTTTGGGGTGGGGCAGGGAGGCGCATCCCTGGCTCCACACCTGGAGAAAAGAAGAGCTTGGGGTACTGCGCCATTTTCTCTTTTCTGAATATCCTTAAGGTTCAAGTTAGAAAATTCCGTTTCTTGCTAAGATCAAGTGATTTAATCCTTCCATGAAGGTGAATCTCATTCTTCTCACTTTCAGGATAAAGGAATCTGCGGTTCAAAGATTACGAGGCACAAAGAGTCACCTCTCGAATCCTGGGTGTGCAACACAGTGCACTGGAACGACCTTTGGAGAAGAGAGCATGGGAATCTGGCAATGCCACGGGAGAGAACTCAGGATAGCACTACTGTAGCTTTAGACAAGGAGGGGAAGACTCCCAGCTGCCTATGTACATCAGCGGAAACCAGCAAAAGAATCCGAGGGGTCTCCTCCAGCTTGAACATCCACCTGAGATGACACTCCTTATCTGGCTATGTCAGAAATTAATGAATTGCTTTGTATTTAACCTTTTCAGAGAATCCCACTCCACCACAGCAGCAGCTTCCCACATTCCTTGTCTGGCATTTGCTGGTGGGAAGCACTCGTGGGAGCCACCATTCAAAATCACAAGAGAGAAAGCTAGGTGGGGTGCGGGGTGCTGATGCCACGTAGTGGGTTAGGGATGCATGGTGCTGTGAGCCGGAACCTGTCAGCCCTCTGGGCTCGCTCCTTGGGAGTCTCTTGGTAATGAGTTCCAGAGACGAGAAACAGAAACTGTATAAAGCAATGTTACCAGCTGCTGACCATCCCACTGCGTCTGCCCACGCTGTCTGTGCTGCCGCCACGCCGTACCTCCCGAGCCCTCTGTCCCAGGAGCCGAGGCGTGTGGGCCCAGAACACTGTGCAGTCCTTTGCGCACCCATCACAAGTGTTACGGAGAGTGCCAGGCATTTTTAGGCCTCAGGAACGCAAGAGTGAACAACAGTTTCTGTCCTTGAAAAGCTCCCCGAGATCAACGCATAACAAATGATTAAACTGTCCTGTGATAAATGCAAAGAAAGATACAAATGGTGCCCTGAGAGCTCTGAGGATGTGAATTTCACCTACCAGGCTGCAAAGGGGAAGAAAAGGGTGCATGTCACAGAGGAAGTGTCACTGGAAGCCATTGAAGTCATCCCTACCCATCCAAAGTTCAGCTCAAATGGGGCCTTTTCCGCCTTCCCCGGCGGAGCCGTCACACTGTTGGCGCCCTCCCGGCTTCCGTCACGTGTGTGCTGATACAGCGCGTCTCTATCTTCCTCACGAGACCGCGGGCTCCTTGAGGACCACATCCACACACCACCTAGCCATGTGGTTCCATAGCTCCGTTACAGCATCTTATACAGCCTCTGACCTAAATAATCGTTTCCTGCGCTAAATCAAATTAGAGTTTCTGAGGGTGTCACTCAGGAAAGCAGCCGTGTAAATTCGTAAAATTCCAGGACAGCCACTGTCCCTGGACAATAACACTTGCTGCAGTGGGCAGAGGAAAACGCCCCAGATGAAGTAACAGCTTTCAAAAGGCAGCTCACATCTCTTGGACTCTTCCAAAAGAAACAGCACCTACCAGTAAGGACGAAACTAGTTCTGAGACTAAACTGTGGGCACAACTGGGGAAATGAGATGCGCGATGCGGACGATGACCCAGGCAGCAAAATGCCCTGCAAACTAAGGCAGCGACGGTGACAGCTGGAGACCTGCGGCCACCAGCTACTCTAACCAGCAAAGGGGCGTGGAGGAACCCCGTGGAAGTGAACACAAGGTTGTTACTCTGGCCTAACAACTCCCCGACCCTCTAAGGGCGTTAGGGTCCCGACTTAGACCAAGACTCCCAGACACCTGGCGAGCAGCTGGAGGAAAGAGCCCCTGCAGAACCAGGCGGAGCCTCCTGGGCCAGCAGCACGGAGAGGCACTTTAGTGCCTTCAGGGACGGCAGATGGACCTCAGCACCTCCGCTTCTCTGTGTAGAGACCTACTGGAGAAGTAAGGGGCATTTTGATTAAATATAAAGTGCTTTAATTTTAGAAATCAAATGCTGTTTCTCACCTTGTTTTAGTACAGGATCAAAAATCTGCACACAACTCAGACATGCCTAAAACTGGCCGCATTTCCTGTTTGTGAGTCACTTTGTCCAGATTCCTGGGTCCCAGCCCGCTGTGGGGCAGGGGTGAGAACAGAAATGGAAAGGGGAGAGCACGGAGGTACCGGGGAGGCGTGGTCCCCCGGGTTGTTCTACAGTGGGAGTCTAAGGAGACCAACAAGGAACAGGACAACACCCCGGGCTCAGAACAACTGGAAGCCCCCTCGGGGCAGTGTTGAAGGCAGTCTGGACCACAGAAAGAGCTGCTGGAGAAGAGCCCCAGGGGCTTCAGCTTTTCACGAGAAGGGACAGCTGACCCTGGAGGGGTGGCAGGACTCCGGGCAAATCACACCTGACCTCACTCTCCCACCTTTCCATCTCCTACCCTAACTTCCGGTTAGCCAAATGCGGTCAAGAGCCAGAGAGCAAGTATTATGTGAGACATCCATAGGTCAGTCTCTCTGGGGGAAAGAATAAGCATGGAACCAGAGGGCCAGAAGCCACAGTCTGTCTCTCAGCACCCATTCTCATCCTTGATCAAGTGGAAATATAGCACCCAACACACGAAACAGAATTTCACCCCTACTGTGTATTCAACTGCGGTCATGTTCCAACCTCAACACGAAAGTGCAGTTCTTCACAGAGGAGAAGGGAAGAAGAAAGGGTGACAACTGGATATTACAGGATGGTCCATGAGCCCCCTTGGTCCCTTTACAGCCCACCTACCTAACCCCATGGTGTAGCAGCAACACGGTTCCGGGTCAGGATCAGTACCTCAGCCCTCTCCACCTTGCTGTCCCACAAAGAGAGTAAATTGGCTGGTTGGTTGGTTTGTTATTTCTGAGACAGAGTCTCACTCTGTAGTTCAGGCTGGCATCAAACTTGCTGCAGTCTTCCTATCTCGGCATACAACACCGCACCCAGCCAAAAGTGGGTTTTAAAGGTGAATTCAGTGGCTATGCTCAGAGACAGTAAGACCTCTGTCTTTGACTCGGTGTCATCTCATTCTCCTAATCCAGTTTAGGGGTACTCACTCTACTCTTCAACTCCTAATCTCCTTTCCGAACAAAATCAAATCTGCCTTTACCGCAATTCCTATACAGAGCATCACGTGCTACCATACAAGACATGGTAGGTGAAAGATCAGAAAAATGCTGAAGAACTCCTTTTCCTGTCAGTGAACACGGCCCCCACACAGCTCTTAGCTCCCAGGCAGCGCGCGCCGAGTGTCACAGTGACGGTCACACACAGGCTTTCTGTGGCTATACTTCCATCTACTCCAAACTTTATCTTGTTCACAGACTCTGTCCCGGCCTGGCTTCTACTCTTCCCCTCCTGGACTTACTCCTCGCCAGCAGCTACAGCCATCTTAATAGAATGAGGCACATCCGCTCTTTCCGGTGTTTATCTCCCTCCAGTGGCTTCTCATCAGCTTTAGAACAAAACCCAAAGTCCTGCTCTGGCTCAGAACCCAACCACATGTCCAGTCCTCCCCACGCTTCCTGCTCCACCCCCAAGCTCTCTGCTCTTCCTGAGTACCCCAAATTTGCCCCACCTCGAGGGGCATCTCTTGCCGTATGCGCGGACAGACACATGCCTCGTGCTCTCACCCTGCTCAGCACTCTCCTCCTCCAGCACAACCGCGCCTGTCCTCTGTTTCTTCACAGCACTTCCCAGCGTGTGACAGTGTTACACTTAACAGGAGAACATCAGTCCTATGAGGACAAGGGAATCAGGATGGTGCTTAAAGTTAGGACCTAGTAAGCGTGCATGGAAAACTCAGTGTGCAGCCAAAGCAGATCAGTAACGTGGGGGTCACACAAGAAAGAAAAGTGAGCATGGTGATGGGCTGCAGTGCAGGGAGGAGTGGCGAGGAGGCCACCTTCATTGGATGGTCAGGTAGATCTTTCAAAGGCAGGAACATCTGAGCGGGAATCCCGATGAAGGGAAGGAATGACCACAGACGACTGGAAGGAAGGTCACTCTGGACACAGGGAGCAGCGGGTCCAAAGCCTCCCAGGCAGAAGCAAGATGAGATGAATGTGGGTCAGAACCAGCAGGGAGCTTGTGTGGCTGAAGCAAGGAGGATGGGACGAGGGAAGTAGTAGAAGAATTTAAGCAGGAGGCAGGGGTTGTGACGAGAGCTTTCATTTTGTTCTCAGTGTGGAAGTAAGCCACTGGGGAAACAAGGATGTGCCTGATGTAATGCTCTTGGCTTTGTTTGTTTGTTTGTTTTTAGTTTACTTAGGCTGTTGAGGTGAAAATAAACAGCAGGAGAACAATTTAGAAACTGATGAGGGCAATTCTGTAGAGAGATAAGAATGACTGAGGCAGGATTTAGCCTGTGAGAGAGTGGGAAGATTCAGCCATCATTTTGGAGTTAAAGCAGAGGGGCTTCCGGACACATTTACGGTGCAGAGTTGGGGAGGGAGAAGCCAAGCCTGACTCCAGCTATTTCTGAAATTTACCTGGCATCTTCTCCTAAAAGCAACTTTCCAATTTTGGAGATACATATTCCTCTGATTATGACTCAGCTTGGAGAAGACTTCCAAAACCAAATATAATATGAAATTTTGTTCAAATCATTGATCTAGGACTCATTCAGAAGAGGAGAGGGGAACATCCTAAATAGCTTATGTCAGAAACAATTACAGTTCTATCATCTCTTAAGGTACCCAGTGTTGGTATCAGTACTTGGGGATCAGACCCAGAAGTATCACCTCCATGTTGCCAAAGTGGCTACACCTGGGTTCATGTCTCCCCGCCAGGCTTGGCCTAATCCTGCCAGAACTGGGCAACCCACTGGGGAGTGACCTGTGGAATAAACTCCCAGCTGTTCCTCCTTTAGAGAAGGAAAACTTTAGACAGTTCACCCCTGACGTCTGGCTACCGACTTTGGCCTCCTATGAAAAGACCCAGACAATTTCTTAAAGCCCTGTTCCCCAAAGCACCAGTTTTTGACGTAGGTATCAGATCTCCATTCTCCTGGATAGAACTAGGCCAACCCTTATCTTTTCCTCTGCTATCTCGTCTCTGCACCACTGCGCATGTTGGAGAGATGTGCATCTTTCCCTCTGTGTGCTTCACAATGTGTTGCCCACTGCGCATGTTGGAGAGATGTGCATCTTTCCCCCTGTGTGCTTCACAATGTGTTGCCCATTTTCTGCTATGAGACTTATCAGTACTAAACTCCACTCACAGGAAAGACTCTGCAGTCAGCTTCCCTGTCCCTTTATTGCCTTATTCACAGGAAAACTGAAGAACTCCTTCCCTGATGACCTTCATCTACAACTAAAAAGTGAATCTGCCACAGAATGGCCGCATGTATTTCTCCTCAGCAACGTTACCCCCTTAATTTTCCTACAGCCTGCTAACGATGCAGGTAGGTTTTTATCAATGTCCTGCTTTTTTTTCTTATAGAATTACATGCTGAGTCAACATCATCATCCTATATAGGCAACGTAGCAGACAGCCTTGAAATTGGATCTGCCTCCACCTGCTTATAAAGTGCTTCTTGACATATCTTTGATTCAGTTTTCTCATCAGTGAAATGAGGACACATGTAATTGTTTTCTATCACTGTAACAGATACCTGGGGGAATCCGTTTACAGCTCACGGCTTTGGAGGGTTTGGTCCATGTTCAGTTCAGACCCTGTTGCATTTAAGCCTGAGCACCACAGTACGTGATGGTGGAGAGCAAAGCTGCTCACCTCATGTCTGGGGTGTAAAAGACAGAGTGGAAGAGGCTGGGGTCTTGCGGTCCCCTTCAGAAGCACACCGCCACTTACTTTGCACTCTGTTGCTTTTCTGCCTTCTGCCTGCTGTGCACTGTTTCTCCTCTGCATGCTTCTCTGTTGTGCACTCTGCCTTGGGGTCAGACAACTATGAACTGAAACCTCTGCCAACTGTGAGCTACAATAAGCCTTTCCTCCTTAACCTTTGGGTGTTGGGTATTTTGTCTCAGCGATGAGAAACGTAACCAAGATAGTGGTCTCTCACTAGACCCCCACCTCCTAAAGGCTCCACTGCCTCCCAATAGCGTCACCCTTGACACATGGCGTTTAACACCCAGGCCTTTGCGGGCCATTACCGATGAAAGCTTCATCAGTGTGATGCAGACGGGCAGGCACCTCATCTCCCAGAACCAAGCATCTGAAGTCATGAGAATGATTGTGAGATGACGATGATGGTGTTAATATTAGGTAGAAAAATCACAAAGCCAGAAGACTTCTGATACATATGTATTTATTGAAGTCAAATAAACATTATAACTATAATCATTGTCATAAATATTAATATTAGCCTTATACTCAAGTATCAATATCAAATAATGTCTCTATAAATAAATCCATCTTAATAAAATGACATAAATAAAATGTATACTTATAACAATAAATAAATTTATAAATACAAAATATTGATTATGGAAATAAAGATAGGATTTTGTATAAAGGAATAAGAAATACTATTTTGTGGAAATGGACAATTACTTAAAAATAAATTATTTTCTGTTGTATGAAACACCAGTTATAATAAAATATTATCAGTAAATCTCTAAGCTTGGAAGGTTTATCTTCTGGTATTATGGACAAAGCAAAATTGGTTTCTTTTTTCATGTGACATTCACCCACAAATTGGGTTTGTCTTCCTACTTTCCTTTTAGTAAAAAAATTCCTTTAAGAGTCTCATTATTATTTTTAACAGGCAAGAAGGGTCCATTCATTTTCCAGCTTTACGGGAGTGGACGCAGGAATTTTTCAGTTCCATAAACAGCAAATTCACTTCGCCAATTGCTTTGATCTCTCCACTCTCTCCAAGCTGTGAAAATTAGAAGAAAATGTATTTGAGCCTTTTTGCCCTGTCTTCTAAAAAGGAACAAGTCAGAGGGAAGTGGCCTGATTAAATGGCTAAAAACAGAAACCAAATATTAGCCTTTTACAAAAGATTAATAATATCCATTTAGCCAGCTGTCAAATAGTTTGCCAAAGACCTTAAAATCAAGACTATCAGAAGTGAGAAGGCATCAACAGGCATGGATCTGTTACAGGTCACTTGGTGAAGCTACTGCATGTCAATTAGTTTACAATGCATGCATAGGTCAAAACATCACAGTGTCACTCATAAATTATATAACTATTATTGTTCAATTAAAAATAAATACAATTTTAGTGGAAGTGGAAGGAAAGCAAGGCAGAGAGCTGCCCCATTCCTAATTAGACCAGATTGGAGCTGTACCAGTGTCTGGGAACCCTGAACTTCTCCTGTACATCATGCCCCACCACACCACCACAGCTGTCTATGCGCAGTTACTGATGACAGCTCAACCGAGACAGCCTTGAACCAAAACCACACGGTCACCTCTGCATTGGGCTTTTCCAGAATGTTCCTCCTTTCTTAACAAAGAGGAGGACCCAAAAACAGATGTTAACTTTTGTGGGGAAGATAACAAATACGCCCTTTCGTTGCTTTCATGAGTAAACACCAGGTCCACCTCCCCATTTCCTCCTTTCCTCCTCCTCCCAATTAGAGATGAGGGTCTCAGACTTAATGGGAGGAAAACCCAAATCCAAGTCCAGATCAGCATCCTCTGAAATTCATGAAATCTATCAAATTTGCTCTGGATCATGCCAAGGAGGTCCTGTCATCGTGGTCATATGTATTTTATTCCCCTTTCCGCCCTACTTTCCTCCACAGCACCTTTGCATACTTCTCTTGACTTGTCAAGAGATACTGTTTTATATCTCAAAGAGTCTCAAGACTAAAAAATAATTTCATAGCATGTCTTGCTTTACCGTCCATCGTGCATGCTACTACAGCCTGCTCCCTGCTTTCGCTTCTCCTGGCGGAGAATCAACACCGCCCATGAGCGGCCATTATTCTAGACAACTCTAACCATCGTTTCCCCTGTTGAACTTTCTCTGAATAGTATTCCTCGCTTACCTCTGTTCTTTGTTTGTTTGTTTGGTTTTTGAGGGGAGCTACAGGAAAAAGCAAAATTGCTCTTGCATGTGGCAACTCGTAAAAATGAAAGTTAATTCTCTCAAAATGGATTAAAGGCTAAAAAAAAAAAAGCCTCTGTTTTCCTACACAGATCTAATCTCCTATGAGATTTTTCTCTTTCATGTTTCAGTTTTCTAAAGACAACAAAAGAACCTGACATCAGAGACTTTTTAAAACAAGAAGTATAAACCAGTTCTTATCTATGGCATACTGACATCCAGGGCTCTGTGTCTAGGTAATATCTCTACAGCAAGAGGATTGAGTTTCACAGTGAAAACCTACAAAGCTTTCAGCAATCAAAGGAAGAGATAGCCATGTTCATTAAATTATGCTCAGGGAGACTCTTTTAAAAATTAAGAGAGAAAAGGGGGAATTGAGGGTAAGGGTGTTAGTGACAATTCCGTCAAGCAGAGAGAGCCTTCCTGTCCCTCAGTGTGTAACTGCCCGCCTGGCACGGAGCATCACTGCCGCTGGTTTGAGCATGGATAGCGCTTGCCGATCCGATGCTGCTGCTGTTGCTCTGTCCCCCGACAGGCCCGTGAGGACGCTCACTGCAGAGATGTACCTAGCGCTCTGTAGATGAGGGCTCGCCCAGCACTGTTCGAGGGGGTGAAGGAGACAGTGCAGACAAGAAGGCGCAAGGGGAGAAAGAAAGCCGCGTTTCCAGCTCAGACCTCTGTCTCACTACGATAGATCCACACCCGATATTCTCACCCTGTCACAAGCCACAGAAAAGACATTACGGTTGTCTTCTGCTTTTAACATGAAGTCAGTAGCTATTAAGTATTTTATTGTGATAATCAAATACAAGTATCCATGATTCCGCAAATTTATCTTACATGCAAGTCCAGCTTTTTCATTATTGTTCTGGGTTGATTTTCCCAGTTTTAGAAGATCAAACTAATGCATTTATAAATGTCTTCAAATAAATTTTTACCCAGGCACTTTGCTGCTTTTGAGCAAGTGCTTTTTCAGATTATATGGTACAATAGGGTCTGAAATTTCCCTAAGAGTTAATAATTGTGAGCTAACACAAACGGCTGGATAAGGGCTGACCTGGGAATCAGGGCACATGCATTCCAGCCCTGGCTCTGCCACCGGCCTGCTTCCCCCAGAACACAGGACAATGGGACTGGATGACCTAATTCCCTGCTGGTTCTAGGATTTCATGATTTGCAAAAAAAAAATTATGTGTCAAGAATTGAACTCAGGACCTTGCTCTTGCCAGTCAGGCACTGTGCCCCTGAGCTATCTCTCTCCCCCTGATTTGCAAAAGTTGGAAATTGATTCATAGAAGTACAGTTACATCTATATACGCATGCAATCTAATGAGTACAGTCAAGTAAAATATCACAAAGTACAGAAACAGAAAGAAAAGTCAACCCCCTACAGATTGGTTTATTGTTAATATTGATCAAATATTACCTCTTTCACTGTGTCCTTCAGCTGCTGCACATTCCTCTGGACATGCCGTTCATCCCCCGTGATACGCTACAAAATGAAAGCAAGAGTCACTCTTTGTTACACGGAAGCTTTGCTGACCTCAGCCTCATCTGAGGCACATGACAGTTCACCTGGAGTGGAAGCTTTCAGTAATTTTACCCACGATGACCCAGATTTCACCAGTGACCTACATTATCTTGGATGACAAAATCCAGACATTACAGAGAGCCTCTCTTTATCTCTGGGAAACCCTACTGAGGTCCGAGTCCATGGGAAGGAGATGGCATAGGCCAATTCTGCCAGAAGTGAAACCCTAACCTCACCTCGTCAAAATTGTGTGCTCAGAGCAAGAAATGTCTGCTAATTGCCAAACATTTTATGTGCAAACACCCCAACTACCAGGTTGCCTTCTGTGCCCACTCCACTCCAGCATGTTTCCTGGTTGTCAGTGTTCAGAGGCACCAAGTTCCCACACTTCCAGGACTTGGAAAGGGGCAAAACTTTTGTCCCCCTGCCGTGACCAGGCCTCCCCATTCTCTCCTTCTCATCCACTTTCTGTGGAACTGCCCTTCCCTCCAGAAAATTAGACTCAGTGGGCCAATTCCACCTCAGGGCATTTTTCATTATGGTCCCCAGTATCATTTTCATCTTATGCAACCTCAGTTCTTTTCTTTTCATGAACAAATGAGGCTTTTCTACACTGGTCTTCCAGACCCCGACCACCATCATAAACTCAGACTGTGACTCAATTAGAGCAAAAGCAAAGACGGTCACTCACGTCAATCGTGATAACAGTGTGTCCGAGACCCTTACTACAGCCTCACAGAGGAGAAGGGAGGCCACGGGAGTTGGCTCTGATGGGAAAAAGGGATGACTCAGAGCAGACAGGCTGAAAGAAAGACTTACACAGGGGCTGAGTTTGTTGCTGAGGTCGGCCAGGAAGGCCACCACCTTCTCCATGTAGGGCTGGAATCTGTCTGACTGGGGTAGCAGCACTTCTTCGAGAGTGAAGTTAAGCACTTGCTTCATCAGATAGCAGCGATCTCTCATCTGCAGGTGGGAGGGAAACAGCAAAGGTCATAATGTGGGACATCGAGAAGACCCTTCCACCATTCCAGCTAACCAGTGCCCTGCTCAGGGCAGTGATAGATTACAGCTAACCAGTGCCCTGTTTGAGGCAGTGATAGCTTACAGTTAACCGGTGCCCTGTTTGAGGCAGTGATAGCTTACAGTTAACCAGTGCCCTGTTTGAGGCAGTGATAGCTTACAGTTAACCAGTCCCCTGTTTGAGGCAGTGATAGCTTACAGTTAACCAGTGCCCTGCTCAAGGCAGTGATAGCTTACAGTTAACCGGTGCCCTGTTTGAGGCAGTGATAGCTTACAGTTAACCAGTCCCCTGTTTGAGGCAGTGATAGCTTACATGGACTCCTCGGAACAGTTGGGGCCCAATGAGACGGACATCTGTGTTGTTATCTGCAAAACTGGCCTGGAAAAGAGAACAAACTAAGTGCCTGGACATTGATACAGTAGAAGAGAAGTCTGCATGTGCCTTCTCCTCTTCCCAGAGCAACCCCAGAATAAGTAAAGACAGAATTCAGATGTGTGCAAGAGTTTACAACACTGTACAGAGAGTAAAGGAAAACTTAACACTGTAAGTTAATGCACCCCTAAGTAACTCCTCTAGATAAACTCAGTATATGTAAAGGGAGAAATGGAAGAAAGGAACTCAAGTAAAGACGAGGCCCTAAAAAGTCTTTGAAGAGATACAAAAAATGATCCACCTGTGGGCATACATGATGGATTCCTAGAGCACTTAGAATGCACCAAAGACAATTTTAAGAGCTACGTAGCTACCAAGTAGACATGAGGAGAGAAAGAGGCTGCGCACCTCATGGGCAAGCCTGAAGGTGTAGTTGGTGATGTAGGGCTTCTGGAAGTCATCAAGCCTGCAGTGGGGGCTGAGGGGCGCTGCTGCTCCTCCCCGCAGAGACAGGGCAATAAGGAGAACACAGCTAGCAGCCAGAGCCCCGACGAGGGAAGCGCCCGCAGACCTCTGCAGCACAGCCATGGCAGGCAACTTGGAGCAAGTGACCGGCAGCTGGGAAAGAGAACCTGGTGTCAGGAGAACAAAAGCCAAAGAGAACATCAGTGAAAAGGGTTCATACCAAGCAGAGCAATTGCACAGTTTGTGAAATGCTCACCTGCTTCGGTGATCCTGCTTGTGACGGGAGGTAGACGCTGCTGCTTTTATAGCCCTTGGGACATCACATTTTTGTGTGTTGTGAAAAATATGACATCAGCAATTATCTAATTTCCAGTTCTGGCTTCTGAGAACTACCTAACCACCACAGGACCCACAGAACTCCACCTTCTGTCTTTCCCACCTTGCGAGGCAAGCATTTCCCTGATACGTCACCATTAGGGCCCAGAAAGTGCTTTGACAAGTCAGTCCCAGAAATTTTGTATACCCTACATATTTTTCGAAGAAAATAATTGCCTTGTCTCGGTAGACTCCACATTGAGTGTATTATTCTTTGATCTTCTACAGTAACTGAGTAAGCACCTTGGTCACAGACTCATTTTCCTGCCAGCTTTGTTGATTCTTATCTGTTTAGAAGTGACCAGAAATAAAGGACTTGTGTGCTATAGCTGCTGCTCCCCAGTAAGCGTTAGTGACAACCTGGAGCACATTCCAACAGTTTAAATAATTTTGTCTCACTTTTAAAAGTATGCTGAATCCCAAACTAGATCTGTGTTTTAAAAATAATAGTGTTGGCTAATCTAGTAGCTGTTTTCTTCCCAGAGTCTAAGTGATCATAACAAGCACAGTAGATGCAACTATAAAAATTTATTTATGGAAGGACAACCAGTAAATGTCAGCTTAAGTTTAGAAATACTGATACTGAATAAGCTAATCACCATTTTCCTTAATATGTACTTTTAATAAAACAATACCATGTATACAGTAATTCATTTCCAAATTTTATCTACATTAATCTTAAGTAACATACAAATACCAAAACACTAGTTCCAAAGAATTTTATAATACCATTATATAGATGGACATCTAAAGAAGAGAATCTGAGAATGTAGTGGTTGCATATTGACTTTAAATTATTTAAAATACACTGAGTACCAATTAATAACTAATGCTAGACCAAAAATCCTCCCAAGGATTGGGAGCAGACAGCAAGTGTAACTGTTAAAATGCTAGTGGCCATCACTAGGGAAAGGAATGCGAATTCATACAAATTAGTTTGACCAGATTTCTTTTCCACACAACTGATTAAGAACAGAAATGCTAAAGAAATGGAAAATGGGATTCAAATAATTGTAGACTCTTGAGCATGTTAGAGATGACATAGACCTGAGAGAGGTCCCTAAGCAAAGGTTCAGAACAGTGTGCAGACACAGAGCACTTGAGGAGACCTTCGGAGAAAGGGACGGTGAGACCAAAACTGTATGATCGCACTGATTCATGGCATCAAAGACTGTGAGACTCACTGCAGCAGAGTAAGGTGGTGGCTTCCAGCGACTGAGGCAGGAGATTGGGGCGTACTGGTCAAGGGATACAAAACCTCAGTGAGAAGGAAGAATTGTGTTCAAGAAATCTCTTGACTGTAGTTAATAACAATATATTATGTGTATAAATTGCTCAAAACATAAATGGTGTGTCCTCTCCACAAAAATATGTGAAGTAAGGCAGATGTTAATTTGCTTTATATATATACATACACATATGCACAAAATATGTATACATTTATTTTTCAATTAAAAATAAAATTTATCTAAAATAAAACAAATCCTTAGACCTGTTTGACATGTTTGAAACATTTGCTTAAGTTTGTTCATGATGCCAGAAAAGCTGAAGAAATGCTTTCTTATCTGACTTTCTGTTGTATGAAGTGTGGTAGTTTTTGTCTAAATTATACAGAACTCTGGATAATGATATTAACACTAAATTTAAACTATTTTGTGAATTAAATAGACTTTTGCCTGAGAAAGACAACTTTGCTGCCATGGGAAAACATTTGTTTTTCACAACCTTGTGCTTGCCAGGCAGGTGCTCGTGTGACCGTGCTAGGTCCCCAGCCCGGGAAACCCATTTTGACAGGGTTGCGTTACGTGCTTTTGAGGGAAGCCTCTGTCCTCTTCACACTGTAAGTCCAGCACTCCCAGCAGTGGTGTGCGCACAGGAGGAATGCAGTAGCAGCGTGCTGAATGAATCAACAGATGTGCACATTTAAATAATGTCCCATCTTTGGATTCAGGGAGGTGATTTGGGGACACCCTTAGCAGCACTTCTAAAGTTGGGATTTGACCTGCTCATACTTAACAGTTTCCTTAGTGAATAAATAACTCGAATGAAAATAAAATGCCAGAAAATTGAAACAGTCTTTAATTACTTGTTTTTTTTTTTTCTCGGTACCAGGGATCGAACTCAGGACCTTGTGCTTGCCAGGCAAGCGCTTATGTCACTGAGCTATACCCCCAGCCCCGAAACAGTCTTTAATAGCAGCAATATGCCTCTCTCGGTTGTATCCCCCAGTGGGGCAACCGTTAATAAGACAGTGTTCATGGATCCAGGATCTTGAGGCTTCATGAGCCTAACTATCTCACTGAAATGAAAATCTCTGGAGCTATCTGTGGATTTCTGAACAGTTACAGCAAGACTCTCAAAAATATTTGCTGTTAGGAGAGAATATAAAGCATTGCTGCTCCTGTGAGAAGACATCGGGAGATACGTGTGCTAAGTACTTCCAGGGGATAAAGGGCCTTTTCCTCGCGTGGTTCCTTGCAATTGTTTAAGTCTCTTCCATAGCGAGCCCAGACAGAGGGCCACGGCTGCGCCACCCTCCCAGACCACACCTCCGGCTGACGTTCAGACAGCAGGCTGCCTTTGCTGAGAAGCACTGACTGATTCCTGGACCTGTAGATGCCTAGTGCATTGTTAAAAGCGAGATAAATCTTTGTGTCTCTGCCTTAACTTGGTTTTTGTCTCCTTTACCATCTTAGCTAGTGGTTCTATCCCTGCCTCACTCTGCACATAGGCATGCTCACCACTTAAGGAACATCTTCCTAAAAGCAAGGGACCCATCGTGAAATTAGCCCTGAATCTACCTGACCTTCCTCATGGCCCTTCAAGACTCAGGACACCAAGGTAAGAATAAATAAGGTGTTTTCAGGATTGCCAGGGCCGCATTCAGCTGCCGGCTTTCCAGCACCCTCTTCCAGAAGCCTCCAGTGTGGTACCTAGAACTCTCCAGTCATCGCCCTGAAACCTGCGGGAAAAACAGAACCTCGCAGACAGATCGCCTCACAGTGGGATCGCCCCTGCCTGAGCCGCACAGTTACCGTGAGATGGGAACTGAGGCCGCCCCTAAGCCGGCACAGTCATCTCACGGTGGGAACGGACAGAGCAATAAATGCCTCCAGAGCTGCCCCACACACAACCAGAACTCAAATAATAACCCACACGCCTACACTCTGACCAGGACTGGTTAATAATGTGCATTTCCTAACCCATGCCCCAATTCTTCCTCCACTTGAACCTACAACTCGGATCAGTACCCCTGGAAGCAGCTAAGGGTCCCTGGCATCTGGCTGTCTTCCCAATATGCTCATATTGGTTAAATTCTGTTTCCACCTCACCATTAGTTTTCCTTGGCTGGTCCAGTTACAATCTTACCTGGTCTACAACAAATATCACCAACCAAGGGGAAATGTTTGGCGCCTCCTTTGCTACAGCGTTTCTAGCGCCTGAAGATGATGAATAAAGATTTGTTTACTGAATGAATAAACTATTTCCTAATCCATTGCCTGGTGCTTGGAAACCTACAAACAGAATGCATCTTTAAAATACCAATCTGTATAGGACAAAGGTGGCTTTTCATATCTCTGGTAACACGGTTTATATTCATCATTCTTCTCAACCCAATAGGTATGGCCATTTTCCCATAATAGTGTGTGTGTGTGTGTGTATGTGTGTGTGTGTGTGTGTCCCATCTTCCTTAGTCTTTTTCCCTCCCCACCAAACACCGCCACTCTCCCTACCCCTGCTGCAGGTCATGGGCATCCTATGCATATGTTCAGTATGTAGCTCTGAATGTAAGTGCAACCTTTGTAAAACACAAAGTATTATTTAGTATATTCAAGTGCTGAAGTAACAATTCTCTCTCTTACTCTTCCACTCAGCATGTGGTCTTGTTGCTGTGTGTAGCTGCTTGTGCTAGCGTGGCACTCCAGAGAGCAACCCCGTTTCATTTATTTATTTATTTTTATTATTTTAAAAGTAAAAGAACGAAGACATATTAACAAACAGACACAAAGTAGCATAAGAATAATACAATCAAAACTGATCTACAGACAAGGTGACAGGGAATCAACAATGAGTAACCCCGTTTTACACATTTTCCTCGAGACAGGCCCCTAGACTGTCCCCAGGGGCTCACTAACTGGACAGTGTTCAAGTCCTTATAATGGTATTCTTGAGATTATTTACAGAGCATTTAGCCACAAGTAGATAACATGGACTATAGGGATAAGGTTATTAATTTTTACTGAGTACTGCCAGATTGCTCTCTGAAAAACCACTATTAATGTGCTCTTTTATGTAAATGAGCCAAGCTTTTTCTGTTTGCCTGCCCACAATTGGCAATACACAGCTTTAACTTAGCCAGCCTTGGGAGGTTTACAATGGTATCTCATCATTGTTTTAACTTACATTTTTTCGTGTACTTGTAGCCACTTGAAGCTCCTTTTTAACAAAATTGACAACTTTCACTAGTTCTTCTTTCCAGTGGACTCTGCTCTTGTGCTGCTCTCGTCAATTTGTAAGAGTTCCCTGTTCATTTTAGGTATCACTGCCTTTCAGCTAACGGCGTAACAAACTCTTCTCCAATCTGTGTTCTTTGCCCTTTGTCTACTTAGTGTTTGTTGAACAGAAAACTTCATTTGGGGTCATCAAAATCAATATCTTTCATGATATGGTTTCTACTTTTCAAGACTGTTTAAAACCTCTTTCCTTTCCTTGGTCGCAAAGATACACTTCTATTTCATCTTCCATTTATGCTATGGTTTTGCTTTTCTAATTAATTTTAATGTGGTTTGTACATGACAGAAAGTAGACATGTAGTTTTGTATTTCTTCATATGGTTAATCTGTTTTCTCAGTACAGTCTGAAACAATGAGTCTTTTATCACATGTGAATTTTTCATGTATAAAAATTACTATCTTTCTTTAGTCATTCAAGAAATGAAAAAAAAATTTAGATTTCATCTCACCCCAGTAAGATTGGTCAGCATTAAGAAATCATCCAATAACAAATGCTGAAGAGGCTGTGGAGAAATAGGAACTCTGCTGCACTGCTGGTGGGAATGCAGACTGGTGAAACCACCGTGAAGATCGGTTTGAAGATTCCTCAGCAAACTAGGTCTAGAGGTCCCATTTGACCCAGCTATTCCCCTTCTGGGTATTTTCCCAGAAGATCTGAAAACATCATATCACCGTGATATATGTGCACCCATGTTTATAGCAGCACAATTTATAATAGCTAAATCGTGGAAACAACCCAAATGTCCATCCACAGAGGACTGAACAAAAAAACTGTGGCATTTTTACACAATGGAATATTATTCACTATAAAGAAAGACAAACTTGGGGCTTTTATAGGCAAATGGTCACAACTAGACACCATACTCATAAGTGAAATAAATCAGATGTGCATGTGCAAACAGCAGATTGTATAATTAGTGTAAGAACCTGAAAGTGGGAATATAAATTAGGAGGTAGGAAAGGAAACTGCTCAAAAGTAAAGAGCAACTGGGATGAGGTGAAGGAGGAAAGGAAGAAAGGGATAGCCATGGATGTGTGTATGTATGTGCAGGATGGCTAACGTGGTTGCACTATTGTCTCATGACACTTTATTGTAAGGAACAATCAATGATTAGTTGTTTGATCAATCTTGTATGTTAATATGTGTTATCCTGAACATACACTTTGAAGTTATCAATATGTAATACAACCACTGTTAATTCCCTGTCACCTTATCTGTAACTCAGTTTTGATACTGTTCTTGTGTACTTTGTGTCTATTTGCTAATGTTTTCACTCTATTACTTTTAAAATTAAAAAAAAAGTTACTGTCTTTCAGTTTTCTATTTTGTTCCATTGGTTTATTTGCTTTTCTCTTTCTGTTTTTGACCTAACTCCTTACCATTTTATTCCTGAAAGTACAGGCAATGTGTTTGAAATGTTTCCCCGAGGTCTTGTGTGTTCAGTCTCATTCCTTGTTACTTTACAAGAGAAGCAAGATGTTGAGCTGCTCTTAGTCACTCTCAGCTTGATGTGAGTGAGAACCAAAGTGGCCGGAGGAAGAGACCTCTGGAACCCTCAGACCCTGAGGGCTGAAGAGCACAGGCTTCTTTTGAAGGCCAATAGCAAAGAGGAGAGGTGCTAGCAATAAGCAATGACTAGAGATCAAGGTTTCCAAATGTAAACTGTATTCATTTTCCAAATCTGGTCTAAGCTGACCCTGATGGTTCTCAGAGCAACGTTCTACCATGCCCCGCTCACTCCACCACCCCCTGCCCGCAAAGACGCTTGTCAACCATGGCCACATTTCCCTTCGAACAGAGGACTGATATTGCCAATTAGTGTGGTACTTTACCTTAACAGAGAAACTCTACCCACGGAAATGTCTCATAGTGTAAATGAGTATATTTTCCTCTCTAAGAATGTGAAGTAGAGGTCATTTTAAAAGGTGGAAAAAGGAAGATTTATGCAAATTTCCTATTACTCTGTCACAAACAGAATTTGACATTCGTTTCCTGACATATGCCCTTTACCAGCACTTAGAAGTCCACAGCTTTGTCCCGGGCTCTCTTTCCGTTAACTCTTTTGCCTAGTAAGTAGGTATAAAGAATCAGTATCCACACTGGCTTATCTACCCAACTCAAAGCACGGTTAATTAGTATTAGTATTTTACCTCAGTCCTCTAATCAGTTTTAGGGTCATTATAATTTCTAACAACCATGTTGTACAGATTACATATTGTTTAAAACATAGCTTTTAAAATTCATATTTTGCTAGGCTTAGTGGCGCACACCTGTAATCCCAGCACTAGGAAAGCTGATATAGGAGGATCACCACCAGTTCAAGACCAGCCTTGGCTACACAGTCAGCTCAAGACCAGCCTGAACTATAAAGAGAGGCCCTGTCTCCAAACTAAACTAAACTAAAACAAAACAAAACAAAATAAAATAAAATACTAATTTAAAAATCCACATTTAAAACTCAGTGTGCCTTACCTAGTGTACTTTCCAGACCCTCCGTCTTTGATGGCAAAGTTGGAGGCCAAGCACACTCAATGTTTCCTGTATTCTCATGACCCTGTTGAACTTTTAAAAATATGAACACTGAAACATAGTTCCAATTCTGAGATGATTTGGTTTCAAAATATCACAGATGTCAATCCTCAGAAAAGGCCCCTTTTCCGTTTTCTTTGTCACTGTCCTAATTCAAAGGTTGTGTGTGCTATAACTAAGATAAAGTATCACAAATTTGGGTTAGTTAAACCAGTTGTCACTTTGAGTCAGGGACGGGTCTGAAATGTAGTATGTTTTAAAAGAAGTATAATTCTGCTAATTCTGTTGTTACTTCCAAATTTATACAACCAAATAAACTAACAATATTTCATCCTATACAATATATATTTTACTACTGCCAGAATATTTTACCAAGAAGGAGTTCTTAAACTCTCATTTAATTATTTTTTTAAAACACACATACACACACACACACACACACACACACACACACACAATAACTAACACTAATTGTGTTATACCAGCCTTAGGATTAACCTGAAGTCTTTTAAGATGAAAGAGAAAATATTGAAAGAACCTACACCTAAACACCGAAAGAACTGGAATTTAAACTGTATTTAAACTACAGATTGAATATCCCTTATCTGAAATATTTGGGACCAGAAGTGTTTTGAATTTCAGATATTTTTTGGATTTTAGAATATTTGTATACACATAATAGGGTACCTTGGGGTTAGGATCCAAATCTAAACATGAAGTTTATTTACCCTTTATATACACCATATACATGCAACCTGCAGAGCATGTAACACCACATTTTTATCCATCTGTGCCTCTACTATGATCCATCACATGAGGTTAGGTGTAGAATTTCCACTTGTATCATGCCGGCATTCAAAAAGTTTCATATTTTGGAGCATTTCAGTTCGGAGATTTTTAGATGAGAGATACTCAGTGTATAGTTAATCAGCAGCCTGAAGAGAGAGTAGATGAAATGGAATGAGTGGGGTTGGGGAATTAACTTTAAGAACTAGGTTGAAATAGTATTAAAATACTTCCCTAGCTATATAGGAGAGGAGTTACAATAAATAACACAACCACAGACAAACAGAATCATTTACTAAGATGCCTGGCCTGTGTATGCCCAGTTCTGAAAGAAACTGGGTAAGACTTGTTGAGGAAACAGAGCAGAGACAAAGAGATATGGTCAGGGTAATGGATATTTCATTCATTCATTCATTCATTCATTTAGTCTGACATCAGCTCCTTAAGGCACAAGCTTGGCATGTCTGGTACAGTTCTTAGGATATCATATGCACTCAAAAAATCCTAGTTGTATGATTTAGTTACAAGCACAGTTATGGTTGTTGAAATAAGTAGATTTTGACCATTCCATTTATTAAGTTCTTCACAGACCGCCTGGCATTCAGTAGGGATTTAATACTTATTCTCTTAGTTGAAGTGGCAAATGAATATTTTTTTTTAAAAAACTCATCACCTTTACTCCTCTTGTCTTTGCAGCAGTTCTCTGACATACAAAAGTCGTGCACTGTTATTCCTTTTGCACAGTTGAGAATAGTGAAATTTGTCTGTGACTCACCCAGGGCCAAGGAGTCATCATGAGAAAGATAGAACTCGAATTCAGTCCTTCCAGCTCAACAGCTGTACCATTAACCCCTTCCTGGCTCTTCCTCTTCTAGTCCTCTACAGATCCTCTCATGAAGATCTCTTGAACCCATGCATTGGTAGAACTGCTCGCGATCTTTATGAAGTGTCAGGCAGGTGGCTAAAACATGGTAAATGTTCAAGAAACTTCAGAAATTAACCAAGAGCTTCCTTGTGGGCAAAATACAAAGCAACTAAGAAAAAGTAATAAACACAGTGGTAAAGAGTTAAGAAATAGAGATTCTGCAATTTAGTAGGTATTTTATCTTGCTCAGCCCACAGTGTTGAACAAATGAGAAGGTCTTGTTCTTCACATGAAATCGTAGCTTGAGTCCCCTTTCTCTTCATCCGCTATGGATTATTTGCTTTCTTCTTTTCAAATATGTTTTGATTTATGCCCTGTTTCTCTCTGACTAATAAGTATCTACTGATGCTTTCTATTTTTCAACCATTAAAAGTGTTAGGGCCAAGGCTATAGTTCAGTGGCACAGCACCTGCCTGGCAAGCATGAGGTCCTGAGTTTGATTCTTGATACACACACACACACACACACACACACACTCACAGTGACTTGTTAAAAGTAATCCCAGAGAAATACTTGTAATATATCTGACAACGTTCTCACATCCAGCATATACAAAGAGTTCTTGCAAACCAGTAAGAAAAAGACCGAATAGGAGGGAAAATGGAGCAAAGCTTGAACACATCCTTGGCAAAAGAGGGTATCTGGTAAACAAGCTCCACCTAATTAGTCATAGGAATTACTCACAGTCACCAAGATGACTAAAATGAAAAGGACACACGACACCAACTGTTGCCAAGCATTTAGAACAAAGGGAATTCTCATAAGCTGCTTGAAAGAGTACAAGTGTTTACAGCCTCCTTAGAAAAGTCTTTTTGCAATATCTATTAAAGCTGAACAGATACTCTCTGACCCAACTATTCCATTTCTTAACAGAAGTGAATTTGTCTACCAGAGACAGGTATGAAATGTTCATAATAGCATGTTTCTTTATAGCCCCACACTGACAATATTAGAATGGATAAAGCTGGTGCCAGTGAGGGCTGTAGGAGGCTCATAACACTGCAGCAAGGTAATTATTACTATCAGTGGGCTGAGAAGCAATTCTGGTGTTGCTCTACACCCTAAGACACTCGAGCAGCCAGTGGGTAAGATTAGGGTGAACTCCAGTTTAAGACTGTGACAGAAAACATCTTTTCAAAACCTGAATTCAGGCAGTTGAGTAAGAAAAAAATGGCAACTACTTTAAGATGTTTCAGAAACTACTAATTCTTGCCAAGAAGTCCCATTAAGTGCTAGTGATGGGTCAGAAAGATCTGGTAAATATTTCACACATCCAGGCCACAAAGGTAGCGAATGGAGGTCCCTGAGAAAGGGAAAGCCACTGGGAGAAAAAGATAAATGGAATGGAAACTGCTGATTCTGTGAGAAACTGAGGGCAACTGTAAAGGCCTCAGGCAGAATCACCAAAGCCCTCCCACAGCCCAAATGCTCACTGGGTTCCTTCCCTCTGTCCATGCTGGGGCCCAGGAGGAGTGGTGCAAAGCAGAGCCCACAGGACCCTCCTCGTCCCCTGGTGTCCTAACACCTTTCCGCTCTTCCCACTGCCGCGGGAAGGACTGGGGTGGGGTGAAAGACAGCAGGAAGGATGCTGGGGCCCTGGGAGACAGGCAGAAGGCAGTTGGCTAGTGGACTGTGCCCCTACAGATGTGGGCTATACACCTCAGTCAGTCAGCTGTCAGAGTCGGTTGGCAATGATTCTTTGCTGTCAACTACTTGTTTTGACTAGGTCTTGGCACAGCCTGAGCAGACCATACACTGAGCAAAACCAAGACTTTTCTATTTCTTATCAGAGACTCGGACAAGAAAGAGGTAAGTGAGCAATGAAAACTGATTTCTTGAGGTGTGATGCTCCTTGCCCCGCTCCCCCATAGGACTGGGTGAAAACTACAGGGAAAGAAACACATGGGAAGGTGATTTATGCAGTTTCACCTCATCGTAGGACTTGACCCGGAAACACCAAGGAAGTGACCTAGGATGCTCCCACTTAAGGGAAATCTTTGACCTGACATTTTTGCTCTTTTGAGTAAGTACCACCTCACCCCCAGAATGACTATTTTCAGATTCCTTAAATATTGAGACAAACTTCTTCAACGCTGGCATCATCTTGGTCTCTATCTCTGCTTGCTGTCTTCAGCACCTAGAAATGCTTGCGGTGTTCTCAGGTAGCCAGGACCACATCTTCTGTCCGTCCTTCTGGAGCTGTACCAGAGCCTTCGACACAGGGAGATGGTGTCCATACAGTTTCTGTGAGAAGGAAAGGAGATGGTTTACCTGTGGACAGGAGAGTGACTGCCACACAATTCCTAACTTCTAATTATCTACCTTTCTAAAGAACTACTATCTTCCATTAGAAAGGCCTTAAGCAAAACTGTGGGATAACACGAGGGCTCGGGGCCCCTGGCCTCCTCCTTTCTACACCCCTTCACTCACAGCTGTCTCCCCCTTCTCTCCAACACCCACCTCTACCCTGTCTGTTTTGTATTTCCACTGTCATAAATCATAAAACCAACAGCACCCACAATTTTAATCCACTTGCCTAGATTTTATCTCATCTGATCTTTACACTAACCTGGCCAACTATGTTGTTCCAATTCTACAGACAATGTGAGGCACAGGAAGGAGAAATAGCCCTCTCCAAACCACACTATTGACAGTCCGGAGCTAACCGAAGGGCTGTCCCCACTCACCATGTTACCTTAGAGTGAAGGTTTAAGCTAAATGCACCTCCGTGTACAGGGTGTCAGCTACTTGGGTTCAGGCAAGGCACAGACCTGGTCAGTAAAGACGACTTTTCTGGACTCCATGAGAAGACATGGCTTCCTAACTAAGGCACATAGTGCCTTGCAGTGACTCCTGTCATAGGGCATGTCGACCTGAATTTACATACTCTGTGTGTTCTCTGGCTCCCCAGCTAGCTAGCCAGCTCGTTGACACACGCACGCACACACACGCACGCACACACACATGTGCGCGCGCGCGCATACACACACACACACACACACACACACACACACACCCTGTACCATTTTATAGTTTGCCTAGGAATGCCCAGCAGAACAATGGAAAGAAAAGGAAGCGAGAACATGGCGACTCAGCCTAACTTCCAACAAACTGTAAGATTGTTCAAAGTGAACATGGAGGTTTTTAAAAAGGAAGTCTGCCCACCCTACAGAAATTGAGAAAATGGCAAAAAAGAAGTGCATGTGTCCCAAGGGAACAAGAGGAGCAGACCAGTGGTCCCACCGCGCAAAGGATCAAGCCTGCGTGCACATGGCAGAGCACGCCCATGCCTTAGCATCAGAGCTAGGACCGGGCTTGGGAGACGCATCCCTCTGTGAGGAAGGACAAGGGGCCTGTGTCTCAGCAGAGCAGAGCTCTCTGGTTCTCCCCGCCGCAGCAGGCATGCCTGTCCCCAGAGGGACTGTGTTCGCCACAGACCTGATCTCTCCTCATCAGCTGCAAGACCTTTCTGAGGGCACCTTAGGTGCAAACCACAACTACAACCACATGCCGCTTCTTCACCAGGCCTGCTGTCCTACTGTTTATCAGCCCCTGTGCGCCTGTGTTAACAACCGGGCTACTCAGGGTTGCAATGTTTCCCCAGGAGAGACCCAGCCACAGAGAAGAAAGTCCAGGTCTGGACTCTTATCTCTTGCACCCCCAACTTTACCCAAAATTCACCTAGCCCATGTTGCTACTACCCAAGGTAGCCCCAGGTGGCTGGAGCTCTAGCAGCCGACTAATCTGTAGCCAGGAATTACTAACCAGCAAAGCCTAAATGCAGGTAAGAGTTTTTTACAAGATTCTTCAGCATCTTAGCTCCAAATAATAGCTAATGGAAAACCTGGACAAAATAACAAAGTTGTAAAGATTTAGTATTTCTCAGCGGCTTTCATCTCTCACACCGTAGACCAGGTCCACCCTTCATGTTCTGACTTTCTCATAACATTAAAACTTCTGGGGCCTCTTTGGAAATACTTGTGGTTAATTGCATTCATTGCCACTGAGAAAAAGTAGAAGGTACTTTAGATATTTTTATATTAGCTCTAAGAATGGATGACTGTTTTATCTGGTACCAGGTTGACTTCAGGGACCTTACCATATCCTGACTACCCGGTAGCTTCTAATACCCCCAGGATGTCCAGAAAACCTCTCCCAGGGATGCTCTGAGAACACACTCTAAGGTCATGCTCACCTATGGGATTCCCCTGCATGGCTCTGGTGGTTTTGTGTTCTCGACAATGACTTTAAACTGAGGAGGACTGGGGAAAAGAGCTAGAAGCTAGCGGCACTTTACCTCAAGAGCCACATGCTTCCTTCTTTCGTTTCCTCGTACCCACAGCTAGAACCAAAACTCTGCCTTGATCTCCTGTGATAATCCACCTTCCTAGGTACCTACATTTGCTGCTCTGTGTTGTAAAGTGATATGTTTTACTAATTAAATAAACCACAAACTGACAAGAGCCTAACCTTGCAAAAAAATTTAAAGTCCTATCTTCAGCCATACCACCCTGAACATGCCCAATCTCATATTATCTCACCTGGAGAAATTAAAATCCTGGCATTCTCAATGGAAATTCTGTCCAAAACTCCTGATCAATCTGCAAAGGCCCTCTTTGCAAATTTACAAAAGCCACTTCTTTCCACAGGCCATTCTCTCAAAAGGACATTAACTGGCTACCTTGTGCCTAGACCTGTGCTCATCCTCATTATTAGGAGGGAAGAAGCATAATGTCATCATTTTATAACTGAAATAATCATAAAGAAGAAGCAACTAAGGAGAATTAAAGTAACATCAAGTATGACCAGGGCTCTGATCAGGATGAGATACATGAGCATAAGCCAAATTCTTATCTTAAAAATCCTTTTATTTAGAAATCTTGCCATCTTCCTTTTTTGGTTTTTATAAGAGAAAGGAATTTGCCCCTCAGGGTCCCAAATAAAGCTCAAGAGTTATCACTACTCATTCACAATTTCTGCTGTGAGAAAGAGTAAATAATAAAACAATAACCAATTGCTGTTCAATTAAGCTTTGGAATAATAACCACCCAGGCTGGCAGAGACTCAACCAAAAACACAGCTGCCCTGTGGACGTCCAGGCTCCAAACACTGAGAGAATAAGCCTGAGTCACTGGAAACTGGTGAGTCCCACTTTGGCAGATAGTGGAAATACTGTAACGAAGAACCCTATCCAGAGAGGATATTTTTCCCCAGTTTTGCCAGTTTCAAGACCAGAATTTTCTCCTAAATAAAACTCTCCAACAAGCCAGAGAAGGTGGTGCATGTCTGTAATTTCAGTTACTCAGGAGGCTGAAACAGGAAGATCACAATTTGTTGAGGCCAGTCTGTGCGATTTATGGACTTAGTGACACCCTGTCCTAAAATAAAGCTAGGCTGGATAGGGATGTAGCTCAGTGGTGGGTTGCTTGCTTACCATGTCCAGGGCCCTGGTTTAAATCTCCAGCACAGAAAAAATAAATATGAAAGCCTGCCCAACAATGGAAAGGAATGAATTGTCTTATGAGGAAACAAGGTCCACTAGCAGAGTCTCACCATAATCCTCCAGCGAGGTCTTTCAGAGAAGAGGAAACAGGCACCTGGACAGCATGTGTGCCTGAGATTTGGTGGTGGGGTAGGGGAAATCCAGGCCTCGCAGATGGCCACTGCGTTCCTGCCAGGTCTCAGCTGCCCTGCTGGATCTGATGGTTACGGCCATGACAAATAGCGCTCCATCCTCACTGAAATCTGATCCACCTAACAGACAAAAATAGAAGTCATGGTCATAGAGTGCGCGGAGCACCGTGACTGCACATGAGGGACGGGGAGCCGGGCGTGCGGACCCCGGACTAGGCAGAGGCGGACCGATTCTGGAGGAGGGGACAACACAGCTGAGGGCAGAGGGGAAGCGAGGAGTCCGCGCGGTGCCCGCGTGGGGAGTGAGGCCAGGTGGCACGGACAGGTGGCGCGAGGTGAGCAGTGGAGATGTGGATGCGTGGGGTCTGGCAGGGGAGAGGGGGAGTGTGTGTTTCACAGGCTGAAGCAGGCTGAGCGGCCGCAGTGCCACAGGGAGAGGAGTCGCAGTCCTCCCACAGGCACAGCTGGCTCCCGCCCTGCTCTCCGGCAGGGGTGGCGTCCCAGGCTCCTTCTCAGCCAGGCCTTCCCCGATCGTCTTGGCAACTGCCCACACTACCCAGCGCCTGCTGCCCGCCTTCCCTTTTGTATTATTATCTATTGTTGTGCCACATATGGTCCCAAAACTTAGCAGCCAAAACCAGAAGCCCTTGTCACCTCAGAGGATTTAGCACTGGGGACGTGGTCCTGGAGATGCTGGCTGCAGGCACAGTCACCCAAAGGCCTGCACAGAGCTGGGGACCCAGGTGTCACCCTCTCTGTAGGGCTTTTCCAGCATGCAGCTGGCACCTCCCAGAGTGTGTGCTGCAAGAGGGAGAAGGAAGTCGTGATGCTTTTTGTGACCCAAGCCCCAAAGTCCTACAGCAGAGATGGGGAACCTTTCAGAGAGTGCCCGACTGCAACCCAAACCCACTCATGTACCGCCAAGTGCCAGCACTGCAACTAAACCCGGGCACTCAGATTTCAGCTTAGAAAAAACAACTCATACATTAACAGCTTTTGTATTTAAAGAAAAACAGCCTGCGTGCCATCGGTTTGTCCCCACTGCCAGAAACCACCACTGCTGGTTTATTCTATTAATTTCAAATCAGTCACATCATTCCATGTGTAGCAGAGGGAAACTAGGCTGAACCCTGCAGGGGAAGGAAAATCAAATGAGCACATTTTAATTGTTACACCTTCCACACTTCACTGCCCTCCACGGCATTCATTACTCCTTGACACAACCTCGTTTATTTCTTTATTACCTCTCTGAGACTACTGGCCTCTAAGCTCCCCAGAAATTTCTCTATTTTATTTACTGACATTTATCCTTGATTCTCAAAATGGTGCCTGGTACATAGGAAGAGCTCAGTAAGTACTTGATGAATGGGTTGGTACAGAAATGAAAATATAAGTTAATGAATAAACGAAACAAGATTGGAAAGATAAATAGATGCCAGATAGGGAGGTCCCTTAGACTATGTCCAGAAGTTTGGATTTCACCCTCTGAGCACAGGAAGTGGGCAGAGTATTCAGCAGAGGTCTGGCATGTCATGGGGGTTGCGGGGAGACTCTGCCTTGTCTGGGACATTTGCGCTCCTTTACCTTGAGCTCCTCGCTGACTCAAAAAGTGACCTGCATCACAATGACACAAACTGGAAACATCCTCCAGCCCCACCCAGAATTCCACACATGGTTGAACTAGCCTCATAATTTAAAAGTTGCTTACTGTTGTTGACAAGTTTTAGTTTTTTTAAAAAAATCATTATTCACTGAATGATAAAGGCTGAAGACTTTCACAGTATATCTATATCATTAGAGAATTACATATTCCCAAATACTTAAACAAAAGCTCCATTATAGAGAGGGCTCCAGTCTGAGGCACACAGTATCTCACAGTATCATTTTTATAAATCGGTAACATTTGCCTGGAGAAGGGATCAAGCTAGAAAACATTTTCCCCTGTGTCATGAGGAAGCAGAATAATCACAGCTATAGTGATCGGGCAAATTATTGATTGTTTTAGGCAACGCTTTGACTCTGAGGATGAAGAGAAGCAAAATAACTTCAAGAATAAAGCTATAAATAAAATTTTCTGGATTTTCTGTACATATTTTGCATAGCAAAATTAGAAATAGGTAATGTTAAAAGTGAAAATTCTCTCCAATCCTACCCTCCAGAAAAAAAAAACTTTGATAACCACATGAAAATTCCTCTTGTTGTTTTCTAAGACATATTAACCTTGTTATTCCTATTTTACAAAAGTAGGGTCACAGTATGCACATTATTTTGTAATTTTCTTTTAGTGCTGTATTTTTTAAAGTTCTGCTTAAGTCAGCACATGTTCTTTTTTTAAAGTCCTGATTAAATACCTGCTTGGGACCATTTTTTAAAACCGTATAATGGGAAAAAAAATATTTTTCTTTTCTTTCCTTTCTTTCCATTTGGTAGTTTATCTCCAAACACCACTGGATATTAAAGTTTTCCAACCTTATGCATAACTTTGCCAGTAAGAAAGAAAAATAAAAATAAAAAAAAGAAATAAGATGTGCTATGTACATATACTAACTCACCATGATAAATGCAATCATTATATATTGCAAGCATGTATTGATTAAAATTTTTTTAAATATTTAAAAAGAAAGTTTAAAGAAAAAATTGAAGCAAACAGTTCAAAATGATGCAGTGAACAGTAAGCCCATTACTTTTCTTGAAAACATAGAAACATTCTGCGTTATTCAAGTACAGTGAAAAGGTGATTTATTGCCCACTTCAGAGCTATTTAGAATTTTCATCAGTTCTGGGAAGGACTGATGCTACTGAAATTCAGAGAGGAAGCATGGCTGAGCTGAGATGTATCTCTAAATGAATAGGAAAAAGAGCATTTGGAGGTTTCCCGGCATTTGTTTTCTCCAGGCTATGTAGCCCTTGATGTGATCAGAACTGGCTACTGATATGACTTACAATGTTACTTACTGGTTATACATATACTTGTCCCATCCCAGTGCGCACGGATAACACCATCAAGACAGGGAGCTCATTTCTTCATCTGGTAAACATCTATACCTCGCCCTCGCCGTGCTCTCCCCTAGGTTGTGTGTAACAGTGATTCACAGATCCTGCCTTCCAGGTGTTTCATAGCCAGGGTGTGAAATCAGAAACGGGGTATCCTGAAGGTGAGGATGCACTGCAAACTGGAGGCCTCTGAGCTTTGGACCCGGACAAGAGGAACTGACATGTACAATTCCATTTTTGATGAACTTTGAGTACTGAGGGGCGGCCGAAAGACACTACAGGAGAGGGCGAAGTAGGAAAAGATGAAGCTCGGGGGAAGGCATGGTGCCCCTTGTGAGTTTGCACACCATAGGAACGACAAGACACCACAGGCTCACACGGGAGTGAACTTCTAAGATCCCAGCTGCTCCTTAGCAGTGGCCTTCTGGAAAGAGGGAGGAGGAGAGTCCAGGCAAGATCAGAGGTGGTAAAGCAAGGTAGCAGGCCGGGGCAGCAGACAGAAGACAGCAATCCGAGGCAGCTGGCTGGAGCAGAGAGAGCGCAATGCACAGGATGGGCCTAGGATCCACAGACTGTGAAGACAGACTGGATACGAAGATAGGGCTAGGGCAGCGGTTGACAACCCCAGGCTTTCTGGCTTGAACAAAAGCTACTGGTGCTTCATTCCCTGGGCATCTGGAGAAAAACAAAATAGAGAAAGAAAATAACTAACTCAGTCTGAGCCAATCTGGTACCGAAGTCCAGGGAGAGACAAGGGATGGAGTGAAACCGAGCAGAGGCCACAGAGCTACACCGACCAGGGGCGCATCACTCACCGAGAGTCATGCGAGGATGAGCTCACCAGACAAGGACATTGCGTGTAAGGGAAGGGTACCCAGAGTAAGAACAACAGCTGAGCGGCCGATGTGGTAAATCGATGCTGCAATAGAAGTTTCTACAGAGTAAACCGGGTACAGATGAAAAAGAGTGTGGGCAGCTCTACTTGGAAAGTTCTGGAAGTGTTATTCCAGGAGATGATGCATAAACAGAGTGTGGTAAATTGAGCAGGTTCTCAGTGAAAGGAAAGAAAGATCGGGGCAAGCCGAACACATCACTGAAGAATGGTGCAGAGGTGTGGAGAAGCACAGTGTTTGGGAAATCACAAGTGATGTGGACTTGCTGGTGTGGGAGGGGGCAAGTTGTCAAGACAGGGAACCGAGGAGTTAGTATCTCACCACCCAGGAACCACAGTCTCCTTTGACAGAAAACAGGTACAACGCTGCATACTGTGGTCATACAGACAAAACGTGTCAAATCTCTAGCACAATGCCTGGGACACTGAAGCAGAAATAAACGTCTGCTGTGACACTTCTAGGACTTCACTCTGGCTTCAGTGCAACAGGACATTAAAGGTGTAGGAACGGGGCTGCAAAGTGCCCGGTAGGTGGAGGGATGGAACGGATGTCCAGAAGGCACAGGACAGCCCTTGTGCTTAGGAACATGAGACAACTCTTCAGCACCTAGGCATCGTGTAGGCAGTGAAGCCCTCCCCCGCAAAAGCACAAAAATATAAGAAATGGTGGAAACACAGCAAGGAAACTCCTTTATAGTTTTAGGAGCTGAAGCCAGGGTTATACCTTGCTCAGCCTCAGCTCAGCATGTGCACATAGGGCCACTCCATGTGTCCACTACTCTGCAGACAACCAAAAAACCCCCCATTGATATCAATGTTTGAGTTACAGATAAATATTAGCAGAAACAAATTCACAAGTATGGAACCTCAAATAAATTGACTGCATATACATTCAGAGAAAAGAAGGGTCATTCTTGAAAGTAGTGCCAGAATTCATAAAAGGAGGAAACAAACATTTGTGTTATCTTTTACAAAAAGCTCAAAATGAAGAACGGATAGAGTCCATCTAATGGAGACAAGAGAAGGTCATTACTGGCATTGGTTAGAGCACTCATAGGAGGAGATGAATCCACAGCTTAGTTGCTGTGGTTTGGAGAGCAACTGGGTGATGGAGAAATGGAAGGAAGGGAGGCAGAATTGCTTCAGGACGTTTGGGTGTGCTATTCAGAAGTGGATATATTCATCCCTGAGTGGAAACTCTGGGAGGGTTAGCTTGAGCCTGTTGCTGCTCAGCACCTACAAGAGTGCCGAGAACATATCTCAATCCAGATCCGTTCCCAAAGATAAAACTGGGAGGGCCTTTGAGTTCAGGCACTGGCTCCTTAACTTCATAAAGAACACCTGAGGCGGAGAGGTTGTCAGCAGTCATGCAGCTAGCCAGTGGCAGGAGCACCTCGGACTCCTCGCTCTTCCTTCAGTGCCCCATCGTCTACGCCACACATTCCAAGCAGGGGCTAAGTGAAAGTGAGGGGAGCACAAGCTTTGTATCCTGCCTCGGCAGTAAGATGTCAGCATGTGCAAGGGCAGGGTGGGTGTCTCAAGTGAAGAAGCAAAACACAGACAATGTATAGAGTTGACCCCGTCCTTGTAAAATAAAAATAACCCAGTTGGCACTGAAGAAGCTTCAGGATCACAAGACAGTTAAAGTGATTTTCTCTGCATGGCAAAACTTACTAGGGAGCTTCAGCACGTATTTTTGCAGTGATTCAACTTCATTTAGAATATTTTATATCTGTTAAAAGAAAAATAAGTATAAAGAGTACTTTCAGTGCCTATGATACACCATCCATTGCTATTAGAAATAGATTATACAAAATATCTAAGAAAGTTAATGGACCTTTGGCCAATATGTGGACTAAGTTTTGTGGGAACACCAGCCACATCCCAGGAGAGCTATGCAGGCATCTTCAAACCCCACGGGAGCCTAGGAGATCGGGAGAGGGGAGAATTGCTGCGGGAACGTGGAAGGAAGAACATGTGGTGGGAAAAAACAGGGAGGCATTCCCACTGTGGGGGCGGAGGTGTGCTTCAAACAAACCACACATAATCTCAGGATTGGTACAACAGGCACCTACTAGGAAAGAAAATGACTCAGAGGTTTGTATTATGAAGAACAGGGTTTCCTGCCTCCCCCACCCCCTGCTCGTTTTCACGCAAGCAGCACACGCAGCTCTGCCCGGCACCTGCTGTGGCACAGTCTGTAACTTCCTAAACCCTGGGAGCCAACTGCATCAGGGCTGTTGGAGGATTCCTGAAATCAGTGCTCCAGCACAGCAGCGGACTCACAATCAGTTATGGTTACGGCAGATGAGTGAAAAGGGCATCGCGGAATGCAGACACAGTGGGCAAGTTCAGAGATTTATCCCACGTACATATCCTTTTAATTAAACCCACCCTACAGCCTTCTTCAGAAGTGGGAATCATTGGAGAGCTAGACAGATGATAGATCAATAGATAGATAACAGGTGATGGATGTAAGGTTTATAGACATACATGTATACGTATGTACAGGCACAGCAATATATCTCCCGCTGATAGTGGTGCCAGGGAACCTCCCACTCAGTGGTCGTTCTCTGTTTTACTTTGTTTGAGGTAGGAGTTCACGGTATTGCCCAGGTGGGATTCAAGCTCGTAATCCTCCTGCCTCAGCCTCTCCAGGGGCTAGAATTATAGATATGTGCACCAGGCCTAGCCTCTGTGGCTGTTTTCTCAGAAGATGGTGGACAAGAGTCAGGCTACAGGTCTCAACAGTCAAAGAGCAGAAGCCTCTCTCTTTTCTTTTCCAGGCTCTAAATTAACAGTAAACGAAAGATTTAGAACTCCAAGAGGCAGGCATCAAGCACAGGGTTCTCAACTCCAGCACCATCTGCAGTGATTACACATCCGCTGTCCTGTATCTCTGTGCTCCTCAAGTGTGATTACTGTCTTGCGATGGTTTCAAACATCCAAGAGGACCAAAGAGCAGCTCCCGTCTCACCCCCCAGCCTCACATACTCATCCTGCCCCTTGGAAAACTGGGAGACATCACTGGCTGCATACAGACACCTGCAAGCCCATTACTGCTTCCTTTCCAGGGGACTCAAGATATACAGTGTATGTGATGCATCAAAAAGTGAGACTTTTACATTTTTAATGCTTCTACTTGGAAGCATTAAGAGTAAGATTCCCTCTCTTCCCTATAAGAAATACAGAAATTATCAAAATGCACTATGAAGTCCCAATAAATAAAGCAGTGTGGTACACATAAGCTGGTAGAAAAGAACAGAAAATCAGAGTTATCACCAAATGCCTGAAGGAATTTGCTATATGGTAAAGGCAACCTCTCAAATCAATGGAGTAAGGATGGACTTTTTAGTAAAATGGCAACTGGGAGCACTCGGGAGGCTGAGGCAGGAGGATCGTTGCAAGTTCGAGACAGCCTGGGCTACAAAGTGAGCTCAAGGCCAGCCTCAACTGCATAGTGAGACTCTGTCTCAAAAAAACAAAAACATAAACAAAAACAGAAACATGGCAACTGGGAAATCAGCTGCAAAAAGACAAACTTGGGTCTATAATTAAGGTAATGCTCATCAGAATTAACACCAGACAAATCAGAGATTTAAACATGGGACAGGGGCAGCCATAAACATATGATAAAACACCTGTAAATCCCTTTATAGCACCAGAGTAGCGGCTCACTTTCTAACTGTGGCCCAAATTCCAAAGCTCATGAAAGAATAATGGTACCTTAACTGCTAACCACACAAAAGCCTTCTGAATGGCAAGATAATGTTGATAATAATACAGAACAAAAAGGTGGGTTTCAAACTGGCAAAAATATTTGTAACTCATCTCAAGTAATGTGATTTCACTGGCATATAATTTTTACAGGAAGAAAATACAATTACCCTTAAATATATGAAAAGATCCTCAATCTCAGTCATTTAAAAAATAAACTCTAAGTCAGAAGTATAGCAGCAGATCCTCTGTAACCCAGCAGATTGGTGAAGATCCAGGAGATACCTGGAGCGCTGTGCCGGCCACTGCAGAAAAGGGAGCCTCCTCCCAAACGCTGGTGGGAGAGTCCAACCATCCAAAGCGCATTTACCCTTTACCCTCATAACCCCACTTCTGGAGATTTACCCTAAAGGTACAGCTACATTAGGAAAAAATGCATCTGTACAGGTGTTCGCTTAAATTTTGTAATCATGTAATTACAGAACTACGGAAAACAGAGGGGGGATAAAGAGTGGCTTAGCCACACAAGGGGATACTATATGCCGATACAGAGTAAAAAGCGGATTCTGTGTATGTATTACTATAGAAAGATCACTGGGCTATACTGGAAAAAGCTTTAGTGTAAGAGATGAGAATACAAATACATTTGTATTTGCCTATATTAACGTGGTAATAAAACAACTAAATATGTTTGTAAATGTCACTTTGCACTGTTTTGATTTTGAACCACCTGAATATACTGCTTCTTCAACAAATCAAATGTTAAACATAGCGCTGACATAGAATATGGCATAAAGACTGGAAAGCACCACACTTCTGTCTCATCTTCTCATTGTAACATGTTTAATCCACATCCTGAAGTAAAGATCTCTCCAAGCCTTGCAGAATTAAGCTCCCCAAAGGCTGGTTTATGTGGTCCTTCTTTCTCTTGCTGAAGGGAGATTTACCACATAACAGATGAATAAGGGTCACACTCGAATGGCGGCTTGCTCAAGGGTTCTCCAGCACAGGAATGAAGCAAAGGCAGACTTTGTATTTGAAGGGAAGGCAAATCATGACAATATCAGATGTGGGGGTGGGAATTTAAAAAGACACTTACAGTAGCTCACACAGGACAGGAAATCTGGTCCATGTGAACACCAGATGTGTTTGTGCATCCGGTCTGGCCGGTTACTGGTTACATTTCCACGACGGGCAACCCATCAGTGTGATCGCGTCTGTGGCCTCCACAGTCAGCGAGCATGAGGCTCAGCCTCACAAAGACCGCTTAAATGGGACAGGAACATGGCCTACTTACTGTAAATTAACCAGGTGTAGAATATCTGAACTCGGTTTCTATAAACCTGTTTCCTTATCCATAAGGTACAGGTAATACCAGAGAGGGTTGCAGAAGGTTATCCACATACGGGCACTCGGCACAAGTCGGGGACACCGTACGTGTTCAGCATCTTGTAGCCACAGGTGACATTGATGACATTGATATGGATATTGATGATACTGATACTGATATTCTCCCTGTACAAAAGGGAGCCTGTTCTTCTGTATCTCAATCGGCAAAATACCATTTGCATTCATTGAAATTATGAAGGAGGAATATCGAACAGCTTCACTATCTCCCTCTTTTTTAAATTCTTACCTGAACTCTTGTTTTGAATTGAAGCATGGAGCCTACATCTGCGCGGTGCCTGTGGGAGTCGGGAGCGTGAGGTACAGGAGTCCCTAGAGTGTTACTCTGGACAGCAGGACACGGGCCACTTACTGTAAATTAACCAGGTGTAGGATATCTAAACTCAGATTGGACATCTTTGGTTAAACTCACCAAATCCTTTAAAACGACTTCTACCACTTGGTATCAAAACATCTTTTTATAGGAGGCTGAGGCAGGAGGATTGTCCTGAGGCCAACCTACATGGCGTGACCCAGCCTCAGAAAAAAGAAAAGAAAGAAAAAGACAAAATCTTTTCAAGGCAGCTACCAACAGCTAGTCTGGGTGCAGCTATTTTATAATCACTTTGGAGATTTATTCCTCGCATGTCCTGGCTCACGGTAACAGTAATATCTGTACCTTACATAAGACTCCTTCAAGACTATATTTGGTGGCAAACAAGTGAGCTACTGCCCACAAAAATCATCTCATTGCCACATGAAGGAAAGGGCGCTTATCCGCCATCATCAGAGGCGCCGGGCAGCTCTGTGAGGCTGGCGCTTATCTGAGAATCCAACTTAGACAAGGCAAGCACACTTAACTCGAGCGGTGTTCCTATGGCCAATTCACAGTTTTACACGAAAGCATCAGGTTTAGTAAGACCTTTGTTGGCAGTGGTATATTTCATTGGCCCAGTTTCACAAGTGCTTTGGTATTGCTGCGTTCTCAAACCACGAGAGCACTTGCCACTGGCACATGCAGGGTTGTTTATCAAGTCCTAAGTTTACTTTAGCAGAGAAGACAGGGAGGCTGCTGCTTGGTCTGGAAAGGCAGGATGCAGGAGGCAAAGAAAGTGAACAGAACGGCTCCACGGACGTGCTCTGAGGCGTGGAACTGAGCCCGTCTCATTTTAAATTCCTCCCCAGAGGACCATGTTCACCTGCAAAAGATAACCAGTCTCTTATAATTCAACCCAATAATTTATTTTAAGCCTCTTTTAATTGAAACCTCACTTTCGGAGAGAAGTTACTTTTTCCAGTACAACCCCATCTCGTGTGTGCTGTGATAGGGCTGGACGTTCCAAGGACAAGCCCTCCAGACTGGGCGGCATCTTCGGCCCTCCAGGTGGAGGAGGGCCTCAAGCAGCCGTCTGGACTGAGTGCTCGCATCTCCTCTCAGCATCTCACTGACTTAGGAGGACGTGGCAGGCATGGCAAGAAGAGGAAGCTGACAGACCTGGACTTGGGTTACAGTTTAGCCTCAATTTTCTGCGTGACAGAAGGGAAAGGGTACTTTCATGATCATCTAGAAAACTGAATTAACTAATGTAGGCACAGGACAAGTTGCCGAGTGTGTACTGGTCACGTTACTTTGTCTATGGTGGTGGTTAATATTTATGGAGTATTTGCTGTTACAGGTAACTGTGTAGCAGTCCTGCCTGGACCTGCTCACTGAATCATTACAGCAGAACTAAATACAGGGTAGAGAGGCTTCATCAGTGGCCCAGGATGGCACTGTCGTCCTGTCAAAGCTGACATCTGATTGCAATCAGTCTAAGTCACAGCCATTTAACAAGTGCAGCACCCTTGCATACACTTTCTTGAAATCATATATTGATAATAATACTCTGTTGCCTTCATTTATCAAATGTTTATAACTTATAGCCAAAGGGGTTGGAGAAGTGGTTCTCAACCCTTCCACGCAGACGCCCAGCTGGCGTTATGACTTTCTTCGGGGTGAAAGTAGTGGAGACAAAGCTCAGGCCACACGCTCAGGTGTACAAGAAACAGAGGTTCCTTTACTTTGTTCTATAAAGCTGCCTGGTTTTTAAAGTCCCATGCATGTGGGTACCACAATGGAGTCAAGTTCAAGGAATCACAGTTAGGACTCTCCCTTCTCTGTCCTCCCCGCAGTTGCCTCCGCACCGCTCCTGCCAGCGGGCAAAGGCAGGAACCGGTCCTGTGTGGTCACCGGTCTGCTCTCACCTACTGAGATGTGCCGTTTCTCCTGGCCTCTGGCTGATGCCCACAGACCCGGCTCCCTGCTACGACGGAGCCCCTCCACAGAGCAGGACAGATTCAAGTTCTCCCCACGGCCCCTCTGTCACAGGGAAATGCAGACATGTTGTACTGCAGGTCTTCTTCAGAGCCTAGCCACAGATGACAGCCATTTCTACTTTTTGACAAACATAATGCAAGGGCTGGCGCGTGCCCCTGACGCTGCCCCTTTCTCCTCTCCCCTAGAGAAGTATGGCAGAGTCTACTTTCAAGAATCTCAAACAAGTAAATGTCTACCAACATTTTAGGCCTCCAAAGAGAGAAGCCCCGATCTGAAGCGCCTGTGAATTTCTCGGGGTAAACTCTCCCACCGTGGCCAATTTCAAGCTACCAAAGCAAGAGCACTGAGGTGGAATCAAGAAGGGGTGACACCACGGGCGCCCAAGTAGTTGACGTACTGTCCGACTTACTGAGCCAGCACAGCCTCAGCTGAAATCAGGAGAATCGCAGGGAACAGCCCCTCCCCGGGGACCCACCATCACCTACCCCCTCCCATTTCCAAGCCCAGTCTGGCCAGTTTTACTTTCCTGGGGGTCTTAGAAACATTAGCTTTGTACCATTCCCTTTTATCTTTAGAAAACCAAATCTAAAACTGGACTCTCTAGTGATGCAGTTAAAGCCCTCTGGTTATAACGGATTCAATAAGCCAATAGGTAACAAAAGCTTACGGACCAGTGCTGAAATGGAAGACATAAAGTATGACCGAAGTTATGCACAGAGGTGGTGGGAAGAATCTATATTCACTGTATCAAAATAATGCCACTACATTACAGTTTCCACCCCCTGCCCAAGTCCCCTGCCAGTGGCTACCATTCATCTCCAGCCCTCTCTCCCCCTAGCAGGTGAAAGCATGGCATGTGTAACCACCACACTGCTCTCCCCCATAAGGCTGATCCTCCCTGCCTGGAGATGGCTGTCCTAACTACCTGTCTCACGTCCTAGCTGCATATTTTTAAATATCAAAGTAATTTTTATTCCTGTAAATACCCCTCATATTCTGGGAAGCAAAACCGTTTGTAGGAGATAAAACACTTAAAAAGTAATAACAATTATTAAGCTATCACTATATGCCAGAATTGTGTTTTAAATGCATTAAATCATATAATAATCGTACTCTTTGAGATCATTTATGATTGGTAATCCTATTTAATATGCTCCATTACTGGAACTCTGAGAAGTTAACTCACCCAGGATCACAAAGCTATCATATCAGTAACAAGTGATTCAAACATTTCCTTGTATGACCCAAAAAGCTCTACTTAAAATTAACATTTGTAATTTTTTTCTCCAGCTTCTTGTGACCTATTAGGATTGTGAAAGATCTACTGTAGAGACACTGGTGAAGATTCAATCTTTCACCCAGAGATAGATGTGGTACACAACTGTATTCTAAATATATTTGACTTTGTGTCTTTGCCATGTCTGGATTTCAGGCACCCCGCAGAGGTCAAGGCAAAGATGACCTCCAGAACCCTACAGCCACCAGTACCTTTGGACCCAGGAAAGAATGTACTCCAGACTTCCTGTGAACAAGCAGAAAGCCAAGAGAGGGTAGGTGTTTGTCTAAGGCAGGCTGGATGAGCAGAGGGGAAAGCACGTGAGACGTCATCGTTTACTCTTACTTTTACTTCATGCACACCAAAGAACCACAGAACGGCAAAAGGAGTGTGTTGACGTTGTCACCAACACTCTCACAAACAGTGCCCAGGCACACACAAACCACGCAGGCCATATATCACTGTGGCTTGGGTGGACTTTCTGTTATTAGCAACTTGGAAACACAGTTAACAATGGGAACCTGACAGAAAAAAAAGTAATGCTTGTAGATTATGCTGTCCCTCAGAGAGAACAGGAAATGGAAATTATTTGTCACAGAAAATCTGAAAATCCAAAAAGCATGGGAAGAAAATTATCTTTCTCCTTGTATAGAATTAACCAAAAAAAGGTGTCTATTAATTTATTTTGTAATTATTTGGACCCAACTTTTTAAGTAGGGTACTACTACTCAAAGACACACTGAGACTAATGTGTTATGCATACTGGAAGTGGAATTCTGTGGAATTTTTGCATGGCACTTGAATGGAAAAATGGATATGACCACTAACTTCGTACTAGAAACGGCAGCTTTTTAGAAGATTCTCTGACAATATTAGAACTGTGTCACTGCTTCTAAATTCTGCTTTTACTGTGTTATTAAATCAAGTTGATCTATTAGTCTCAACTATCACATGGTTTTATATTTGTTCAAATTATAAAAATAAATGTGGATAAAATTTTTCTTGGGCCCAACATTTTGATTCTAACTGATAAAAAGAAACTGGCGTGGTCTTACAGCTCGGATCCAAAAGCGTTTTAAGTCGTGTCTTTTTTTTCCTTCTTTCATTGTGTCTTCTTAGTACAGATTCGCAGTGCGCGCATTTTAGAACCACTCTGGGGAGCTGGTACACATGCATAAGAGCTTGTTCCTGCTCTCAGTCCCCTCCCCCTCCCTCCGACCCTAGCTCCGCCTTGCATCCGTGTTGCCGTTATCGATCGTAGTTCGTGTTTACGGCACATAAACTCTTGGAGGTTGTTAGGCCCTTGCACCTGGCATACCGTCATCTGCCTTGCTCCCCAGCCCCTTCACCCTCGGTTTTCTGGGCCCCTTTCCATCTGCCAGAGACCCTGCCCTAGTCTCCTTCTACCCTTCCTTTTTCTCTTAGTTTGTACTTTGCCTTACTCAGACGAGAAATACCACACAGTATTCAAGTTTGTGGGTCCGATTTTGGCAACCAAATACACAGAAATTAATTTATCTGGTCATGCTGGGGTTTGTTAATGCCACATACATTTTCTGTAAGTACTGAGGCACTTGGAATGCTCCATTCTTGCAAAATTACACAGTAAATTTTATAACAGTCTGGGTTCTTTGTAGAACCAGAGTGTTAGTATTGTCACACAACCTATTTTCAATTTTGTTTTGATTTTCCCAGCACCTTAACTGTTTTGACCCGAATTCTGACTTAACAGGAACACTGAATGCTAAAGTTCTCGTTGTGGGTAAAATTTTCCTGAAATGCCCGAACTGACTATAATTGAAGTTACGAATGTAAAGCACCCGCGTTTGTCTGTATTGTAGCATTTAGGTTAGTTTTTATTTTCTTCTGAATACTGCAAGCCAGAGCTTTGCTTAGTTCATCTTAAATATGATTGACAGCAAACATAGGAAAATCTTTGATACTGTGTACGTATTCATCCAGAGACCAGCCTGATGAAAATCAGTAATTATCTTGGCCCTCCATCTCTGCATCTTCTGACTCATACTGGTAACACCTCCAGTTCAGGGTTACTATAATATAGTTTGCATATATCAGGGAGTTGACTCCGGCTCCTACAATCGCTGAGTCACAAAACTGCAGTCAGAATCGTTTTGCTTTACCACATAACGGAAGCAGACAAATCGTTTCACCACTCCTACCCTAAACTGCCTCTGTCTGAGCTGAATGTAGGTCATAAAAGATCTGTGATGAGAGATGCCACGATTTCGGGATACCTTGACTCCTTTGTGACAGATTGAACCTTAGCCCCGAGGAAACAAGTTTTTATTCCCTATTATTTAAATAGAAATTTGCCACTAAAATAAAATATTTTGAATAGCATAGTTAAACACCTTTATAGAACTTTGCTATTTAATCTCAAAACTAAACTGCTAAGCTATTATCCTCATCTTCAATGTGCACAACACAAGCTCAAAGTTTAAAAAGTTTCAAGGTGGAGTTGAGACCACAGGTTATTATAACTCTAAGGTCAGTGGCTCCCAACTACCCAAATACCAGAATCACCTGTAAGGTTATACCTACAGATTTCCAGGCCCCACGTTCCACGGGTCTGTCCTGGGTGGTTTCCTTCTATAAACCCATCACCTGCTGTTTGTGGCTCATTTTTATTTCCTAGGTGGATTTCAGCCAAGAAAGGAAACTGAACCAAACTCTTTTATTTGTATAAGCTAGGGGAGATATGAATGTATAATAAATCATATAGCAACATATCTTGATTTGCTTCTTACCTCCTTTCAGAAGTAGGTAGTTTTTTCCATCAGGCAAGTAATACAGAAAGAACAGGAAACAAATGATGTAGTGGCTACAGCAATGGGCTTGCAAATTGCCTCCGGAGGGTAGAGAGGAGAAGCCCTGATTCATAGCATCTACAGATTTCAGTACTGTATGTATTCCCACCATGACCAGTTTCAAACTATTAATGACTTAACCACCTGTTCACAAAATTCCTGAACACCAAACAACGGACCCATGAGCCAGCTCCAACATACCACAGTGGAATATACAATGGGGAAGCTGACCAATTTCCCAGCACAATCTAAATTATCCATTATACGGTTTGAATTGGTGTGAATACCCCAAACATTACTCTGTCTAGTAACCTCAGTAGACTTACACGTGTCCCCTAGGTCCCCATTTCTCCTTTCCAAGGACATGACTAAGGGGCTGAGGATACAGCTCAGTGGCATAAGCGCCTGCCTGGCAAGTGCAAGGTCCTGAGTTCGATCCCCGTTACACAAAAAAACCCAACGCAAGGAAATCCTCTGCTAGGGTTGGGGGGCCTAAGGAAGCCAGAAACGAGACTGATGGACGTGGCGCTTGTCGGAAGGGCAGCAGACGCCATCTTTAGATGACTGCTCTCTCTTACCTGCCATGTCACAGGGGTGGTGGGATGGGAGTGCTCACCCTGCTTGAGCACACCAGGGTATGAAACAGGAATGAGACAGTAAATGAGACTTGGCTCTGAGCCTGGGAGCAAAAGGCTGGGTCCTTCTGGGCCTCCACTTGCCACAGGAAAAAGATGCCTTTAGATTAGAGACCAAAGCCAACACTGGCAGTCCATGAGCTCAAGGCTGAAGAAACCCCTGGCTGGATGCAAACTGAGGGCAAGCTCTTGACCAGACCCAGTGGGCACCTGTCGAGTGGTGACTGATCTGCGTGGAGTAGCCTTTGTGTGCCAGTCACCTTGGAACACTGCGGCAGTGTGGCAAACACTGAGCCCTGAGTGTGCTGACATCACCCCTACACACTGCATGTCAGTGTCCCAAGCACATTCCAAAACCAAATATAAATTATTCTAGGATCACCATTTTAGATTTGTTCCTCTGCTGAACTTCCAGAAGTCAGGATAAAAATGCACATGAAACTGTAACAAGGCTATGTAATCTGTCCTGGAGCTCCTTGGGTAGCTAATCTCAACATGTTCCTATGTAAGGATACATTTGTTTTCGATGCTAACACATTCTCATTCTGGTTGAATCCATTTGTACAGTGATTGTACAACACTCAGTTTTCCTGACTAGAAAAGAGAGGTAGCTATTTCTCTTCCAAGAAGGCAAAGTGGAAAACTAACTCCCAAATGAATCAACCAGAAAGAATTCAGTCTCTGTAGGTCTTAAATTTTAACAGAAAAAAATCTAAGAGAAGAGGATGTGGGTGGGCTTAAAGTATGATTTAGATTTAATTTATCAGCTCGGAGCTTTCAGGCCAGTCATTTTGTCAGTTTTCCCATCTACAAAACGATGATCCACGCTGACTTGCATAGTAATCTTTCTTACTGTGTCCTAAGCACTTTTATCCTATCATCTTTATCAAAACCAACCTTCAAGAGAATTCAGACGCCTATAGGGATCCAGAGATGACACCAAAAGTTAATATGCAAACCTTCACGTACATGTACGTGTGTTTATGCATTTTTATTTGGGTTCTCAAAACAGGGAAAGGCTGAGAATTTCGTTATCTGGGGTAAAGACAGAGGTGTGGGTGGTAAAAGGGGAGGTGTGTGCAGTTTGGAAAGACCTTCCATGGTGGTTTTGATGTTTACTACCCAGTCTGGCTTATGAGATACCAATTTAGACAAAGAGTTTGTGATGTTGATTTGGGCATATCGTATACTCAAAGTAGGTGTTAAAGATAAATTAAAGGCTGAACTTCCTAGGTATTTTTCCAAAGAGAAGGATTCACATGCAAGTAGGACCAGCAGCTTTATTCATTTTAGTCTCCAATTGCAAAGAACACAAAAGTCCACCAGTGGGGTGAATAAACGAGAACACGCACGCTAAAACACGAATGAGTCTCAAAAAATATACTAAGCAAAAGCTAGGCATCAAAGATGATTCCATTTTTATAACATTTTTCCAAATTAATATTACTGACAGAAAGCAAATTAACAGCTGCCTGTGAGAATAGGGATGAAAAGACTGATTGCAAAGGGGGATATCAACACTTTTAGAGGTGACTGAAGTGTATCTTGATTGTGGTATTAGCTTCACAGATGTATGCATCTGTCCAAACTCACTGAGCTGTAGTATTTAACATTTCCAATTAACTCTACATAAAAGCACCCTTTAGTAAAACTGGTAAAAACTGAATTAGCAATTGCAGCTCGTCAGTACTGGCAATTCTCCTGCGACACTTCCCGTGTTTCTAAGACTACTTACCCCTCAGCTCAAATCCATGTCCTTTGAAGTACTCTGCTCATACAAGTGAACAAACACTGATGATTCCTCAGCGCTGTTTTCCCCCGCACCATGGCGTTTTTCAGATAGAGGTAGTCTGTGGCATACTGCACAGCTCACTCATCAGACAAGATAGACAGTAGGATCATGGCCTTGCCTCATGAAAACCCTATCCTAGTCTAACTGACACCGGGTAGATCAACTTCATGTGTGACTCACTATAACAGGCACATCCAGAGAGTCTGTGCTAGCTAACACAGATGAGAGTTAATGCACAAGCCCCTGAAAGTTGCTAGAATTCCTTTACTATAGACAGGTGCTCCTGAAAACTGTCCGAGTCAACTAAACTAGCCAGCTTCTTAAAAGGGAGAAAATAGTTACTATTTTTAAACTTCTACAGGGAACAGCTAAATTCTGAAATTATTTTACAACCAATATACCTAAGAACACATTTACCTAGAAGACAATTTATGTTCTAAAATGTAGTTATTTCATAATTAAACTTTTATTTCCATGTTTAATGTATCAGTAAGTTTCTTTATGAACATGTTATTTTAAAAATTCAGTGGAATATAAGCAAATATTTGTATGCCTATAGTTCTTTATGACCTCACAACATGAGATCTTTAACAAACTTACTGTGAGTCAATGATTCACAAAAGCACTTTTGACCAAATTAAGCACTTTAGAAGCATTAATATTCTGTATATCTTATCTTTAGTACTTTTTATGTATGATTATAAAAATCTTATTTTATAAAAATCTATATTTTTAGAAATAAATCTATTGTGATTTGTAAAGTAGAGTAAGACAATGGAATGTCCTATGAGTTAATATAATCAAAGTTTGCATTAAATTTTTAAAAATGACCCTGCTTTTAAAATTCCCTATTTTCCCTACATTTATATAAAAAGTTGTAGAGTAGAATGCTTCTAAAAGATAACTGCTCCATATAATAACCTTCTAGAGAAGACACACTTGAACAATTTTTATTTCAAAACATCTACAAAGTTTTAGTTCTCCATTATACAAATATTTCAAAATTTAGACATTATTCAAATGTAACCCAAAGTTACACAAATACAATAATACACACAAAGATCAAAAATATATATAGTCTCTCACCAAACTGTGTTACATAAATAAGAAAAATATATACAGCTGGTAATTTCAAAGTACAATTATCTTGAATAACGCTGCATCCATATATAGAAGGTACAAAAATAAACACTAAAGCAAAAGTAAAGGAACAATAAATTCATTTTACGACATCTATAAAGATAGAAAGAACCAATCTTAGAGGACACTCCACATTTGGATCTTAATTTTACTTCACTTCTCCTCCTTAGAATATTCTCAGGATGAAAGAAATCCGCAATTCTACCAGCTGTCACCGACCCCTAATGCAGAAGAAAAACCTGTGAGGAAGTATGTAATCTACGTCTTTGCACTTTGGGATAGATGTAAAAGAATTTTTTAGGGTTAAATTTGTATAAGCCTCGGTTAAAATTTTCCAAGTAAAATGAACTATTGAAAAAAGAATCAAATAATCTTAAATTGGAGATACCAGATTCAAACACTCCAAACCTCTTAACACAGTGATCAATAACAAAAATTTATGCCAATGGTTCTGTGCATAAAAAAACTCAAGTAGGTTTACATCTTGCCCCAGAAATTCTCCTTCCTTTTCTGAGCCCGGGTCAGAGTTTGAAAAGCGCGGAGACTAGAAGCTGCGGAGCGAGCAGAAATCTCGGACAACCTGTCCTCATCTGTAATAAAAATTCCAAAATCATACTCAGTGCAAAAATACTCCCTAAACAAATATTATGTTTACTAACATTAAAGAACTTAAAAGTATCAAGCCTTATAATATCAATGTTGGATATATCAGAAAAAATGTCCAATCAATGTAAGATATTTAACATTTTCATATTTCATGGTAATTTTCCCAGTTTATCATATATAAGTATTAAACAGACATTAAGAAAGCATTTTTCCATTCTGAAATCCCATCATGTCATTATTGACAGCTTATGACTCCAGTATTATTTGGAAACAATTCATCATGAATTTCTCTACTTTCAAAAGTAATTATTTGGGGCAAAATGGTGTTTTAAAAGTTTTAAAAACAAAATGCTCTACCTTAACATGGTGTTTATATCACATTTCTAAAATAATCTCATGAAACACAGAAGTAATATTGGACTTTAATATGCTATCCTTATTACTAAAATTCCCTATTCTGAGTAAGTAAATCTATTATGTTTATTTATAAACACTGCTCTTCCCCTAAAAAGAAAACAGAGATTCAAAGTTACAAGATATTTTGCATTTTAAAATATAACCACTTAATTTCATTGAATCCTTTTAAAAAGGGCCCAAACTAGCTAAAGGAAGAGACTACTTTTAATATATCTAAAGTATTAAATATATGAAATATTAAATTCAAATTTATTTCCCAATTTTGACTGTTCAAGCATTCAAAATTCTTCCTGCCCCTATTAGAAGCAAATGATTTATCAGAAAACCATATAACAAAACAAAATCTATTCTCCTAATTACATAGTTTTGGACATACTGAAAATTGACAAAAATACAGATATCTGGAAAAATATGGACATAACATGGCTATACTCCTGAATCCACAAGCTGAACAAATATTATGTTCAGAGCCTGTAAATGTTATGTACAGAGTCTGAGCACCGCCGAGATGTAAGGCATAGCCTCTCAGCAAGTTTCCCTAGAAAAGTCTTCACCACTTCTGAGTTTACTCACTTTTAAACGGGGATTATTTCACCCCATCACAGGATTTCAAGGATCCAACAAAAAACACATGTGGAAACACTCTGTAAGCCATGAAATGCTAATCAAATATAAGATCATTTACAGTTATTAACTATCACCTAACAGAATCCCATGTTTTCTTGGTGTCTTATGTAACTACTAAAATACCTTCATCATCAAAGGCTTCATGCTGAGGTAACTGGAAATTGTTCACCCTTGCTTTTCCCACTTGAAAAAAAAAGACAGAAACAATCACCCTTCAAAGCCATCAAAGAGCACATAGCAATGATATGGTCTCAATGTCTGTCCCTTCAAAGTTCACGTTGAAATTGAACTGCCATCTAGACGCACTGGGGCGGGAGGCCTTTCACAGCTGTCTGGGCCACGGCGCTTCTGCCTACTTTCCCCTTCCTCTGCTCTCCCGTATGCCAGGGGATGCTGCAGCAAGCCCTGTGCCAGACGCAGGCCCTGTGCTTGGCGTTTCCCAGCCTCCAGAACCACAGGCCTACTCATTTCCATTCATAATGGGCTACCCAGCTTGAGGTGCGCTGGTGCAGCAGCACAAAACGGGCTAAGATAATTCCAGGAAATTCTTAGTAATAAAAGTACACGAGCAGAAACTTTACTAATTTTTTAATCTTGATAGAAGTCACTACCAAAGGGCCACTCATTAATTTGTAGTGTACTTAGCACATATGCAAACCATAAATAACCTCCAAGAATTCAGTGTTAATACAGATCTAACTGTAAAGAAATATAGGATGAAGGAATGAATAAATACATACATAAATAAACAAAACAAAACAAAAAGGGCCGGCGGGGTAGCTAAACAGCACAGCGCTTACCAGGCAAGCACGAGGCCCTGAGTTCAGTTCCCAGCACCATAAAAACAGAAAGAAAAGAAACACAGTGCACATCTCTTTAGCGATGACAGCATAAACATACACATTATAAAAGTGACATAAAGTCATAGGACAAAGAAAACAGAAGACAAGAAAAGAGTAAGAAATTTTTAGAAAATGAAACAGTGGAAGGGGAGCAGGCTGTTCTCAAACCAGCAAATAAGTGAAGCCAAGATGAGACTCGTTGGCTTCCTCACGGCTGGGGTTCGCAGTCCTAAGTCTCCCTCAAGCCAGGAAATGGGTTGAAGATCTTTTTACAAAGCAGGGAAGCCATAGAGTCTTCTCTAAATTTACACAGCTGAGTAACTGCTCTCTCCCAAAAGGAGAGCGGAGGGCTTGTCTCCGACGCTTCTTGGAGCTACTGTGGGTGGACACCAGGCTCACCCAAGGGCAACGGCACCATATTCAAAACGCACATACATATGTCAGAGAAATATAGAAACTAAATATTCTATCCATGAAATAAGAACAGGATGCTATATACAAAGTTTGCAGTACTAAAAAGTTCTTAGAAATTAAAAATATTATAGAAAATTTTAAAAGCAGAAGAGACAGAACATTAATACTTTCAAATTAAAACAAAAAATAGTGGAAGAATTCAAATTAAAATAAAAAGAGGAACAACAGAAAAAAATTTAAAAAGAAATCACGTCCCATTATGTCTAACATCTTAGTGATGGCAGGGCCAGAAAGTGAAAGGAAAACTTACTACTTGAGAAAACTTCCCAGAAGTAAGAATTTCCAAGACTGAAGGTCTCCAGAGTACGAGGAAATGAAGGGGTGAGGCCCACTGTAACGCCAGTGTGAAGACAAAGCCCCAGGACTGTCAGCAAGAGACATGACTTATAAAAGACGCGGGGTGAGACAGAGTTAACAGAGGAGTGCAGAGAACAGCGAGGTGATGCAGCCTAAGACTAAAGAAAACACTTCGGACTCGCTTTCTACACACAAGGACACTGAGCCCTGGCTCGCCACACGCTGGTGGTCACGCCGCAGAGGAGGTGCTACCCTCGCCAGTGGTCACCCGCAGGTGCCTAGTAAGAACTTGAGAGACACCTCACACTTTCATAAAAGTGAACAGTGGATGTGGTGCAGTGCAATCAGTGTCCTTGAGAGACTTTTTTCTACTTAAAGATCTATTAAATTAACTAAAACCAAAAATAACTTATTAATATATAGTATATTCTTATCGCACTTTATCAGTGTCACACTTTCATTGTAAGGACAGAAAGTTAAAAGCAGAAACAAAGACAGTTACCATTATGTTGAAATTCTGGATCTCTCAGAGACCCCTGAATCCGACGGGAAGGGTGCCAGAATGGTGGGGTACACGGCGGGGAAGGCGGCTGTCCCTGGGGGTTTGCTGGGTAGGCTGGAATTTTTGAAACTGGAAGAGCTGTCTCAACAAATCTGGGGATATTGCCTTCAGAATCTTCCCGCAAAGGCAGAGGGTCAACTGTTCTTATACCAGCAGCAGGAGAAGTTAGTAGGGAGAGAGCACGACTTCCTTTCTAAAGGACAAAAGAGATACATACGCGTCATATATAAAGAGACCAAACACTCGAATGGGACGAAGTGATAGGAGGGAATGTGAGGAAATGCACGGCGCCTCCGTGGAGGGCAGGCTGCGGTCATCACAGCGTAACCATCCACACCAACAGACTGAACTGATAAAAACAAAGAATATCAACATGTGTAAAATTAAAAGAAAAAATAACAACTTTTGGAAAAATATACAATGTATATGACTGACAACAAATTATCATCATTGCTACATAAATATTTCCTTAAAATAAGCAAAAGATAAACCTAAAAGCTAAACGGTAACACAAAGAAGCAATTCATATGCACACAAATATAGTTAACACATTTTACTTCACTAATATTCAGATAATTACAAAACAAAAGCCCTGAGGAACCAGCTTCCCACTTAGCAAACTGCAAAGGTCTTCTAAACAGTAACACCCAGCACCGGCAAGGGTGTGGGACACGGGTACTCTGCACACTTACAAAGGCGCCGTCTCCCCAGGAGCCAACAAACCACAGCAGACGCTCCAAAACTGGGTCCTCTCACCGTGCAGTAATGCTTAGAGCATGTTTACACACAAAAGATGGTAATAACAGGGACCAGAAATGTAGCTAAAGAATTGGCTTCTTTTAGAGTAGTTTTTAAAATCACAAAAGTTTAGAAGTGACAAATCTGAATAAAACTTAAGGATACATAATGGTATCTGGGTAAGAATTTCTACACTGCAGACTGCGTATCATGTTGAGAATAAGATATACATGATATTTAATGAAATTAAAACAAGTTTAATATAGGGTTAAGGAAAACATACTACAAACCTAACTATAGTACAATAAATGCAGTCGCAGACACACACAGCTAAATGCCTCCGACAGTGGCTGCCTCAATAGCAGGGAGACGTTGTTTTCTCTCTCTTAGTGGTCAATATTTTCTGTTCTCCACAATGACAATAAATTTTTCTCCTCAAAGTTCCTAGCAATTTTACTCTTTAAAAGAATGTAAATTAGTAAAACTAAATACAGTTTCAAACTTTCCCGATCATTCCTTATAACTGCTGCCTTGACTTGAACCTACCAAGGCAGCACTCACGCATGACCACCGAACCTCAGGCATCATTCGCCGAAACTGGAGAGCTCCCTGCTTCGAAGCAGAGAGGGCCTGAAGCCTCGGTGAGCACACACACGTTTCAGGCCAGTCTCCAGGATACACCACAAGTCTTCCACTTGTTTCCCTTTCTAACTATAAATGCCACTTAGTATATAATACAAATAGCACAAACAGGAAATTGTTCTATTATTTTCTACATATATCAAGAGTTTGGTGCTCTGTCAAATTGTCTTACCATTGTTAAAAAGGCCTGGTGACACCTGCAAAATGTTGCCACGTGAAGTTCCCAGGTTTACATACGTGACCGCAAGGTCTGCTTTGGAGTCTAAAGCCTCCTTCCTGGCCTTGGCGGCCCCTCTGCCCTGCACCCCGCAGTCCCCCACTGCATGGCGCCGTGAGTTATGCTCTGTGAGCCCAAACCTATTTGCTGTGCTGGAGAGCATGTGCAGTTTCCATTCACGGCGCTTTCCACAGTCTGAAGCTATCATTCTAAACCATTATGTCTACGTCTCCAGTGGCAATGGAGGGTGAGTGAAGGCAAGGATTTTGTTTTAATTAATCACTAACGGATGATTTAATCTCTCATGACTCCAAAGCCCTAAAACAGGGGCTGCGACGTACTAAGTCCATTAGACATGGAGCTGAGCGAGTGAAAATGAGACTCCTGTGTCCCTCCAAAGAGCGCCCCAAGCTGTGGTCCTCAGCGCACGGCACCCCACTAATCCTCCTGAAAGCTAGAGACTTCGGAGTCATCCGCGTTCCCCCATTTAAAATAGCTCAGGGTTTCCCGCTGCTCTAGAGACGCAGAAGTTCCCAGTGCTGCTTCCCGGCGCACGCTGTCGCTACGCAGTGTACGTACTCATCTGTTCCTCCGTAGCCTGTTCTGTTCTCTGCAGGATCTCGGCACCTGCTGCTGCTCCTCCCACCCTCATGACACGGTCAGAACATCCACTTCCTCTGCATCTCGGGTGAATCAGACTTCCTCTAAGAAGCATTCTTGATCGCCAAGAGCCTTCCTGACCTTCCTGATTTGGCCAGGTCCTTCCCGAACAGCACCGTGACCTTTGCGTATCAGCTTCCGGTGCTGCGTTCCTGGCTGGTTAGCAGGGCCTTCCCAGAGCGCCCACCACCGAGGTAAGCAGGTGAGGAAGACCTCGTGGGCGGACAGCTGGCATTTGGAAATGCCCCCTGATGGCCAACACTACAGGAGCTCTGCTCTTCAATGGGGTTTGAGACAGCATTGGTTCAGGGGAAAGTCATGGGCTCGGAGGGTAAACAGCTGGAATTAAAGTTTCCCTATCGCGTGGCAGTGATGGACCTCAGCCTCCCTTTCTAAATAAGCAAAATATCGGACCCTCTACCTCCCTGGCCATTCTGAAGACAAACGAGTTATTATTTGTAAGACGAAAGTATCCAAACTGCTGCTGCCCCGTCATACTTTCCCAATTCAGGGGAAGTAGGAGTTAAAAGAGGAAATGTCTAGACACCATGATAATGCATTCTCCCTAATTCCCACAGCAGAAAGCGATGCAAGGTCTACTAATCAAATGGAACAATCAGAATAACTGATTGGAAACTGAAAGACTTCTGGGTTTAATTTTATACATAACAATAGCTTTTATAGGAAAATAAAGAAAAAATGTCGATGTCAAGTCTAACAACATACCAGGAATCAACAGATAAACAAAATTAAATACCCAGATCTAGTTCCTAGTATAGATTCTGGTAATGCTGATGGTAGCAAAGTCACATGAAAAGATTTCTAATCAAGTTGTTAATACAAAACCTGCCTATTTCTGAGAAGTCTGCAGTTAAAATGTCAAAACCATATTGTGTGCCCTGTGAGGTAAAAATTGGCATTAAAATGTTGAAGCACAATATTAGCCTATTTAGAGTCTTCAGAAACTTAATTCCACAACAAATGAAAATAATATATACACATCCAGCTGAAACTGTGCACTAGGCACCCACTGCGGCAGGGCAGGCTTACATGCACAACTCCCGAGAAGGTCACTCTATGCGGTGGCAGCCAGCTCTGAGGCCAGACGGAAAAGTCCACAGGGACAGTGAGTCCTAACAGCTCGTTCTGAGCAGTCCTGACTGGACTCCAATTGTCACAGCTCCTTCAGCAAACCAGTGCACACATAAGCAACAGGAAATAGGCATCCCGTCACTCCTTCATTCAACACATGTTCACTGAAGTCCTGCTGTCAAGTGGGCTCTGTTCTAAGCCCTGGGCTGGGGAAACCTCTCCCCGCGCCCTGAACACTCCCACTGTGCACTCCTGAACCCATGAACGACCATAAGAAAATCTGCTCCAGACTTCTGAGCCTCTTCTCTGAACAGCTTCTACTCTGCTTCAGCCATTTACACGTGTGATTACACGCCAAGCCACCCCTGGCCCTGTCGCGCCCGCACGGCATCTCACCTCCCCGCGCCCTAGCGGACCTGCTCCCCAGCTCAGCCTCTGCGGGTGAGCACTGCAGTCGCCCTCGCGTATGCCTTAACTCCCTTACCACAACTTTCTCCTTCTCTCTGAACACGACATACGACAAAGCCCGGCTGTGTAAGTCCAACTCTACCTACCCTGTGCCTCTGCGGCCAAGCATCCCTGAAGGAAAACACACAGCCCACCCCACCTGGCTTACACAAAATATGTGATGACTACCCTAAAATGGCCCCTTAACACTTGTCATCATCACGAGCTCAAAAACTCAAAATACAAAGGCTGGCAAAGTTGTGCGGGGGAAGGAACCCTTCCACATAGGTGGCGAAAACACGAGTTAGCACAATCACTGTGTTAATCAGTACGGAGGGTCCTCAAGGACTGAAAATAGAAATTGCACTTGACCCAGCTATTCCGCTTTTGGGTGTCGTCCCCCAAAATTAGAGACGTATCACAGTGACACCTACGTGCATGCCCATGTTCAGCAGCACAAAAATGGCCCATACGTCCATCAACAGATAAACAGAGAAAATGTGGTGTAAACACAACGAAATACCGCTCAGCAGTAAAGAAGGGTGAACTTGAGTCACTGGTAGGAAAAGGGACGCACCGAGACCGTACCGCTCAGGCGAGTAACTCCCACACGAAAGGCCACACACTGCAGGGCTCCTCGTACAGGAGAAACCCGAAGTGTAAGCAGCGGAGAGCGCACGATGAGAGACGGCCTGGAGAGGAGAGGGATCAGGAGGCGGGGGAAGCTGAAGCGGACCACCATGTGAGGTGTGCGTGCTGACTCCAGGGACGAGGGCGCTCCCTGCGCACGACAGATGCACGCGGATAACGCACCCCAAATACCCTGTGATCGCCCCCATTTCCCCGGCTCACCCCCCCCCCACTCTCCAACAGACCATTCTGCGCCTCCCTCCTTCTCTCAGGTCCCCATTTCCCACCCCAGCCTCACTCTCGGCAAGGACCCTCTTCACGCATCACCAATCAGCGATCCGAAGAGGCTTCCAAAAGCTGCTGCCGACTCTCAGCCCCGTGTGCAGAAGCGGAGCCCACGAGCGCTGCCTTCCCCTGTGCCAAGCCTGCCAGTCTCCTCCGGCTCCTCGCCCTTCTTCCTCGCCAACATCTTCCCAACAACTTCCCTCCATTCCTATCTCATCAAACCCCTCTCTGTGGTCAGAATTACTCGCATCGACATGCAGTCGTGCTGTTACCATTTCGATTGTTCTCCCTGCTCACAGTCGCACTCTTCGGCTGTTTCGCTCCTTGGAGAACCCTCCCTGATAGCCGGCTTCAACCCTCTCCTCTCTCGACTCTGCGCACTCTGGCCTTTGGTCCTCCTGTTCTCAGCTGCACCGTGTCAGGGTTAGCAAGGCCCTCCAAGTCACTAAGTCCAGGGCCCACTTCCCACACGCTGCTGAGTCACCAGCAGCGCCGATACGCCGCCTGCACACCCTCAGGCTGCCAGTCTCCTGCATGCTCCTATCTTTTTTTTTTTTTTTTTTTTTTTTTGCGGTACTGGGGATCGAACTCAGGACCTTGCGCTTGCTAGGCAGGCGCTTATTCCACTGAGCTATATCCCCAGCCCCTCCTATCTCTGTGGGCTGATGCTTTTCTACTTCCGCTAGCCAACTTCCTAACATCAAAAGATTGGGTCTCAGACATGTCTGCACCCACTCTTCTCTGTCCATAATCACTTTTTCGATGACCTCCCCCAATAATACCTAGACCAGTGGAGGTGAACCTATGGCACACATATTATTTACTTTTCATTTAGGACAAAGATGTTAACGTATGAGTTGGTTTTTCTACACTAAAACCTCAGTATTCAGGTTTAATCGCAGTGTTGGCACTTTGCGACAAATAAGTGGGTTTTGGGTTGCAGTTTGGGCGCTCGTCTCTAAAAGGTTTGCCATCACTGACTACACCATCTACATGATACAGATCCTCAAATGAAGCCCAGCACAGTGGCACACGCCTGTAATCTCATTTATCCCAGGGAGGCTGAGGCAAGAGGATCCCAAGTTTGAGGTCAGTCTGCGCAACTGAGAGAGACCGTTTCACACTGAAAAGGGGGCTGGAGATGTAGCTCAGCGGTAGAGCGCTGGCCTAGCTAACTTGCCAATCGACACGTCTGGCTATAAACACAATACACTTCTCACACTGAACGTGTTCCAGACAGGACTCTTCATCTTTCCTAACCCTTCTTTTCCTCACACTTCAGTTCACTGACAGCCCCATCACTACGGCCAGGCCAAAGATCCTGGAGCACCCATGCCCTGTGTCGACTGCCCCGTGGTGCCCAGCACCACCACGTGCCCTGCCGTCTCCCCCTGCCGCCCACGGCCTCTCCCGCCAGAGCGCAGGCTCAGGAGGACCCGGCCTGTCCCCCGCTCCACGCACGCCGCCTCTCCAGTGCTCGCAGCGCCCAGGCGGTGCAGACAAGGCCCCATGAACAGCACTGCCTCTCTTCCCTCCCTTCCTGCCGAGGTGCTACCAACACGTGGAAGTTTAGCAGCAGCAATGCACTGCCACCACCGGAAAAAAGAAACCAAATTCAAGGCATTTTCCTTATCAAAAGTAGCCAACAGTAGCATCTCCGCATAGCACAGGCAGAATTTTCTAAAATCTGAAGGATCTTTTTTTTAAACCTCTCTTTCCTTTATTACATGCAATTAACATAGCTCTAGAAGATGCTTTTCCCTCAAATATAAATGTTTACCTTAGTAAAATTCTTTGGAGTTCCTGTGCCATCCTGAGAAGACATTCTCCTCTGCTCTGAGACTGGAGGCTTCACCTTTGATGGGGACACTAAAACAGCTCCACCTGGAAAAATGCAGAAGCCAGGCTTCAATTAAATAACTTACGCAGAAGAGGCAAGATACGTAAGATCTGCACGGTGCCTGCCCATTACCAACAGCTGGAGTAGTGAGATCATGGTGAGTCCTCTGGATTCCACCAAGCTCTCTCAGCTTCGGAGTTGGAAGCCTGCCTCCTTTCCCTGAGGACACAGACGAATCTGACCTACAAGTGGAAATAATCTATTAGGAAGCATTTCCTCCAAAACTGTGATAAAAGTACTTTGTCGACATTGTGAAGGATACAACGAGTAACAGAAAGCCACTTTGTTTCTGAGAAAATAACAAATTAATGCAATTGAAAGGGACTAAATAATAGAAAAGGAAAAGAATCACTGCAAGGCAGCAATACCCAGCTGAGAATTCTTCCATTAACCCGGGGCCAATCTCCATACTAGCCGCAACCACCATGACGGAAATAAGGATTTGGACTATAGCCAAAATGTTACCAATGGTAAAGAACCAATTCCCAAAGCAATCTACATACAAAACAAGAGGAAATAGCTATTTTCAGAAATCACTTTTTAAAAAATACTAAAAACAGTGTAACTTCTTTTGCAATAAAACAATCAGATATTAATAAACACCAGCTTTTTGTCCTTAAAGAAAGTCATTCTTCTGAGCACATTTACAAGTCTGGCAACTCATAATTACAAGACATGAATGAAAATGATCCTACTTCCTTCCGAGTAGCCCAGTGTTTAATTACCAATTAGTGATGACTCAAGTATCTCAGGGGACCAAGTTATAAACCATACGGCAGTGCCTACTTCATGACGTCAAGAGTGCACACGCACGGCCATACACTGAGGGATGGAAGCCCTCACCCTTCTCTGAGCTCGTCTGCCTGCGGCTTCTCCGGCGCGTCCCCTTCTCTGAGTCCATCTGCCTGCGGCTTCTCCGGCGCGTCCCCTTCTCTGAGTCCGTCTGCCTGCGGCTTCTCCTGCACGGCCAGCTTCTCCAGTTCTCCCACAGGCTCCTGCCTGGCCCCTCCTCGACCCTCCTCCTCCTCTCTCCCCGCCCTGGGCTGCTTCTGCAAGCCTCCGCCGGTGTTCTCTGCACCCCACGCCAGCCGCCTCCTGACAGGCAGGGTGGGAGTCTCCGACACACCCAGCATCTCTGTGGTGCTTTTCTGGGGCTGTTCTTCCAAGATCTCTCTTTTTTCTTCTAGTTTTGGAGGCGGGCATTTCTGCGAAGTCTTATGTCTTGTGGGATCCCTGCATTATAAAATATTATACAGTAAGTTTTATTTTAAATTTAAGTAGTTTGAGTTTTCTGTTTATACTAATTTTAGTGAGCTCATCATTTCCTTCCACTGTTCTCAATCCCATACATCTGCCTTGTCCAGATATTAAAGAAATCAAACTGAGTTCATCATGTAGTATGTTACCATGTAATTTCTATTAAAATATTCCCAAAATATAATTTTCTTCCCTTACTCTTACACTCGTACAGGCATACGTGTACCTCTGCTGACAGACGTCATACTTAGCCCCAAAACTGGAATTCACATGCACAAACTAAGACCCAACAAGCTATAACTAATGTAACTAAATGTTACTAAACTGACATTTGTGCACAAACTCACATATTTGTGGCCAAATATGCAGATTCAAACTTTAACCTTCTTTTAACACATTAAAAATGAGACTTTGTGATTTTCTTTTAAATATCACATAATTAGAATTTAGAAACCTGGTGTTCATGGCTATAGTAACATACTATAAAACTAAACACTGTTAGTTGCTATAAACCACTGTGTACACAGCTAAATCACTTTAAACCCAAAATTGCAGAGGCCAAAATCAGGGGCCAACCTCTACATGAGCCACAAAACCCATTCCTGAATGCTGACAGCTGGGTACGGACAGTTTATATTTTCTGAGTTTTCATTGTTGGTCCTTTTTCTTTTTAAAGTCTGTTCACCTCTGCCATATCTCTTTCTACTGTCACTGTTACAAAGAATATTATAAAATCCAGCCTTCCAGAATTTCATTGTTATCTACATATAAAATTATACAGCGTATATATAGCTTCATTTTCATAGAGATTAACTTCAAAATAATGAAGTAAGTGGTTGATATGTCTTCACTTGACCAGAAGACAAGTTCTGAGTTATCCCGGCATATTACTGTAACACTCTGTGGTACACATATGCTACAATACACTTCTTCACCAATCATAAAGAACATCTCACCCAGCAAGATCTAATGCATTGATGTTGCTACTAATGCTTCTTTCTGAGCTAGTGGTTGAAGAAACATCCCAACAGCTGTTCTTATCCGACAAAATCTGATTCAGATGGTCCCGAGAAAAATGTGTTCCCTGAACTCGTTTTCTGTAAAACTCAGCCTTTTCTCGGAGTTCTTTAACCTATGTGGGAGGTAAGACACCATCTATTATTGCAAATGCTCCTTCACAAATATTACCAAGTAGCATATCAAAGAAACTTCACAAATACAGCCAGAGACCAAAGAAAAAGGAAGGCAAAAATAGCCACATACACTCATCAGACTGTGCATTTAAGCAGAAATTAAAAGAAGCTAAAGCATGATGCAGTCATTTTATTTCAGATCAGCAGGCAAGGAGGAAGTTATAGCAGCTAAGACAAATATTGGCATGTTTTTGCTCCAACTTAAGTTATTCAAGTATTCTATGCATTGTTACAGTTTTTAAAAGCTCAAAAGCAACCAACCTCTGCATACCACATGGCATTTAGAGAACCCTAGGGGAGGAATACAGAAACATACTTAATGACAAGTTAATATCATAACTGAGTATTAATGGAAATCAATGAAATACTGTTCTGCATTATTCCTCCTCCTAAACAAACAGTAAATTTGTCGATCACTATTTCTTAGTATGTTTAGTAATATTCAATAGAGTAACAAACATATCTTGATATTACCTTGAAAACCGCCCTTGCATGCTGGGATACTGAGGGTGACAGGTAACCTGATGACTGTTGCTACTTTCCCACTTCTAAGAGCACTCACACGGCAGCAGGCAGCAACGCTAGGCCTGTCTTTTTCCTGGCTTTAACTACAGATGCTTCTACTAATGAGAGACGCCCCCAGGAGATGGCTGAAAGGCTCCCGATCCAAGTCCCTCGTATGTCCCATGCAATCAGCAAAACCTCAACTTTTAAATAATGTATTAAATATATAACTAAGAAGAAATTTTCACAAGATAGTAACTTTAATGTATTAAACAAGGTGACAGGATATAACAAAAAGTTCTGATGAGCTATAAGGTGATTTGAATTCCCTTATTGCAAATAACATTTTTAGATGAAAAGGAGACTTCCTACCGGTTAAAATCTTTATTTTATACATTATACTGCCACCTGCTGGCTTTTCTAAATACAACTCCACAAAGTTAAAAAAAAAAAAAAAGATATTTTACTCTTAAAATTCTTAAAATCTTGCTTCTTGACAAAACTCTCCAGTTTCTATCGTTTATTATTTTACCTTTAGGCAAATTATTAGCACTAAAAACACCAGGTGCCAGAAGCACCCCTGCTCCACTTAAAGGAAAACAGCAAACGATGAAACTGGGCGATGACAAGCAGCTGGAGAGACATGGGCCTTGGCCCCTGCAGCACACCACTTTGCATGCAAAGGGACAGGAAGCGCTACACCCTGGAGAAATAGTCACCCTGCTGCTCTAAAGGGGCCCAAGCAAAAAGCAATCCAAAAGGGCAATCTGAAACATCGTTTTCTTCACTGCCAAAAAATGTAACTGACCTATGCTCACTTGTCATTTGTAATGATTCTTGCCTGTTAAGAGAAAATTTCTAGTTAACAGGTTCTGTACTTACAGGTAGAACTGAGCCATGAGTGAAGTCTGCTGAGCTTCTAACCAGGGCACTCTGAATACACAGAAACCCTGCTAAAGGTGCCTGACACACTCCAGATTCTATTTCTAGTAAGTGCCTGCATGTTTCAGACATTACATGGCCACTCCATCACCTCAGGAGGTCTGTCTGCCTGAGCACCACTTCCCCTTCTGCCTTCTCAAAGTCGTCCTCTATTAACCGATGAGCTCCCTGAGATGAGGCGAATACAGCAGTTAAGGACTGATTGCATAACCTAATTAAGAAGTAGGCCTGAAGCAGGAAACCCGCTCGTATCTAAGGAGCTTACAGTGCAGTAAAGGACCCCATCTGTGCCTCAGTTATTCGCCTCACACTGGTACCATCCGTGCCAAACAAACCAGAGAGATGTAACCTGAAAGAGCGGGTCAACAAGGGTCCAACTGGGGCCATGCTGTGTGCTGGGCAGCACAGGCAGGGCAGGAGAGGAGGCGCGTCCCACCTAGTGTGAACACCGTAGTGCTTGACACGTGAATGAACAAACAGCCCCTAATACAGAGCTCTTATATCAGTTATATTTAGAAAGAGAAGGCCCTATATAGAAATCCCATAAAACTTTATTTTATTCAGTTCTGTTCGTTACTGATATTTAAGACTCAATGCATCAAATTCTATCAGCAATGTTTATTAATAATCCTAGTAGTAACATCATATTTTCATAAATACAGGCTTTTAAATTTCTATAAGCCTAAATTAAGATGGAAAAATTTGGAGGCTAGCATCTCCCAAAGTGAAATGTTCCACTACAAAGAGAAAAAAATCAACCATGGATTCAAGAACAACTCTTACAACCAACAACTAGAGCCACTTAAAATGACAGAAGTCAACCATGCCCAACTCAAAACAACACACACACCCCTTTCTGGGTCAAGTAGAGCCATCCAATTACACAATCCACGAGGAAATACTACAAGCAGGATGTTTTGATTACCAAAGCACTTTTCCCAAATTAAAGAGTTCAACAAAGTCATTTAAAATTCATATGCGGGAAAATCAAACTCAGAAAACCAAATGGAAAAACAAAACTTGCTTTACCTTAAAACTCATGCACCAAAATTGAGAAGTCACCTTATAGTTAGTCCATACAACACCAGCCACACTACAAACTGAACCTCAAATGTGAGACTTTATCTTGAAACAAAGTTCTATTTGTCTTATTCTTTGTAGCTTAACAGTAGCTTACCCAACAGTTCAGATGATTAAAAGATCACCTAAGAACCAAGCAAAAATGAAATTTAACACAGACTCAGGAACTATTCCGAGGACAGGGAGCCAACACCGCAGTTGCTGGTGGGTGGAAACCACCTTGTAGCCGCGCACAGAGGTGCAGGCCCATAACCTCAGCACTGGGAAGGCCGAGGCAAGTGTGAGCCAGTGTAGGCAACTCTGTGACTCAGTGAGACACTGTCATAAAAGAAAACAGAAGAGCTGGGAATGCAGTGCGGGGCGATGGCCCTGGGTTCCAGCCCGGCACCGCCCTCTGCAAAAAAATCTTGTAAGCAAGCATTTTATAAAGCAACAGGTTATATCACAGAGATGACAAATATATCACCACCTAATAAAACCAACCACTTAGATGTTAAATGAATAGGTACTTGGGACTTAACAGTAAAACACCCAATGACTTCAATATAAATAAATGCAGTGAGCATAGTTCACTTCAGTAATGCAAAAGAAAATGAAGAGGGTTTTCTGGACTATAAAACTGTAACAAGACTCAAAAAGTGAGCTCACACTTTCACGACAAAGCCATGCTCAGGCAGAGCCGAGCGCAGCCTGGTAGGAGGAATCAAGTAACCCCCTTCACCAACACAAGCGACACAGACACAGCCAGGACAAATGTCCAGGAGCTTCAGGGCAGGTGCCAGCGGCAGCACCGACACCATCCCCCGAGGCTGACAACACTCAATCCCCGGCCCTGGTGTTGAGCACCCGCTGAATACGAGATTCATCCCTCACCCAAGCCATTCCCTAGAGTAATGTTTATTGATATTTAAACCAAAACTGTTTAATTTAGTTTGGGCACACAGAAAAAAAACTGTCAAAATGTTATTTTTAAAGATGCTAATTATATAATAATCAAGAACATTTTCCTTTCATTGCATATGCTTTGACTATAAGCACCTCTGCTAAAGTAACACTTCTCGGCTCTAGGAAATAAACCCTTTCCTCAAACCTATCTTCAGGTCTGTAGAATTTCCTCCTTACATCATGTTCCCACACACAGAACCCAAATCTCTAAGAGCTCAGACTGCACCTTCCTTCTGCTTACAGATAATAATAGTACACATTGAGAGTGGGCACCACTGTCAAACATAATTTTCTCTTGAAAAGTGATCTTCAGTTAAGAGACTGGGAGGTCTGGGTATTATAAGAAAATCAAATCTATAATGATACAATTCTGTAACTCACACAACTGAGCACAATAAAATGCTTAACTGAAAAATTATTTGTAACTTTAAAGGCTTTAATAATAAAAAATGTTTAAAAAGTCTATTATTATAAAAATAGTAACTACATTGATAAATTATGTCTTAATGCGTACAACTTTCAGCTCCTGACACTTCTAGTGCTGTTCCTCTACTGCACAGCTTTATCGTCCTCTATTACTAAATGAAACTCACTGTGAAGTTAAATTCTTACACACACTACAAGAAAATGTAAAATGATGAACGCCCACCTGATTTGGTGCAGATTCCTTCACACGTGTCCAAGACCCAGCTTTATACAAATACTGAGCAGGGCTCAGAAATTTTGCTCTATATTCAGAATTCACCTTCCTAACAAGGAAAAGAGGAAAGTTAAGTCTTTTGCTGTGTTGACCATCTAAATAATATGATATTTTCCTTATAAAATACATACCCAAGCCTTTGATGTCTCCAAGGAGTGAACTTCTTCTTAGGCTGGTCTGAGTCTTTGGGTGCCACACCTGCTTCTAACTTTAAAGGATCATCCATTTTATTACACTAAAACAGAAATAATTTAAGCTTTTATGCTTAAAACATGCTATACATTAAAGTAAAAAACATAGATGTTATAAAGTTAGCCTTGGATATTAATTACACTGTGTCCTTAGAAGTAAGTTTTATAATCCACCACTGAAGGAGGTTGAGGAAGGAGGATCGTAAGATCAAGTCTCACTGGGCAACTCTGTAAGATTCTGTTTCAGAATAAAAAAGAAAAGGGCTAGAGATGTAGCTCAGTAATAGAGCAACCCAACATCACCAACAAAAGAGTAAGTTTTAACTAACAAAGATCACAGAAATCAACAAGCAGGTTATAGAATCAGTATTTTTTTTTTTTGGTTTACATTTTGTTTAGTTTTTTGTTTCTGTCATGCAGTACTGAGAATTGAACCCAGGGCCTTTGCACAAAGCCACATTGCCAATCCCCTTCTTTCCATGTTATTTTGAAACAGGGTCTCACTGAGAACCCATGCTGGGCTCTAACGTGCAGTCCTCTTGTCTCAGCCTCCCAGAGTACAGGGAATGCAGTTGGGTGCGCCATGCCAACCTGGCTAGTTTGTTTTTGCTTTTTTGAAGGTCAGAATATAGTTTTATTTTCTAACAATAAAGATTTAGATCCTACTAGAAGGAAATTCAAAGACTAACAAATACTTACTTACGTAAATAAACCTACTACATATTGAACAGTCATTTTAGATTCACCCTTGATGTGCTAAATTGGATTTTTTTTTTTGTTTTGGTTCAAGGCAGAATCTCAGCATGCAGCTTAGGCTGGCCCATGTTAGCCTCAAACTTGCAGCAACCTTCTTGCCTCAACCTCCTGAATGCAGGGACTATAGACTTGCTCCACCGCACCCAGCTCATTTAATTGTTATAGTAATTAAATGTCAGGTTCTGATGAATAAGCTACCACATTTTACTAATGTAACACTTTTTCTTCCCCAAGAATGTCAATGGTCCCCAAAAAACCCAAATACACACACAATTTTAACCTGAAGCTCAGGGGTGCTAGTTAAATGCCAATGTAATTCACAGAATTTACTTCAGTGTGTACAGAAAACTGCTTCTTTGTGTGGCCACAATTTTACTTTTAGTTACATACTTTCTATTTTTAGAAACATCGAGTATCAGGATCAACATTACAGGAAATTCAAAAACAGTATTTCAGCTTCATTTTCCTGTAACTTACAATGATACTTAGCCTGATGCCTCAACTTAAAAGTGGCTATACAAAGAAACAGTTGTCTGTATAACTGAAGTAAGCCCTGTATGTGAACTATCCTGGCATTAACGCAGCATGCTTAGGTCCAGCAATGACATACACATAAAATTCTATTACTTAATTTAATGTACGTGTTTCTCCTGTCCCTGTCACCTCTGGGCTTACACTGCTGTGAACCCAATCACCTGACATCAAACGTAACAGACGCACACAGTGTGCTGTAGGCACCCCTCACAGTGCATCGCCATTACCAGCCTATCCCCCCGCAGCCTGAGGCTGCTTGGGCTTGGTGCACCAGCCCCATTTCCCTGCAGCAAACACCGGGTGGCTCCAACACACACTCAGGGGTCATCTGACACCGGATGGACACAAAGACACAGTAATGAGCTCGCCAGAAAGAGCTCAAGTAAAAGAAAATTCAGAGTCTAAAACGATGGGTAATTTGTTTCATTTAAAAGTTAGAAGCTGATGAATACCTTCTCAGGAGATAGTGTTTCAAGACTTCCGTTTTCTTTCAAATCCCTTCTCAGTTTTGGTTCCTTCACTGGAGATAAACCCTTGAAATTTCTTTTGTACTCAGTTTCATGGATGATTGAGTTACCTTTGAATTGTGGAACAAATTTGCTTTTATTGTGGAAAACCTTAAAACAAAAATTAGTTTAGTTTAGTTCTTTTGTTTGTTAAGTAACACAGAACTTAGGTCTTCAACTGCTTTTATCATATATGTATTTGAATTACAGGACACAAAAAAGCCAAATTATATTTGATTCTAACTTCATGTCACACGTCTAATTAATAACCAAAAGTCAATTTTCTACAGTCATTACTGTGCTTTGAAAGAATAATCATAATTGTGATCAAATAATTCTTACGCTAAAATAAGAAACAAATCATCCTTGCATTTGACCTTTTCTCCTCAGTTTCCTGCCCATCTCCTGGTTAAGATTAAGTTAAAGTTAAGTGTAGGTTAAGCGTAATAGGTACATGTTAATAATATAAACACAGACATTGGCTTCGTTAAGGTGACTTTGTTAACTGTATAGGGGTTTTTTGCTCCTTAACATGAATTTTCTTTCTTAAATAACATAAAATCAAATAAAAAATCTTGATATTTTGAATACATAGTATGTTCAATCTGGTTGTGTTTTGAGAGTGTTTTTTTTTTCCCTTTTCCTTTGCTTGCTTATTTTTAGCTTTTTCATTAAGAAAAAAGTTACAGTATTATATTTCTCTTTTTAAACATTTCCTTGTACCCTTAGTATTTTACAGTATCAGCCCCACCTTATGGTGTATTATCTCTGATTACAAAGACAGTAAATGGGAAAGATGGGGAGCTCGGGTGAGTTACACGGCACTGGGGCTCCGCCATGCTGGGCAGCGCATCTGCAGACAGGTCCAGTCCAGCAGGGCTCCTCCCAGCATCATGCAGCCTCAAGAACTACCCCATCAAACACTGCTCTGACTCCTGTACAGACTAGTATGAGACATCCTTTCAGAAAACACTTATCTCATAAAGCTAAATACTCCAGTAGACGTTCACCATCAACAAGCACTGAAAGCTTGTCACAGACCTCTTCAATCCACAGACCCTGAAGTTAATGTTTTGAACTTACAAAGAGCATTTGCTTTCAGAAGAAATTCTTTGAAATCTCATTAATAAAATCAATAAAATTACTAGTGAAGATACTGTGATTTATTTTACAGTGAATTTCCAATTCTATAAAAATAACATTTCTACACAACGCTTTCGCTGACATGTAAAATTTGTCAATAGGGCTTTGTTTTGAATCAGCTCTATCTTATAGGTCAAATTCTCTACAAAAACTGAACAATCACAATTTTCAGGTCATAAGTAACACTTACTATGCAAGAACATCTGTGAGCAAGCGCAAGTCCTATTCTCTAGGTTAACAACACATCACTTTCTATTAACTTACATGTTCCCAAAATGTTATATCAGCTTCAAACCCAAACCTGCCACAATTTACATGATCACTGGTGTTACTGTCTTAGTGTAAGACAACTCATGCTAGTTATCCTCTCAGTTTTTACAGACATACAATGTATACAAGTGAATGATAAAGTATAAGAAATGAGTATCGGTATGGGGAACTGTGTGTGTATAAAGAAAAATACAAAGACCAGGAAAAAGGTAAGACTCAGCTGTCACGGGCCTCCAGGGATATTAAAGTGAAGGTATTTCCTACCAAGGCCTGAACACACTACATGATTAAAAACATAAGTGAGATTTCAAAGTGGAAGATCTTTCTAAAGGATGGTTATAGTAAAACGGAGTGTTTATTAGAAATGGTACCTCAATACTAAAATTGTACAAGAGTATAACGCAATCTAGTAGCACACTGAGTTATCATCATAGTTTTTAAGTGTCATAAGTATAGCTAAATTGCTAGTTCCCATTATTGTCCACTTGATACAATGGCTAAACTACATTTGTGTTACTTTCGACAAATTTTATATTTATTTAAACATCCAGAGTAGGTATGCCTTCTTATAAGAAAGAAACATGCAAAAAATTAGTCAAATAAACACAGTAGAATAAAACCAACTGAATACTATCAATTTAAAAATAAAAAAGATCTTTTGGCGTGCAAAAATGTTCCAGTCCCCCGACTTTCCATTACCCTGCCTCACACTTAGGGTATGTGCGGGTCTGGCAACAATGACCATCAACAGCCTAGGACAATATAATATTGCTCCTGCCAAACGTAAGCAGCAGGGTGATTTTAGCAAGACTCTCATTCTGTCTTCTAGAAGCTACCTTCAGGCCTACTTAGTACCACGTATTTTTTAGTTCTCAAGTCTGCATATCTACACATCCCTAGATCAGATGATGATACTCAGAAATAGATCACAACCTTTCAGCTACCTGATTGGCCGCAGCCCCGGGAGCCGTTCCTTTAGAAGTCTTCCAGACGAACTGCCTTTGATACTCAGAATTCCTCAAGGCACTACGTGCAGGAACAACAGTCAATCCCACTTTCTTGCACAGAGCTCTGTCCAACTGTTGGGAAAAGAAAAATCAACTCAAAGCCCCCAAAAACTCTATTTAAACTTTAAATTGCACTAAAAAACACATAACATGCAAGTTCTTTTAACAAATTTTACGTAGCTCTACAGTATATGCTAAGTATATGCACACTGTTATGCAACAAACATTTTCCAACTTTACATAATCTTTTTAAACAACTTAAAATTCTTTTCACAATATTATCAAAGTACTATTATGCAGCCCAGAAAACGGTAACATCTCTCAATGCCTTTCTATCAATCATTAATAATTAAATGTTACCAAAAAAATCACAGTACCTTACCTCACCCACACACTGCTTCTCTGGACACCTCTGCCCCTGGCCCTATGCAGCAGGCTCGCATGCCGCACTCCTTAATCCCCCTGCACCCCGGCTTTCTCAACAAGCCACAGACTCTTCTCCAGCACTCCCAAACGCTCTGCAGGGTTCCAGTCAGCGGTGGAAGTGAAACAGGCAAGGTGCAGTGGATTGAAAAAGAAATGTAGGCAGCAGTAAGATCCACACTCAGACCCTGCAGCCTCTGCTTATGTGCTCACGCAGTCCTGCCCCAGGCCAGCTGTGATACAAGAGAGCAGAAATGCAAGATCTTTGAGAGCCAGCCAGAACTCTCCTCCTGTTAACTGAGATTGTTTGTTTTCCCACTGGCGACAATGAGAAACTGAAAAGGAGACGGGCAGGAGTCAGCTCGGCCCCCGTGCCAGAAGCAACGGCCTGTCCTCTTCCCTGTCTCAACCTGATCTGTCCCTTAGGAGTCAGGTGCTGAGCCGTGATGAAGAAAACCCAGAGGCGGGCTGTCCACCCAATGAAGGCGTACCTCAGCACCACCAGTACGAAATGTCAGCGTGCAGGATAGAGCCATTCTCGATAATTAAAGGCAACACCTCTTCTCAGTCATACAATAAATAACAGTGGAAAATTTGAAACACAAAATATAGTATTCCTGAAATGATGAAACCAACAAAGAACTCTCTGCCTCTGAAATCAAAACAATTCAGACCATGCCTACCCTGCTATCTACACTTTCCGAAAGCAGGTTGGCAGCATGTCCTGGTTCCACATTTTGGTTCGCCAGTATGTGGTTTGGTGCTACACCCCCATTCTTTTCCACAGCAACCAAAGCCCCATCAGCTCTGGAGTCTGCACAATGAGACCTGCTTCTCTCAGGAACCCTGGAGGCCTCCAGTGAAAGAACCTTTTCTTCGTTAACATCTTCTTCTTGTTCTGCCTCTGACTTCGGTGTTGCTGGGGCCTCAGGTTCTGGCAACACGACCACGTCACTCTCCGAGAGGGCCCCATTCCACTTGAGAGATCTTGAAATCTGTGGGTCATGGTAAGGGACTCTTCTTTTTGAAATGAAACATGGCTCTTTTGTGATCCCTACAAAACATAGTATATAAAAATAGATGGTAGCAAACAAGAAGTTACAAAGATAACCTCTAATAACTTTAGGAAAGTTGAAATGGAATTTAAAACTCAGTTGATATATGCACATAACACACAATTTTCGTCAGATTACAAAATAAAAATCTAAGTACAGATTTTCAACATAAAATGTTTAATTTTGCTTTAAGGAAGTATTAAAAGTTTAACTGTAACAAAAAACTAAAAATCAGGGTCACAGTGTTAAGGTATCCTCACACTAGTCACTTGGACCGCAACATGATGGCCCTGGCAAGCCAGGCCGGCCATGCCGCCTGTTTCTAGTTACTTTCCTGTGCTACTTAGCAGAACAAAGGGCCCTGGGGTCTGTCAAAATTTGGAACGTTTCACAAAGCTTCTCTTATGTAGAGGAGACCAAGATGAGAAGGGATGAGATGTCATTATGCTGGGTCTTGGTTCTACTTTTGCCTTGATTTCCTGAGAATTAAAAAGAATGAAGGCTTTTAATAAAAGCTAAGGTACAATTTCTCTGTATTTCTATCTGGCAAGCAAATGTCCAAAAACTTAGCCTTCTACTGAGGTAAAAATGAGCTCTGCAAATGATAGCCACTAAGATACTGCCCTAGTTTGTAGCCATTCTTTAAATAGAAGACTAGCGCAGAGGAAGAAATGAAGATTTAAGAACAGAATGGAAGGAAATGGAAGGCAGGTAGAGAATACAGCATGACAAAAACCCTGCCCTTCCTAGCCTCTCTCGTGGATGCTTTGGCATTGGATTCAGGGTGCCTATCTTTACAGGCTTCCCTGTAACACTGTACAGTCTTTAAATTGGTGTACATACGCCTGGGTACACACAAACACACCAGGGTAGACTGTACATGTACTCTTGCTTGACACTGCCCTATCTGCCTGAGTTCTGTGTGTGCCATCTGCAGGTCCACATCCCATCACCCCCTTCGCAGTCATCCTACTCCCAAGACAGGCACCTGCACCTGCCAGGAACCTCCCGTGGCATGTCACCCCAATGTACAACCACGTCGCAGGAGTGGGGACACAAACAAAGGGACAGTCAAGAAAGCACTATTCCTGAGAGAGGACATCTGACAGGAACGCAAAGGCAGGGACTAGCAAAAGTAAAAGAACAGCGTCTCCTCCAGCCTTTTCCATCTAAATGCCTTAGAACTGAAGTTCAGGCATGAGAAGGCAGTCAGGGGAAATGCACGTGTGCATATTAATTTTGAACTAGAAGATTAAGTCACTTTTTCTCACTTAAAAAATACTAATCAGCTGCTCAGTTTGCCAATGCAAACTGAATTTCCCAATTACCTGATAAACACACCCCACAAATTAAATGGCTACATTGAATGAACTAAAACATACCCTTTTACACTGTTTTAAAAGCTTAGGATAAAAAACATTGAAAAATGAGTGGGACAACAGGTTTTCCAAAGTTCTCTAGGCAGTAACAAAGCAAAAAATGTTTAGAGGCTACTGCCTCAGACTTCTCTCTGCCTTAACACAGAGTCAGGACTTGGGCGGATGAGCATCGTGAAAGGTTTTGGGCAAGACTCTCACGTGGTTTGCCCTTTGTCTCCCAGCACCAATCCTCAGAAGGAAAAACAATACACCATACTAAGAGAATGCACATACAGCCAGCCCTAGCTAAACCTGCCGCTGCCCCTTGCTAACTTTCTCTCTGCTTCTGAGCACCCCGAGCTCTCGACACGCTCCTCACCCTTACTGAGTTTCCGCTGACCTTCCTCCCCAAGACCGCCCTTCCCCGCGCAACACCACCTGCTCCGGTGCGGCTTTGCTCCCTCGGTGGCCTTCACCACTCTTCCCTCAGGTGTAGCTGGCATGAGCTAAGAGGCCACGGGGCAGCTGTGTGGCTGACCCACTGCCAGCACCCTCGTACCCCTCACAGGTCTTCACTGGGATCACAGCACTTGAAGCCAGACTGATTTTTGCATTCTTATCCTAATGGCGCCTCACATGCATGAAATTTCTGGGTGCAAGCAAACAGGATTACGAGCAGAGGATCTTAGCCAACCGCCTGAGAAGCAGGGCCGCCTCGTCTCCAAAGTGAGGCCTTGGGCTAAGCATCCTGATGCTTTCGAAGGACCCGGCTTGGCACCCGATCTGGGCTTTACTTACTGATCGCGCAGGGATCTACCTACCACACGTCATTCATTCTCACAGCACCCCGGGGCACACACTGACCTGTGCATACGTCCCGGGCCCTTAACCAAGCAGCCTCTCACGCAGTCCTCCTAGCAATCCTGCACAAGCCCCACTTGTACAAACAGGCCCACTCTGCCCAGGGTCACACAGCTATGGTGGATCCAAACTTAGGTTTATTCATTCATGAAAAATTAGACCAAGAGAAAGAGGGAAGGGGGAGGGAGAAAGGAAATGGTGATGAATAAAATTAAAATGTGTTACATCGTGTACCGACTCCCCAGGGGGAAGGTAATCATTATATACTGCAACCGTGTAGTAACAAAGGTAAAAATTTTAAAAATAAAAAAGTTTTAAAAAGCAGTAGAGTATTCCAAGGTTCTAAGTTAAATACTCAGAAGGACCAAGGAGATAGAACTCTGCTCTCAGTGATCTTATATTCTAGTGAGGAAGAGATTTTAAACTAGCAAACACAATAAAATCAATCTGTCTCTACGCCATCATTCTCTGAACAAGACAGACTTGATTTCAAACCATGACCCTGCCCCTAACTGTGAACCTGGGGCGAGAACTTCATCTACCTAAGCTTCTATTCCTCCAGACTTGAGGAACCTCCTTCCTAGGCCTGTCCCCTCCCTCTCAGTTTTCAGGTGCCAGGTCAAATGTCACGTCCTCAAAGAGCCGTTCTTGACCACTGAATCTAAAGCGTATTCCCTCTCACTTACCACTCCCTCATGTTACCTGGCACACTCTCTACTGTTGTACACGCAGCCTGAAATCTTGTTCAGGTACCGTGCTGTTTGCCTGTTGTCTCCACAGTTATGGGGCTTTGCCTGGTTCAGGGCTATACTCCTAGAGCTGGGGACCTGGGGCCATAGTAAACTCACAATATTTGTTAAATGAATGTGCCCAACAGACCGACTGGACTTGGAATAAATCACTTTGAAAACGTAGTCCCAGTTTTATATTCAAGTTATAGTCCCTCGCAGTTTGCTCAACTTACCTAATTGATCTGATCTAAGTCCAGCCCACGGGTATCTTCTCCCCACTGAGGGATTATAGGCCTCTGACAAATACGACTTTTTCCACAGAAAGTTCCTCTGGTACTCACTCAGCCCCTGGAACGCGAAGGACAATTTGAGAACAGCGCAATCAATAACTACTGCTGTAAAGCAGCCATCAGTAAAAACAACTTCTGAACCTCCCAAGACCGCTGAACCTGGAGACTGCAAGACAAGCTCCTTAATAACTGCGAGTGTTTACGAGCGCTGCGCTAAGAGGACCTTGTGTTATGCCTTTAATCCTCAGCCGCTCGAGCAGCCCGTGACGCGGGCGCGACCCTCGTCAGGTCTCGGTTCCAAAGCTGAGCTCGTCCTGCGACGACGGAGAATTCGGCACAGACTTGTCCTAAGTTCACGCCCAGGCCACAGTACTGCTCTGCCTCGCACCCTTTAACGTTTAAATAGCCGAAGACAAACTCCGCCGTCGCGGCAGGCAGGCAGCCCTTGGCCTGGGGGACGCGGGGCCGCCCGGTGGGAAGGCTGCGCGCCCCTGCCGCCCGCAGCACTAGAGCCGCTCTCTAACCCACCGCTCCGGGCTCTAACGGGCGCGCGGGCTGTAACGTTTAAAGGGAGAGGAAGTAAATGCTACTACGCGGTGACACGGGCCCAGATGTCGCCGCTCGTCTCCACTGTCAAGAGCCTTCCGCGGCTTCGCTGCGAGTCCCGCAGATGCACCCGTGCCCGTCCCATCGAGCTCCCCGAGCCAGCAGCTGGGAAACGGGGGGAGCCGACCCGGCCGCCTCGGGCGGGACCCCAGCCTCACCTTGAAGCGCACCGGCATATCTCCCGGCGCAGGCGCCCCCCACCACCGCGACCGTTAACTGGAAGAACGCCCGCCGGGGGCGGGGCGACAACAGCCTGTTCCCTAGCGAGAGCCTGGGGCCTGGCGTCCCCAACTACGCGCCGCGCCGGCGCACTCCGCGCTTCACGCCTTGAGCCCTGCCCCTCGGCTTTTCCCCGCCCATTTTGCAGCCTGAGGGCCAATAGAGACTCACATAGTCTCTTGCCGTCATTATGACTCGACCAATCAGTGCCCGTGTCAACTCCAGAAGGCTAATAGAGATGGCGGGCAGAATGCTGACCAATGAGAATCCTGGAACCGGGGTGGGCGGGGCCCCGCGGGAGCTTTGTCTTGGGCGGACGCTGGGTTGTGAATCGCTGCTCTGCGCAACAATGGGGCTGCGTGCTGGTGCGGTTCGGGTGGGTCCTACCTCGTTGGGCCCAGGTTTTGGACATCATAAAGGCACAGGAGTGTTTTGTGCATTCCAAAAGGTATGACAGAACCGAATGTTTCTTTTTCTGAAAGGAAAGTGTTCGGGTCTGTTCGGCTGAAAATCAGTTCCTGGAACCAATAGCCACTTGACACTGTTGTCAAATCAAGAGAGATAATGTCGAAATATAGATATAACTTGGACAGGTTAGAATAAATTTTATTGCAACGCGAAAGAGAAATTGCTGTCTGCCCCCACAAATGTTTGTCTGCCTCCACCATTTCCCTTGCCCCAAAAAAGATGTGCACGCAGCGCTTACATTAGAAAACATTTATTATGGGTGCCTGTGAATGTCCACGCCCAAACCTTCAGCCTTGTCCCCCACCCCAACTCCGATTTTTAAAATAAAATTATATCTGATATTAATGGAGTATAGCCATCATCAACAACTCTTCTTGTAGAACACTTTGCTGTCTCGGGCTTGGGGAATTGCCCAGACGGCCATTTAGTACTCTTGAAAAGGATGTGCATGTGTTTATTCAATGATAGTATAATGCATTACATGCTCGACTTCCAGTTGAAAAGTGTAAATGAAAAGAGCTACAGGAGTTGGAACAAGGAGTTACCCGAGGGTGGAGATGATTAGAAAAGGGTCGGGAGGAAATGCTCACGCTCAGCCTTCAAATCTAGAAGGGCTGCAGTACCTACCGAGGGAAAGGAATTATCAGATGGTGGATGCCTGATTGGAATGCTGCCAGGCACCTTTCAGGAACGACTATAGTGACTTCAGCGTTTGTCATCTATGTGCTGATAAAAGCATACCTCCTTTAAATGTTAAAATATCGGACCAACCCTTGATGTTCCCCTTTAAGCGTTTTCTGCAAAGCCTTCTCTTCCCGATTCCTAATTGATGTCTCTGTTCCTTCTCACCTAAAAATGCATTTGAAGAAGACACTTGACATGTAAAACAAAGAGAATATGAAATTAATCCCTATGCAGCCGTGCATCCAGGGAGCCCTTGATTTATGTTAATTAGCGATGACAGCATCTCTGTTTGTAGATTAAGAATGGCACAAACAAGACACAGTGGAGCATAAAGCAAAAATCCTCTGCAGGAAGGCAGCCCAGATCTCAGAGTGCAGGAAAGACATCGATCTGGCTGTACACACAGCTTCATTTACCACCTAACCCTAAGGTGAAAATCAGAAAAAGCAAGCGTGTAAGATACAGCCTGTCTGCTAGACAAGGACAATGATAGGCACAGTAGAGCTCTGCCGAGCAGGGAATATGACAGGAAAACCAACTGACAGGTGGAAAATATTATGTTGTCACAGCCTAGATTTGCTAGAGATGTGTTACAAGGATCCAGGAAGAAGAGTGTTTTACTGCACTGCTGGTAGGCAAAACGTACCCCTCGATTATGAGGCAAAGATGTGGGCTGTGAAAGGCACAGCCTCGGTGAATGAGTTTTGCAGCCTGTGATTCACCAGGTCCTTTCTCCTCTGCTACTACGTAAACAGACCCAGTACCCTTCAAAGTTCCACCCAGGAGTTTTTCAGGAGTCCCTGGAGGTGTCTCACAGGTGCTTATGACTGCAGCATGCAACGTGCCCACGGCACTGCCCCTTGCATCAGTAGCCACACAGCTATCTGTAGGTGTCACTGTTGCTGCTGGCCACCCCAGGCACCTTAGCTCAAAACTGAGTCTCCACTGAGCAGAGCTGCCCCTCATACTGTGCGGCAGTAGGGCAGGCACCCCACGAAGTGCCTGTCCCCTTTTATGTGGTCCCCTTTTAAGTGCGGACTAAAGCATCTTACAAGGCTGTTTTCATCTGTGCTTTAACCTTCCTTATCTCGAAAGGGCTCAACGTGACGCCTACAGAACCTGGGCCAATGAGTGCCTCCTCAAAGGACAGATTTTATGCTAAGCGTCCATCTTCCACTAGAAGGCCTTCTCACGGGGACAGGCTCTCTTCCCTTTGTTGATTGCTCAGATTGCTGTCTGCCGGCCGTGGAAGACTAAATCAGCACAACGCACCCCAAGAAGGACAGTTTGGCAATCTTTTTGACCCAGCAATTCTGTTATAAATTTGTCTTACAGATAGACTCTTATTTATCAAAAGATAGTTGCTTAAGATTATTTAATGCATTGTTTTTAGTCACATAGATAGGAAAAAACCTAACTGTCCATCTGGAGGGGACTAGTTAACTCAGTTATGGCTCATTCAGTGCCCAGAGCAGGAAAGGCTGCGGGGCAGGTTCAGAGGACAGCGCAGGCTACTCTCCACTTAGGGCCTTCTGACCAGCAGCCCCAGGTGGGCTAGACCCCCTTAACGTACTGTATCTATTCAGGGCCAAGCAGGCCAACAGAAGCTACCTAGACACTCCACAAAGAGAACTTTTAAGCTGTTGTTACCACAGAACTCTAAAAAACCGAAAACTGTCCAGGAAGCAGCTCGCCCAAACCAGAGAACTGAGAGAAGGGGAAATGCTGAGACTACTGGAGGGAGAGGCCTTGTGGGCTTCACTGGGCCTCTGAGAAAGGTCACTGCGCGGCTGGGGTAAGGGCCTCTGAGTGAAAGTGAGGCTGCGTCCTGCTAAGGGAAAGGGAAGCTGGAGGCTAGGTCAACTGTGGGGTAAAAGGTCACGGTTTAGGTCCTGCTGTGAGGAACAGGAGTGAAAGAGAACATTCCCGACCCTCGCTAGGAAACCCCTCCCAGCACACCTGCCAGGGAGCTGGCCTCGCACTTTGCAGTCTGAAGGCTGAGACGGGAGACAAAAGACAGCAGCTTGTTCGCTTGCACGCCCACCCACCCTCTGAAGAGAAGGAGGACTCTGTGATCAGATGAGGGCACAAAGGAAAAGAAGGCTGGTAGGTAGCAGACTTCACGCTGGATGCAAGGAGGAAGAAAAGAAGAAACCCATCTGATACCCCACCACGGCATCTTTCACAGGCGCTTCTACCCCACTCACGGGTGCAGCCCCGTCCGCGGTCGCTATGAAGGGGAAAAGCATTGTATTGAGCTTACTTATAGGGACATGGGCTCTTGTTTAGTATCCACGGTTCGCATTAGGGCCTTTCCTCAGCAAGATAACTCCTTCCACTGGGCCTTTCTAGATCCATCTTGCTTGACAGACATCACAATAAGCCCATTGCTTCTTCTAAAGACAAAAGAAGAAACAAAAATCCTTTAAGGAAATTTTCATTTGATCTTGAAGTATAAGTATATTCATCCACTACTCATTCCGTTGAAAACAGGAAGTGGGTGGCTCTAAACCGAACAGTCTCATCACGTTCTTGGTAGCAGTTGAAACACGGGAGCATCTGTATTTGCTTCTCACTATACTTGTGTTCAACAACTAAAACATCGTGTCTGAGTCAAACACCTTGATAAGGGTTAAGAAAGGAGATGCAAAGGTGGGCGAGACACGTACCCTGCATCCAGAGATGATTCCAGTCTGAAGGGGGAAAGACGCATACACAGAGAACACGGGAAATGCAAGCAGAGGAGGAAGCAAGGCTGGCACTACGTGTGAGCAGCTGGATCTTCCAAGGGAGCTGTCAAATCTAAAGCTGGAAGCCTCTAGCCAAGGTGGACTACAAACTAGGCAGGGCACAGGAGCTGCTTTTCAATTCCACCCTGGAGAATACCTAATTTAGGGTATTTCACTTTCTCTTTGCTGCATGGGGGAACTGAAGCCAGGCCAGACCTTCCTCGGGAAGATTCAACTAATATTTGCTCCGGATCAGTCCCTAAAAGGCAGACTGCATACTGTCCGTTCTCCTCTCGGTCTCTCTCTGTCTCACCCTCTGTCCCTCCATCTCTCTCCATCTCTCTGTCTCGCTCTATGTTTCTGCGTCTTACTCTGTCTCTCACTGTCTCTTATTGTTGCTTTCAGAAACCAGAGTGAAGCTGCTTTACAAACAACCATTTTATCAACAGAAGAATAACAGCTGCCTTGTGTTTGCATGTATAATTTTCTCTGAAATACGAGGAGACTGAAATCCCAATTTCCAGGCTTCCAGTTCTTTAATTCTAGAATGTTCTCTCCAGTGAACGTTCTCTCTCCAGTTGGGTTTCATTGGTAAATCTCAAGCTCAAGCTTTGCCAAAAACCAATCTCACAACCATTTTCATTTGCCTGTTTCCCCATGAACTAGCCAATTTTTCCTCATACAAATGCATGTCTGATTGTATAACCAAAAAACTTGCAATTAAATCATTGTATTCCCTCTCAGAAGAAAAATTGCTGATACTTCACATTAATTCAGCAAGAGTCAAATAAATAAGGTCTGTGATAAAGACTTACCAAGGATCCAAGTGTAATTTGTCCTCCAGACTTTTAGTTGTAGGACAGCTTTGCTGACAAGGGAGTGTCTCTGGCTTTTGAATCAGCAGGGCACCTTTGGGAAGGCTTTGGAGGGACTCCAGGTTCTCCTGACAACAAGAACTTTTTTTCTTTTGGTGAGACAGAGGGACTCCACGCCATACAAGGCCATGCTGAGCAAAGTAATTCTTAGTAAGGCAAAAGCCACTGCGAGCCTTACATACCATAATAATGCTGCTGAGCCTCAGCTGAATGAGAAATAGGGAACAAAATTTGGGGGCACAAAAGTCCTTTCATTTAACGCCTTCACTGTCTACGATTCTGCTAAGAACCGCCTTTCCTTTTCTTTGCTGATTATTCATTGTTTTAAATTACTATCCTTTACAAAGCACCCACAGGAACACAGATTTTTCTAGAACTGCTAACTGCAGCTTTAGACCATTCGTTCTCTGACCAAATAAAATCAGATTTGCCCCTCTTTGACTCTATCTCTTTGACTCTAAAACTCTGTGCACCAAAAATGCGGGTAAAACTTACATTGTTCTGCCAGATTTTAAGGCCAGATGAGAGGGCAATGGCCAACAGCCTTCCTGTGAACCTTGTAAATCTCTACCCTTACACCCAAATAAATTTTGAAATATTTCTTTGCCACATAGTTAATATAGATGCATCTTAATAACTGCACATCAAGACCAGATAATGGTCATTTTTCCCCCTGAAATCATTGTTCTTCCCATCAGTAATACTCTGTCCACTATAAATGAGGAATCAAAAATTCTTCAGAACATAAAGTCCGTTTCTTCTCCTTTGCGCTTTTATTTGGTGGTTACCATAAAAGATATTATATGAGTTTTGCTAGAGCAATGAGATCATGAAATTTTAGTATTATGTTGTTTATCCCTCAGTCTCTCAACTTTAATAATTGCATTAATGAGGTTTATATAGAAAATGATATGCCCAGTTATGAAATACCTCATATATAAATTTAAGAAATTGTTTCCATAGTATTGAGCACTATCAGTGGAATAGGTTTTCGGAATCATATTCACTTTAGCTAAGCATAGCTGTGGCACGCACTGAAACTCACTCAGTCCAAATTCATCCCAAATCATCCTGCAGAAACTGGAAAGCGAAAATATCTCTCTGACGCTAAAACTCTGTGCACCAAAAATGCAGGTAAAACTTACACTGTTCTGTTCGGAAGCCCTTGCATAAACTGAGTCATGAGAAAAGCAGAGCAAAGTGTCTATTGTGATGTCGCTGATTAATAACATTCACAGCTGGAAAGTTTTTTAAAAAGGAATAAAGGGTTCTTTCTGGAATCCTGGTGGTTCTGGCCATCAGGGGTTACCTAAGGCAGAACCTGGAGAGGACAAGGCAGGACTGATCCAAATCTCTGACTGTGGCAGGAGGAACCAGTGCTGACCCATAGACACCTTCCGTCAGTCCACAAGGTTTGGGGACTAAAGTCTATCAGCCACACAGAAGCTGTACAGGAAACAAAACCCAAGCACATCTCCGCTCCGCTCGTGAGCTGCCCTCTTGACTGCATTTAAAGTGCCTAGCAATTAGTAAAGCACAGTTCTGGGTGTATCGTGGGTGTTTCCAGAGATCATTGGCACGTTGACCAGAAAACTAAACAGAAAACACCAAGTCCGGCTGTGGACAGCACCAGCGAGTAGGCCTGGAGCCCAGAGGCCTTGAAGGGGACAGAAGGAGGATCGCATGCCTTTTGAAGAGCTGCATTCTGCTTCACTGGATGTGCCTTTTGCTGCCATCACCTGTGGACATCAGATTCCAGTTTCTTCAGCCTTTTAACATAGTCTCATGCCAGCGACTCTCCAGGGACTCTGCAGGGCTTGGGCCTTAGGCTGGTGCTGTCTCCTTGACCCCTCTCGTTCTGAAACTTCCAGCATCTTGGGTTGAGCAGTACTGGATCCTCCAGCTCTCTAGCATGCAGACAGTGATCGTGGTCTCTCCCACCTCTGATCCTGGGAGCCTGCCTAGTAAATCCCCTAATCAGTACACCAATCCCTAGTTCTGGTTCAAAACTCCCAAAGACAAAACCCTAAACCTGAATCCTTCCCTCTCTCTCCTCCGGGTTGCAGGAAGGTGGCGATGTTCGGCTCCTGGGCCTGGGGTCAATCACCCACAGCCTGTTCCTCCAGAGATGATAGAAATGTTGATGTTATTCAAACCACAAAGGAAGCATCATCCACAGTCTAGCCAAACATTCTGCTAATGACTTTTACAGGCAAAAGAAGGATAAAAATTAGAGATAAAGAGAAGAACCCCAGCTATGGAGGAAAAACAGAAGAAAAAGGAACTGAATCTGAGGACCTGGCACATGCTTTGTCTTTTTACCTACAGGGATAGAAAACCCACCATGAAGGAAAGTTGTTCACACTGGCTAACCAAGAGGAAAAATAATACAGCCTCCCTCAAATTAATTACAGTTGCAGACACTGATAAACAGGTTACTCTCACGTATGTTAATCACCATGCAGCATGATAACAATTGTACATATAATAAAGAATATGTTTGTCAGTCAGAAAGCTAAACTCTGCAACCACATGGATAACCAATGTGCATATAGGAATGGTGTTTGCTATAAAATGTGACCAGGTCTTATTATGTTAGGGTAAAAATATCCTCTTTTGTCTCTGCTGTTGCTAAACCATGAAATGCATATGGTTTAACATTGACCTATTAGTCTTACATTTATTGGAACAACGCCTTTTCTGATTATTATTATTATTACTGGCTAACATTTGTGGAGTACTTGCTATGTGTCTAATATTGCATATGTTGTATCAGAATGGTTTGACTAAAAACACAGAGAAATAAGAGCTTCTTATAGAATTAAACGCTCACATGGATATGAGGAGAGAACGGAGTGAAGGTCTAGAAGGTGACAATAGCAAACTGGAGAAAACAGTCATGACAACTTCAGCCTGAAGCCAAGAGTGTGGGTGGAATCTGAGAATCCTGCCAGAACCGCACAGTGAGAGCTCTCAGAAGAGTCTGAGAGCTTCCCCCCGGTGAGGCCCTGTCTGATAAACCACTGCAACCATCACTTCAAGAACAGTGTCTCCCTTCACTTCTGCCTGGCAAGTCTTGCACAAATCCCAAACTTAAACTTTTATGCACACACAGAACCTTGTAGGAACGGGGATTCTGGAAAGGTAGTTCCCAACCTTAGACATGATGCTCGTGCTGAGTTTATCAACAAACTGTCCACCGTACAGTGCCAACTCTAATATCAAGGAGGTGGGTGTTCTTGTTAATATTGTTCAGCAGATAAAATTCTGAGATATTGAATAGCTTGGTTGAGATCACGTGTCAGTAGCTGACAGAGCTGAAACTCAAACCCAAGCTGTCTGATGGCCCAGATCATATTTTTATTACTCCTCTCCAAGGGCACTTCAAAATCCACATACTGATTGCCGGCCTTAGTATTTCTTTCCAGATCATTCCCTGCCTCTTGGAGCACCAGCAGCACACGTTTGTCTCCTCTAGAGCACTGTGTGATCTCAGAGCCACCGTGACGTGTCAGGGAAGCATGCCACCTTTGGGGGAAAGCTGGGACACTTCTGCTGCCACCAGTTACAAGTGAACTGCTGGACAGCTTCCGGACCTGCGTTAGCAGAAAGCCCCCTTTTCCTCTCTGGTTGGAGAAGTAATGACTACAGCTCTCTGTTCTCCGGTCTGCCCCAAGTTCTGCATCCCACACGGTGCTTGCCTGAACCTCCTTTTGGAGAAGGAGAAGGGGCTGCTTTCTGCGCCCTTGAGTTGGATGTGAAGCGCTCCAAGGGAACCACGCGGGGAGCTTGACCCACGCTCTCAGGGCTTTGTGAGACGGAGCAGCTATTTCACAGCTCCTGCCTAGGGAACTGCAGTGGGGAAAGACCGAGCTCTAGCAGCTGCTTTAATGGCAGGGTGAAGAGAGGCAGATGGGTTAAGGACAAACTACAGTTAGGCCCACTAGAGCAAGAACATATGTTTCTTTGTGAGCCACACTGGACGATGGGAGGGAGCCAGCTGGGAGCCACATGTGATCCTACTTGAGCATGTTGCCCGGTGGGAACACAGGACCCAGTGTGGACTTCCAGAAATCCAGGTGCTTATCGTAGGATTAGGGTGGTCCCGGGGTACAGCCTCGGCCATGCCAAGGGCTCTGTACGTGGGTCCTCAGTGGGCAGACTTCCAACACATCCCTCTAGGGAAAAGCCAGCAACTGTGCACCTGCCCCCTCCAAGGAAATCATCAGATTACAAAGTGCACAAGCACAAAAGGTCTTTTCTCATCAGCTCCACCCCTCCTGGTCCTGGCTGGGGAAGTGCAAGGAGCTGCATCTAGAAAGCAGGGTGGGCTCAGAGAACAAGGGACGGCAAGGGAGTGGGGCTGTCCAGTCCGCGTCTCTCCAGGCTCCATGGCGCTAGCCCCCTTCAGGCACAAAGTGAGGGGTGAAGTATGGGTAGAAGGAAGGAGAAAGAAGTGAATCAGACTTTATACTACCTAGGAACTATCAAGATCACCTTAAAAAGAGGTTGCTCTTCGCACTAAAATGACAATGGAATTTTTTTCCATTTACTTAAGAAAAAATGAAAAAGTTAGGGACCTAGCTAGGAGTTCATCCAAGAGTGGACTTTAACTAGGAGCGGTGGGAAAGAACAAAACAGACGTCTGTTTCACCTGACGTAGGTTATCGTGTCAGTACAGTGCTTACACCGGCAGAAGACGGCAACAGGACAGGGCAGAGGAGTTCTCGGTTTGGACAGTGTGTAAACGTACCCGTCTCCGAGCTGAACGCAATTTTATGTATCACACATGGTAATAAAAAAGGAATTAAAATGGAAAATAAATAAATAGACTGAAAAAAAAGAACATTTTAGTGGGATTGTAGCGCCATGTAAGAATTAGAAACTGGCCGACGTGGTGGTGCAAGCCCGTGGTCCCAGCTACGTGAGGCTGAAGCAGGAGGACCACATGCCTGACACAGAGTTTAAAGACAGCCTAAGCACATACTGAAACCCTCCCCTCTCAGACAGAGAAGGAAACAGAGTATAAACAGAAATTTAAAAATGAGAAAAAGTTAATTGAAAGACAACAAAAGTCAGCAGTCATTGACAAGATCCAGAATCTGACACAACAGGAGTTTGGAAAAAAAGGAAAAGTAAAAAAATATATAAAGAGGAAATTACCAAAGAAACAATACGGAAAATCCTGCTAGGATTGAAGACATAAATCTCTAAATTAAAAGTGCTCCCTCAACACACATTCACTCACTAGTCCTTTTAATTTTCTCACTGAATTGCCAGCCTGGCCTTGAACTTGGGATCGTACTGCCTCAGCCTCACAGATAGCTGGGATTATAGCTGTGCATCACTGCACTGGCTCCAGTGGGATTTCCCATATGTATGCCCTTGCTTTTCTACATCCCATTCTCCCTCTTCCATCTAGCTCCTCAGGTCATAGGAGGGGAGAAAAAAAAATGGGAGGGGGTAAAAAAAAACTAAACCCTTCATTCAGTCATGCTGGCCTTCTTCATTTCCATGACAAAACTGTCACTTCCCCCTTCAGTCATGGATGAAGAGTACTCCTCACTGCTGATTTCCACACTTAGGCCCTGCACCACACAGGCCCTTGGACTCCTTCATGATCCTCTTTTTCCTTTCTGGGGCTCTGTGCTGTTCTCTGTGGTTAATTCGCATTTTGGGGTCCCGAGGGTTCAGTCCCAGGCACCTGCTCTTCCTCCCTCAGAAGGCTTCTCCGTTCCCATGACTGCAGCGTGGCCCTGTACCATCTGTCGTCACTTCCTGTCAGCGTCTGGACTTCCGAGACGCAGGCAAGCAGAGCAGTGGGCCACCCTAAGCCCTGGATACAAACGGCCTGAGTTTCAACAAACCCAGTTTCAGTGTATAGATTTGGAAGCGTGTTTAATCTCTCATCCTTTGTAAAGGAGGGTATAGTATTAAGCAGCTTTCTGAAGCAGTTCTCAGAGGATGAGTGAGTTTGTACGTGTACAACACACAGTGCCTGGCACACAGTATGTAATACATGTTTGCCATCGTTACTGGAGATCATACAATCACCACGAACTCAATTTACATAACACCAAACTCCTCACTGGCTCTCCCCCGCTTAGTTCGTTCCTTTCTGCAGTGCCTCTAGTGGTCTCACGCACAGATGGGAGAATTTTGTAGTATCTTTTGCTTCCCTCCACTTACAATTCCTTCATGACATCAGTTGGCAGAGGTTTAGCTAATTCTTCTACTAATTCTTTCTTGCAGCGGCACTTAAAATGCTGTATGTCCTTTGCATCCCTCGGGTATGCCTGGTGCGATCCTCAGCTCCACACACTGGGCCAGCCAAAGCAACAGTTTTGTCAGTCTGTCCGTCTCCCACCCCAACAACAGAACTCTTTAGTCCCAATTACTGTTTTCTTCCTTCACTCAAAAGCCTTCAGTGTTCCTTGTTTCACTGCCATCAGGTGAAGAATCCTTCAGGTAGAAAGGCGTTCCAGAAGCTCCACAGCATGGCCCCACTCTGACCAACCCTATTTCCTTTCATGTTGGCAACTCTGGCCCCCACTGCCCTGGGCCGTCTCATGCTCCCTGGCCTCTCTGTTTTCTGGCAAGCTGTTATCATCCAAGTCACCCTGCTCACTTTTCTCTGACTATCTCGATCTCTCTGTTCTCCAGTCCGGCTCAATCTCAGCTTTCTCCCCAAGGTATACAAATCCACTTGGCCTCATTCTTTCTATAACTACAGCACCCTAAACCAACACTTGATGACATACCATGGCATATTATTGCAGATAGTTTTGATATGTAAATATTGTCTGGGTACATTAGAGTATAAGAAAACCTAAAAGTCTGTGGTGTTTCCTAACAGTGCCCTGCTTAACCTTCCCCTACACTATACCTAGAAGAGCCATGAATATATGGAACTGACTTTGAAAACTTTGGTGATAATAACATAGAGCGGACTATATGCTGATTACTCTGCGGGGGAATCTTACATAGGCTAATTTGTTTAACCCTCACAACAGCTCTATCAAATAGAAATTCTCCACACTTTCCAGCTGACAAAATTGAGGCACGAAAGGATCAAGTAACTTGTCCATAACTGGTCACTGACCCGGAGTAATCTTCACATATACAGTCAGGCAAAATAACGTAAAATATAATCGAGAAAGATTATGAAAAACACTGTAGAAAATGCATTGACTCTTTTTCCAATGACTCACCTTACTTTAGTGATACAAAATAACTGTATTTCTAGGTTGGGAGGGGAAAGGATTAGAGTATCATGTATTTTAAAAGAGGTTGCCGGGCGCGGTGGCGCACACCTGTCATCCCAGCACTCGGGAGCCTGAGGCAGGAGGACCGGTGTGAGTTCGAGGCCAGCCTGGGCTACAAAGTGGGCTCAAGGCCAGCCTGAACTGCAGAGCAAGACTCTGTCTCAGAAAGACAAAAAAAGAGGTTACCTGTCATTTCTTTATGTCTCCAATTCTAAATAATTCACAGAAGAAACCTAAAAAAAAAGGCTAGCTCCCCTGTCCCTTCCATTTTATCAGTGATGTTACTAGCATTTCTTCGAGAGCTCACCAAGCCACAACCATCAGTCACCACGAAAATAAACAACGCCATAAACTGGCAATCACCCATCCTTGAAGGAAATACGCGTGACATGGTATGCTCTGAAAGCCACACGCTTCTCTTAAATACCGTGGATAAGCACAAATAATGAAGTAATACATGGACATGTGCCTGCTGTAAAATCAGTCAAGCATTCCCTCAAAATGGCAGCTTGTCTGCACCTACCTGAGCTCTGCGTCCTCACTCTCCCAAAAGGAGTGTGGCGGCACTGAGCTGCCTGCACTTTAACACCCAGAGCCACAGCCTTGAAGCCGGGCTCCTGTCCCGACACTCATCACTGCCTCGTGTGAAGAGAATGCAGCCAGGCTCCAGCGAGAGGCTGAGGTGCTCAGTCTCAGAAGTGGACAAGCCTGTCGCTTCCTTGTGACCTCAGGAGGAATGCGGACCCCTTGGCTTAGAGAAGGAGGTTGACACACGGTGGCCTGTTACCTCAGAAACCTCTGCCCAGTGAAAGGGCAGCCCTCCACAGTGCCTGTCCTCAGTTACCTTGTGGAGGTTTTGCAAATCTAATTTAAAAGTTCTCCAAATGGTTATCTCTGCTCACAGTGGTGATGTGTTTGCAGATGAATCGGAGACTGTAAAATGCTACATAACCAACATTTCCGGGCTCATTCAAATACATTTTTTCTATGCTCAGATGGTTTCCGTACGAGTGGAAGACTTCAGATTTGATTATATTAATGGCACTTAGCTTGGCTCTAAAATAGTAATTATCTGTGTCATTCTGCCTCCAGCAAAATATTTGTGTGAAAAGATGTTTTGGCTGTCACACACATTCTTGCCTGACATTCGCCTACATTATTAGCTGTGTTGCCCCAGCATCTACTACTCTGCCTTAATGGCTGCAGTTCTCCAGTGCTGCCAAGCAAGATTTGAGGCACTACAGATGCCAAAGGCAGCCTGACAAACTAAGCAGAGAAGCCACAGAAAGCACATATAACATTCTGAGAGAAAAGTCAGTCAGTTCCCCTGAGACCAGGTATGCACTAATATAACCGTGGTTTTTAATCTCCTCAGAGGCTCTCTCCCTCTCTCCTTCTCCCCTCTCTCCCCCCTCCCCTCTCCCCTTTCTCCTCTCCTTCTCCCTCTCCCTCTCTCCCTCTCATACTATGTTCAAAAGAAACAGGTTAATAGCTGACAGCTGGGCTCTTTCTAGCACTTTCATTTCAAGTACCTTCTAGTTTGCGGCTTTCCAGAACAAAGAGTGCCTCTGACTCTTAAGCCCAGAAGTGTGATTTATAAACTTAGTGTAATGAGCCTTGTCAAAATTTTATTACCAAATCCCCTACACGATAATACATGTATAGCGTGGCTGTGGCATCCAAGGGTGACTTATTTTAACACACTGGAGCTTTCTGTGTGCTACCTTCTCCTAGCCCTGGGAATTGTTATTTCACCTTTATTTTTATTTCAGTAGCTGCCATAAAGATACCCATCATCAACCTGATTTCTTTGGGGCTACAAGTCACATAGTAAGCTGGAATTCATATATGTTATTTAAATTTATCTTAGGTGAAGAACAGAAAAAAAACCTATCACTGGCCCAACACCTATGTGTTCTGTCTCATAAAAGCCAGGACACAAGTTAAATCCTGGTGTGTGTGTAAGCATTACCATCCTTTTGGAACCTACAAATTTGATCCCCAAGGCATCCTGGAACCAAGGTGTAATCAAGACTCTCACTGGTCCCACAGGACTGGCCTCTGAGTCATCTCCCTTTCTTCTCCATCTGGCAGAATTTTGTCTCCCCAAGCACCATTTCTTTAACTGTCATAAGGCACCAGTTGTATTCACTTGCAGATTTTACAGGGCCAGACATATTTCAGGAAGGCCAAACAAGTCGCAAAAGCAGCTCCTGTGGAGAGAGCCTGTTACGAAGTTTAAAATCTCTGAAGGAAGCAGAGCAGGCAGAGTCACCCTCATGGGTCACCTGCCTGGAAACTCGAGCCGGAAGGACCTAAGCAGCACTTTGGCTCCAAGCAGTGACACCACCTTTTGTTCTCAGGTTCATTTTCCTTTCTAAATCCTTCTGTCACCTGCTTCTTCCCTAGGGACTGAGCTAATAGAAGACTGTTACCTCTCTCAGCAAGGCCATCTGGCTCACTGAAATTTACCGCACAAAATAGCGAGTCAAAGATGGGAAGAACACACAGATTGGTCTAATTTTTATAATCCACCCCAACTTTGAGTAAAAAAAAAAAAAGCAATAGCTTCCCCTTCACTGCAGAAAAAACCTATAAGGCACTGGGGTCTTCCACAGCACTCAAATATGGTTTAAATGGTGCTGATGTTCATCCAGTGTGCTTAATCAAGTTAAACTTAGAAGGCTTCAATCTTCCACAGAAAGTGACTTCCTGCCCTAATCGTTGTGAACTGGAGGGAGAGCAAGTCGTCGGGGCTCGCACACAGGGTAATGAAGCATTCCCAACATAAAGGAGAGCCAGGAAGCCTTTATATTTCCCGGAAATTCCTGCTGGATGTTTCAAGAAGCACTGGAGGTTGTGGCACTCTTTCCTTTTTTAGCCATGTGTCAAATTTGCAGGCCCCGGCGCCCACCAAATCTGTGATTAGAACAGTGTTTCCCAACCTGTGCAGTGAAGAACCTCAGCCTGGACCCACCTGCCTGGGTTTGAATCCTGGCTGTACCACACTAGTGCTGCGAGCTTAGACAAGGTCCTTTATCTCCATGTGCCTCAGTCTCCTCATGTGTAATACGGGAATTAAAATGGTTTGAATCTTATGAGATCATTTTCACACGATCGTGTAGCCAATATAGATGAAATAATTACACAGTGGCTAGTTGTAGAGCCTATATATTATCATTGTTGTAGTCTACAGAACAATAGTTCTAGGAGATACTTCGGGAGGAAAACATGGTCAAGGAATATTGAAAATATTTTACATTTCATCATACTCAAGGCTATCGATTATATACCACCAACAAAGAAAAAACAATGGCAATTAGAATAGGATACAGTGTTTTCCCGGGGAACTAGCAATTTTCCTGACTTTATTAGCACAGTAGGCAACCCTTCTGCACCTGCTTCAAGCATACAATATAGCTTCGGGTACTGAGTGTCTTCTTCTCTCACATTCTACCATGGACCTGGCTGTACAAGAAAATACAAAAGTGTAGTGCTATGAGCCGAGAGTCCCGTCCCCCTAAGATTCATATGTTGAAAATAATCCTTAAGGTGATGGTACTAGGAAGTGGGGTCTTTGCAAGGTGACTAGGTCCGAACATCATTGCCCTTGTGAACAGAAGCAGAGCCCTTAGAAAGAGACCTGAGACCCTCACACTTCCTTCCATGTGAGATCAGCATGGCAGGAAGGCACTATGACTCAGGAAACATGGGACATTACCAGTCATCAAAGTCCCAGTGCCTTCATCTTGGACTTCCCAGTCCCTAAAATTGTGACAAATGTCTGCTGTTTATAAGATGTTTCATTTATGTACTTTCTTTTATCAGTCTGAGCAGATTAAAGTATAACCCTGCGATGATGAATTTTGTGGCTCTAATATCAAACACACATCCCATCACTGTTTCCATACCTTCTGGTGTATGGAGTAACTTTTCATTTCAGTCATGAGCCAAACTGCGGTGTAATCATTATGAAGACATTTTAAAGAGCAATTAAACATCATTACATGTTGTGCTAAGCATGTCACTAACGCAGTTACTGAGTTAACTGGCTAGATGCATGTAGATGCCTCCCCAAAGCCTCACGTGGTCATAGGCGGGACGTTTCAGAGGTGGCTGGGTCTGCAGCGTGTGATGCCGGGATTCAATCATGGTGCAGTGCTAGGTGCAAGGGCCTAGGATTAAGGGTGTGTGTGCTAGCCGCCATAAGTAGCCTGGGTAAGATATAAGGGCTAGAGAGAGATGCGGTCATCCCTTGCTGGCCTGCTTTTGCCGTCTTCTGCTTGCCATGAACTGGCTCTCCTCTGTGAGCTAAATAAACCCCTCCCCCACCCCCGTTTTAACTCTAGGTGTCGGGTATTTTGTCTCAGCAACGAGAAATGTAACTAACACAATTAATATGATAGCAGAAATGTTTCTGACTGAGTTCGCAGGTGACCACCACAGTACAACAGCTGCCTGACCCAAAGGCTCTGTAAGATGCCATAAGCTCCACGGAGCACCCTAGCTTCGGAGACAATAAAATAAGAGGGGAAAGTGCTCCTCAGAACTGATGAAATATTTGTGGCCCCCCTTCAGGGGTTCCATGAATATTAGCACATTAGAGATGAAAGAAAGCCTTGCGGTGAAGCAATCACCCTTCCTGATTTAAGTCAGTGTTCTGGGCCAGACGACCTCCTTACAAGTTATACTTAGCAGCAGGATGGGCTGTGCCGAAACAGAGCTATGAAATCCGAGCACAACAGAATCACCTGAAGAAGTCCGTCCAGCCACTCTATAATCAAGCAGCGGCACAGGGAAGGAGCACTAGCCTGTCCTGATATCAAAGTCAGAAGTAGTTGCAGTTAGTCAATAAGTCCATATTCTTAAAGAAAACACTTTGATCCCAGCTCAGAGTTTCCACCTCAATGAGGCTAACTCTTCAGGGCTAGCAAATTCCAGTTTAATGGCTACTATTGAGCCACTGGTCATATGCATCAAGCCCTAGAGCTACACAATAATTGTGGAACTATGTTGAATCATCTACAAAAAAAAGACAGTGATAATAACCAACGGTAACGGTGTTTGCATGTACTTGAGCAACGTATGTGCAGCACCGACAGAGCCTGGCTGGAGGGTTGCAAGGTCCAGCCCAGTGAGGGAGGCAGAAGGGAGATCCCAAAGGAGCCTGGGCCACTGTGAGGTCTGGAGGCTGCAGCCACTCCCCTGTCCTTTATTCTAAAGAGAGACTACCACAGGGGCCACCAAGCAAACGGCATACGAATGGCTCTGGCTAACTTCTAACTTTAGATTCAGCACATTCTAGTGCTTTGTGTCTACAAAACCTTAAGAACTAAGCAAGGCTTCAGCAGCCTGGCACTGGACATCTGCCACCTGCAAAAGCTGGGGCATAGCCAAGCACAGTGACTTGTGCCATCTCCAACTTGACATCTGGGATGAGACCCAACGGTGAAAAAGAGATCACTTGGCAGGGATAGAGAGAAGGTGCATACGGACATGAGGACCTTACCTGGAGACAGCTGCACCTCAAGGCCCTTCACTCCAAGCCCCGGAGGAGCCAGTGGTGCACAGGTTAGCACCCTAGAATTCACTGGCAGCACCCACACACCCTTGAACTGGGGACCATCTAGACCTTGCAGAGGCATCCAGGCTCCCTCACGCTGGGGCTGAAACTGTAGTTACAGCCACATCAGACACCGAGTCTGCAGACAAGATGCTCATTGTCTGTCCCCAGGTCACCACTTCCCAGCCAAGGTCTGATTCCTCTTTCCTGTGAAAGAGGCTTACCGGGCACACCTACACCTCTGTGGTGCTTCTCACACACTCACGGGCACTCTGTGGTAAGGGGAGGGCAGATGCTTAAATGCTTAAATGCTTAGCTTCCTACCAGGAGAGAGAGAGAGAGAGACAGACAGACAGACAGACAGAGAGACAGAGAGACAGAGAGACAGACAGACAGACAGACAGAGAACTTTAAAAGAGTTTATTTTGAAGAAACCATTAAATCAGCGTGCTTCCCCCCTGTTCCCACGCTAACTAACTCAAAAGGAGAGAAGGGGAAAGAGAGTTCAACACCAAAAATAAATAAATGAAAGATCTGCAGGCAAACAGCTGCCAGTGAATCAATTCTGAATGTATTCTTCAGTGCAAAGCACACTGTTCCATTACAGTCAGGACAGCTCTTACTCTATTAGCTGGTAATGGAGCACTACTTGGTAACATGGAAAAACCTATTTAAAATATTCACCAGGGAGTTAATATGCTTCATTGCTCAAGATTCAGTGTTGTAATCTTATGCCAAGATCTCTTGTGCCAAATATCTCTCAAGAGACAACGAGTATCAGATTTTTAAAACGTAATTGAGTTCATTTGCAAAACGTTTACTGATAGAGACAACCTGGTATAACATCCACCCGATACCCTGGAGATAGAAAACTAGTGCTATTGATTGGATGTCACTTGTCTTCGGGAATTACAGTTAGAGCAATTCACTTATGGTGGCTTAACCGAAGCGAGACACTGCACAGACTTTGAAACTTCAGTAATTAGCAGCAGTGAAGTCAATCACAGTGAGATGCCTCAGCCCCTCCGTGTAGGCATTACCAGGGAAAAGCGACAACTTGTTGAAGTGACAAAGATTGTTCCCACCTGCCAAGAGGAAAGGAACAAGGTAGGAGAGAACAAAGGGATAGAAGCTGTGTTGTCCGAAAGCACAGATGTGGGACCAACGGAGGACAATGAAGTGGGAGGGACAGGGACGCATTCAAGGAGAAGTCCAGCCACGAAAACATACGCAAAGTAGTGAAGCAACTTAAAGATGATAAGGACAGGGACTAACGACTTTCACGGGAGCCTTTGGAGCTCTCTGGGGGACGGAGAGAAGCCCCAAGAAAGAGGTGGCTTATATCATTGGTTTCCGTGGTGATGAGTACAGTGGCATGATGAGAGCATTAGGGTTTGGGGCTAGGAATGAGAATATAATGATACGCTATGTTAACATCTCTCTCTCAAGTGCCTCCCGAGATCCTGGTGTTTATGCATTAATATTCATAACCCCTGTGAAGTATAGAGTATTATACATCTTATTTAAGAGACTAAGAAGCTACAATAAGGGTAATCTAAATGGACACAAAGACTGAACAGGTATATTTTATTCTACAGCATAAACCTAAGGACTATTTGGCTACATGAGTCTACTCAGTATTCCTTACTATACTATAATATTTTTCTATACTGTGTATTTTATACTGTACTGTAATCAAACAGAATATGAAGACTATTTCATTTACACTCATAAAAAAGTGAGTATTTTGAGCTACTCATTTTTGGGAAATACACTAGTGTTGTACCCTGGAAAAACTGGAGAAAAAAAACTTGCTAACAAATATCATGTGTTTCTCCTTTGCTTACAAAATAAGAAAAAAATAAAAATTCCAATCTTTTCAATAACAGCATTGCTTTTGAAACATTTTGCATCAAAGACTGCTGGTCTACCTTCTTCATGGGTTGCTTTTATTGCCAATGGCATACTTTCAGATTTTTTTTTATTTTTCTGGGCTTTGTTTCCTATTATTCACCCTCCCTTCTTTTATTTATCTGCTCCATAAGACCCCTTTCAAATACCCCCTCAAAACTATGGCGAGTCCTGTCACTATGTTACTATAAAATGTTTAGTAGGTCACTAATTATCACGGGGAGGAAGTTTATAGAGGAGTTGAGGAGATTTAGGAATCAGTCAAATGGGTTTTTTTCTTTTCTTTCAGGATTTAATATAAGTTTACAAAGCATCTACAAAGAAAGTGTAGGGTACTTACAAGCTGCAGAGAACATCACCACAAGAACTTCCAGGCCTCAAACTGGGTTTTAATCCTACATCTGCCACCTACTAGCAGGGTGACTGTCCTTGAAACAACTACTTCTCTAACTTTAACTTTCTCCATTTGTAATATAATTCAACATTAGCCTGTACCTACCAGTGTTAGTGTGAGGATCACATCGGACAATATATACAAAGCCCTTAGCAAAAATCATTCCAGGGCTGTAAGAACCCAGGAGTCCCTCCCTAGGAAGCTTTCCTCCTACTTTCTCATACACTTTTTCACAATCTCTACCTGGACCCTGAAGCCTTCTGCATAAACTAAGCCTCCTGGGGCGTAAGGGGTTCTCTGTGTTCTTCTCTTAAGGACAGAAAGAGAAGGGATGTTCTGGAAACCTACATTCATGTCTGCCTACCTATTAGGAACTCAGGGAGCAGCTGAGGTTCTATATATCCAGAAACCAATGTTTCCAGTTGTTGCTTCTCCTCTAGAAACTGTGCAGTTTGAGGCTAGTTACTCAACAGTTCAGACCTTTGACTTTGTATTCTGTAAAATGGCATCACAGACATATTCATAGAGAACTTGGAAATGTTAAAGTTGACTGTGACTGTGGAAATTGCCTTGTACACTGCAACACAGATACTCAATAAAGTAGAATATGACTGAATTAAAAATATTTCCTACCTTTCTTACTTTGCTAGACTTTAACAATAACTAAATTACTGGTATTTCTATGATGCAATTACTAAAATCATGGAATAGAAGTACAATTTTCCACATGAGAAAATATTCATGATCTATTACTAAGTGAAAAGTGCAGCATCTTTGCTTTGAGAAAGGACTATACACACAATTCAACAGGAAAAAGGGCTGCCAGTATTTTTACCTAAATGTTTACCTTGTCTCTACATTTCGCCTGTGAAATGTGCGCGCGCGCGCGTGTGTGTGTGCTCGCGCGCGCACGTGTGTGTTTTCCTGAATCCTTTTCTGTTTAGGGAAAGAAAATAAATATAAAAACTTTAAAGGTAACTATGGCAATAGAAAAGTAGCATCTGCAGATTGTTAGGTACTTAAAGCCGGACGACGGAAGGGGAGCGCCGAACTCAGCAGGGGAGGCAGTGAGAGTAAGGATCAGTCAGGGGGGTAAGGAGAAGGCAGGGAAAGAGGTCAGAGAGAGGACAAGCGTTAGGTCAGGGCTAAGACTCAGAAGGAGCCTTGTCTCCTCCAGGCACTCGTTGCTGAGACTGCTGAAAGGCCCATGGGGTAGAGGCCATGTCTCGGCTGGGCAGGCCACAGGCATTCAAACTTCCCCGGGGAGCCAGTGGCCTTCTGAGTTCAGGAGGTTTTGAACTCCCCCATCTTCCCAGTCTGGGTGCCCTAGAAAGAGTGATTTACTTGTTTACATAAAAGCTAAGAGATAACTTACATGGCCTCTCTTGTGACTTTCAAGCCTAGAGACTTTGATTTACTCTGATTTGATTCACTTTTCCAGTGAGGAATATTAAGCCCAAAGCAATAATAAGCTAAAAGCTATCGCCACTAGGTGGCATGCCCCAAATACAATTTAACTGCAAACCACGCAGAAAAGTTAGCGTCTCAGGGAACTTGAGACACACTGTAAGTAAAAAGCGTTGTTACAGGCAACAAGATGAAGACCACTGAAGGATTACAGTTTCCCCCTGCTAAATACAAACAAAAATAGTCAAGTAAAACCACCATCACCACACGAACCACTCCTCTCCAAAATAGTACGGTCAGTGTGTTTCTCCCAGACGTGTCCTAGCGACCCCTTGAAAGACATCACCCTAACCACGACTGATGTCTATACGGAACAACCTCTTTTGCCAACCAAATCAGGACCAAAAGTCATTCAGAGCTAAGTTTGTCAAACAGATTGGGAAATGAGGTGGACTTTGAAGTATTAACTAGGAGAATGTGCTCTGGTATCACACTGGACTTCACTCCCCATTGTACCATTTTGTTAGCTTTGGAGCATAAGCAAGCCATGAAAGCATTCTGTGCCTCAGTTTCCTCATCTAGAAGATACAGGCGATGAGGAGCACCTATCTGACAATGATGCTACAAGATGAAATGGGGCAGCGCGGGCTTTGGGAGGTGGCTCGGCGGTGGACACACAAGACCTTTGGCTGGCTCCCCACCGCTGCCAGGAAAAAAAGCATAAATGATAAAGCACCCATAATGTTCTGCATGGTGCTGACGCACACTGCTAAATAAACAGTAACAGTGACGGTAATCGCAATAGCAACAGAAGTCACAGCAGCCTCTGTAATGTGCGGCCGATGAGCTCAAAGAGGAACGAGGCACGGAGAACCTCCCAAACATAGAAGCCTTCCCTAATTTTCACGTGTGTTCTGGGTCACTTCCATATTTTCTTGGTTGCTTGCTAACCAACCCTTAGTTAAACTCAGGTGGCCTGTAATTTCCAAAGACATGCATTCTCCTCCAGTCGGTAGCAAGGGGATAGTTTTGGCATTAGTAGTTTTAAATTATTGTACTAATACATTAAAATTAATTAAGATCTTTTATTCTTTTCACATGGCCAAATTGTATATCATTTCTTAATTTACAAAAAGATGTATCAAGCTAATGGAAGTAATTGTTTAAACTGTTAACACAGATCTAGCCCATCGCTGACTAAAATAGATCTACTCAGTTAATCAAATGATTATTGATCTTGAATTCTGGACTGCATGGGCTGAGCTAACCAGCAGAGATATAGGGATGAGCCAAATCCACATAACAGATGGAGATAAAGTGCTTCAGCTCTGCAAAGGTACTCCCAGCTAAGAGACACGTTCACACACACACACACACACTCACGCAAGCACACGCGCACGTGCCTGCGAACACACATGAGCCCTCTCCAGAACACCCAAGACACTGGCAGTAGCAGTCACCTCTGAGGAGTCATCCTTTCAGGTTTTATCTTCGGTATCCTGAGTAGGATATGGAATTTCAGGAAAAGCTTTGAAGACACTCAAAAGCAAGGCTGGGTAGAATATTATGCAGTAGAAGGAGGCTAGGTCTATGCCCCTTTATAAGAAGGGCCTGTGGTATTGAGAAGAGGTGGGAAAGCCCATGCTGGCATGAGGGGGATCTGATGTTGTGCTCGACCCCATTAGGGCGAGGTCACCAGAGCGCGAAGTGCTTCAGAAGGGATTGGCACCTGTTAATCAGTGAGTCCTTGGAAGGTGGAAGCACAGGGCGTGACGCGAGCCTGTGCATCTTGCATCGCTCTCTAGAGATTCTTGATGTTTGTCACACTCGTCACACTGGGCCCGCAATTTGACTTGATTATACGTAATGAATATGTGTCTCTAAAACACAGACATTTTGGAGTAGAACCCAATGCTGACATTTTGATATGGCACATATACATACATGGCATTGTTAGATATATTTTACATATGCGGCACTGACCAGTGAATGCCTTGTTTGCAATGGGAAGTACCATGAGCTCTGCCCGGACAACTGGGAATCAAAGTTTGCTTTCCTGTACTGCTGGGGTTGCTCAGGGTAAGGACTGAGCAGGGCCAGCGTGGAGAAGACACGTGTGGAGTAACACTTCCTATTGTGCAAGCAGAGTGGAGGGAGAGGGGGTCCATGACAGTCCTCCATGGCATGTTCTGGTGTTACCGGAAAGCCAGCCAGCCTTGCCAGCTGTCCCCTCCACCCTCCCCACGTGCAGTTTTCTTTTTTTTTAATTTTATTTTAAAGACAAAAAATGGAGACATATGAACCAGAATAAGCCATAAACAATACAGAAAATACAAAGTTATACAGAATATAGTAGGTAATTAGCACTGGATGTTGTATTACATAATGTTATCTTCACATTAGTTAACACAAAAGCATTAAAGGAAATACCAAATTATAGAGAAGATACTAGGGAACTTGCACTGGATGCTGTATAATATAAAGTTACCTTCACTTCTGTTAATACAAAAACAATTGAGGAAATACAGAATTATAGAGAACATAGAAGGGAATTAGCTCTGGATGCTGTCCTACATAATGTTACCTTCACTTGTTACTCAGTTACACAGATGATGGCCCATTGGATCATTCAGTTTTTCTCCTCCCTCATCTCCGTTGCCCTACCACTCAATCAGTCATCTTCCCTGTGATAATAACTGTACTCCTGTGTTTATCTATATCCTTGGACTCTCGCCTTGGGAAGAGATATAGCTGCCTCAGACTATACTATAACATACATGTGTGTATACAAACTGCCATGGTCAGAGGTGGAAAAACACATATACTCACAGTGGACCGCCCAGCTCCACCCTGTCGTCATGCTATGGGTGGGGGCGGGTCCAGTCCGTGAGGTGCCCTCACCGGGGCCCTCAGTGGAGCAGCCACGGGGCCCACAGCAGAGCAGCCGCAGGGCCCACTGTGGAGCAGCCGCAGGGCCCACAGCAGAGCAGCCATGGGGCCCACTGCGGAGCAGCCGCGGGGCCCTCAGCTGAGCAGCCACAGGGCACGCGCCCCTGTTGGGGCACCCTCAGTGACCTTTTTGGCTCTGCCCATTGCCTTGATGCCAGAGGCCCTTTCTTCTCCTCCCACCTCCTCCTGATCTCCAGCATTGCCGTTCCCCACCCCTTGCAGGTGGGCACTGGACGAACTTACGATGCTTGGTATAAGGGGTTGAAATCTCCCTGGCCCGTTCTCACTATGTTAGTTCAGGATATGAACAGAGTCTAAAGATTAATTCTAGAATAGAGTTGGAGGATTTTTCTCGGGTCTGCTGTACGGAGTATGTTGTTGTTTTTCAGACTCCCAGTCTGCTGCTTTTCATCTAATCCGTCGCTATGGGTTCATGCAAGGTTCATATGTGCAAGCTGTAAGGAGACCCTCTTGGTGCTCACATTAATAGTTTGGGGTGAGTCCTGAAGACCGTGGATTCGTCCCATTGTTAGCAGGAACAGGTGGTGCTTGCTCAAGCCACCGAGACTCAAGGTGCTCCCAGGGAGAGTTCAGGGTGGGAGCTGAGTCCCAGCAGCCCAGCTCGTGCCTTCTGCCTGATGTTGGAGTGAGAAGGGCATGGAGCCATGCCATGCGATCCACCTCCATCTGCATCTCCCTCCCGTTGCGGTGCTGGAGCCCCCGTCCGCTCTTCGGCCAGATCCCTGGAGCCGCCGTGGCTCACCGCCGAGGTTCCCCACTGCTCTCTGCCGGTAGCCGCTCACCCAGCAGAGAGGCAGGGGGCCGCCGCCTCAAGGCAGGTGCAGAGCCGGGCGTGGTGGGCTGTGTACTAGTTGCATTGATTTTCTCCAGGCGCTGATTAGGAAGGTTGCCGCAGGGTGGGGACTCTGCCCCAGTGGCTGTCGCAACCTCTCATTCTCACACTGGGTTCGACAGCTGCTCCCGACCGCCATCGCCTCCTTTCCTGGCTGCGCCCTCCCCTCTCCAGCCCTGGACCAGCTCTCAGAACTCTGCTCTCCCCCGGCCTAGTCAGGAGGCTTCCGTGAGTGTGGGTCTCCGAAGCTGAAGCTGGGAATGCCGGAACGAGGGCGCGGGCCAAGGGTGTGTTTGGAGCGGCGACCTCCTCCCTCTCCGTCTCATCTCCCTCCGACTGCGCCATGGCGTTTCTCTGATCCCCTCCTCCAGAGGAGGTTTTGTTTAGTCTTTCCGAGGGTTTCAGTTCCCATTTCAGATCCTTCCTGAGTTCAGGATACCCACCTCTTTCCCTTCTGTCCTTCACATGTTGCTATATTCCTATATTCCTTTGTCTGAGTGGCATTCCTCCGGGAGGTTCTCTCTCCACTGCCTACCCGGTCGCCATCTTGAAGTCCTCCGGACTGCTGCTTTTCATCTAATTTGTTGCTATGGGTTCATACAAGGTTCATATATGCAAGCAGTATGGAGACACTCTTGTTGCTCGTATTAGTAGTTTGGGGTGAGTCCTGAAGCCCCCCATGCGCATTTTCCAGACATACTTGCCTCTTTACCTTTCTGAGCAAGGAGCTGCCTTTCCTGTTCCAGTAATTTCTGCCCTTCTCCTTGGAGTGCTTTTCCTCTGATTATCACATGGCATAACACTTGCCCCTCCAGATCTTGGCTCAGGTACATTCTCAGCCACTGTAAGTAGCCTTTGAAGCCCAGACCTGCCCCACTACCAGGCTCTGACGTAACTGCATTACCCTTGTCTGTTGCTTACCTCCCTCCATCAAAATAGCAGCTCCCTTAGAGACAGGGCTGTGATTTCCTCCACCCCAGCACCTTGCACAGTGCCCGCAGCGTAGCTGGCATGCAACAAATAATAGCTGAATGAATGAATCTGTCTTGTAATGCTTGGTTCAAAAATCTTTCTTTCTTTCTTTCCTTTCTTTCTTTCTTTCTTTCTTTCCTTGCCTTTTTCTCTTTATAAAACACTTGCCAAAAGAGAAAGAGAAATTGCATTTATTGAAAACTTAAAAGAAGTTAGAGGATTTGTACAGTATAATCTCACTTTTTAGAAAAAAACTGTATATTTCGATATGTATCACTAAACACTTTCTATATGCTAACAGCTTAATAAACATAGGCTATATACTGTAGTCTCATATAAATATTAGTAACTTCATTATCAAAGCTCTGGAAAATCCATACCAAACGTTTAGAAAGTGGGAGTGATGTTTGAAGGAATAAGAGAAGACCAGCTTCTACTTTATATAATGGTACATAAATCGAATGGTTTTTAATGGAAATGTATTCTTTTATAATTACAAAAAGAGAAACAATTAAGTGAGTTGAATGACAATGTCATTTCTTTGTAATCTCTATTGGAAACTTTTCTGCTTTCATCTTTGGCTTCTCACAGAGCGGTTTCCTTGGGATTTGGGGCCTGGGGCCTGAGCTCATTGCTCTGTCTCGGAAATTCTTCCTTGGCTACTATAGAGCATGTTGCAGGGGTCTATGCCGTCCAGAAAGCAAAAGACTGGGTGCTTTCTTTTTTCCTGGGGTTACATTTTTAGGGGTTTCTGTTCCAGTTGGCTTGGTTACAAAACACTAACCAGTTTGCCACGACCCCCACTGTTGGCTCATCTTCCGTCCCACGCTTTCTTAAGATTCCTATCACCTAGGTGTCTGTGATATCTAACAGCTAGTCTGGCAGTACGGCACAACTGTCCCTTACAATGCCGCCGACCCACGGAAAGGCATGGGGCTGCAGTTCCCCAGCACACAGGGTCCCTGCTGCAGCTGGTCTCCACACAGTCCTGGCCTGCCACGTTGAGAGCGCTCCACCAAGACAGGGAAGGTCACAGTATGTGGGGTAGTCTGCATGGGAGTCCCTGAAAGTGCCTGTCCTTGAGTTGGGCAATGTTCACGCGCAACAGAGACTCCACCACCCACACCATCTGGGCTCTGGCAGCTACACTGAGGAGACACTTCTGCCTCTCAGGGACCACACCCTTTACCAGGCTGCCCCACCCCACCGGAAGTCAACAGGGAGGAGGAGGCACCGTGGGAACCCAAGGTCTCAGGCTGCTGGCAATGATCTCCTCCTCTAAGAAATTCCCCCACAACCCGCTGTCTTCTTTCCTGCCAGCCCTCCTGACTGAGTGGCCTCTTTGGGGGATTTTCACATTCATCTTCACACTAAAGGAGGTTGCGGTGTAGGGTACACCTTGCTTACCACCCAGACTGCACACAAGCAGTCTTACGCTGAAACATGTTCCACCTCCGTTAATCAAGTGATGAAAATAGAAAGAAGCTAGATAGCATTAAATACACACACACACACACACACACACACACACACACACACAGAGATTTTTAAAATGGTAATTGGTTATCAAATACTTGGTTTTAGTTAACTGCTGGTAGAACCTTGGCACAACTTTTCTGATAGGCAATTTGATATGTATCTAAAGCAATAAAGGTTTGGTTGTTTAAAAAAAAGGTCTGGCTGTTTACCAGTAATCTAGGCAATCACCAGGTGCATATAATAAGGATGTTCTTCCAAGGTTATATCCATAGGGATAGAATACTTCGGTGACATTCAAATAGTAATTTAGAAGGCTTTTAAGGGAATGAAAATTGCTCATGATCAATGAAAAGCCCTACCCTTATGCAAAAATGCACTTGATCTCATAAACTATGTGTGTGACACATGTATATGAGTACATGTGTGCAGAAGGACAGAGACATTTCCTCTCTCTCAAACCACCCTCTTCTTAGCCTCCTGCACCCCAGCCCTGCAGTCCTCTGGCTGCTCCTTTGGCCCCCAAACTGCATCCGGCTCCTCTTCCCAGTCAATACCTGCTGGAGGCCTCAGTCCTCAGGTTTCTTCGTGACATTCACCTCCCGAGACCGGCCCCATCCCCTCCATAGCTTCTGTGTGCTGGTGAGCCTCAGATGAAAAGCTTTCCCACCCCTTCTCCAGTACATATCCAGCTGCCTGCTAGGTCTTCACTCAGGTACGAAATCTTTACGTGGCTCTCTCCTTACTGAAGCTAGAACTCTTGATTTCCATCACCAGCCTTACCTGCTATGCACACAAACACACACCTGCCCCTTGCTCGTTGCTCTCCACCTCAGTTCACGGGTCACCCTTTCACCAGAAACGGGACTGGAAACATGGAGGTCATCCTTGTGATACCTTTCTTCTCTCATACCTTGCAAATAGTCCATCAGCAAACCCCACTGTGTCTATATTCAAAATATACACCAAACTGCTGATGTCTGATGGGTAGTTGAAGGAAGAGCTAATGCTTAAATTTTTTTATATTTTGACCAGTTTTGCATGCTAATATCTAGTAATCTGAGCAACTGATTTGAAGAAAACAATATGCAATGGAACTACCATGGTGAATTCCTACTATTTTATCCAGTGAAACTTTGTATTGTCTCTAATGTTTTATCTAATAATTTTTTTCTTATTCTCTTTAATAGTTTGAACAATCTTCCAGTCTTACATCTGGTAATCTGAGCAACGTAGTTGAAGGTAACAATATGTAATATAACAACCACTGTTAATTCCTATCATTCTGTCCTGAAACCCTGTATCACTTTTAATGTTCTTCCTTTGTTTTGTTTATGCCTGCAATGTTGCTACTTCTTTTTTTTACTACTGTCTTTAAAATAAAAAAAATACACCAAGTCCGTGGCCTTGACCATCAGCACTGCCTGCCGCCCGCCTAGGCCACCAGCGTCTCTGCCCTTGATTTCCCAGTTTGTCCCCTGAATCCACATTGCTTCCCCACAAAGCATTCTCCACAGGGCAACTAACTATCCTTATTCAAAAACCCGGTCAAAAGGCACGAAACCTATGATCAAAATGTATCCAGGAATGACAAAGATTATGGACTGTCTGCTATTTTATTCTGTCAGCTTTTCTGTTATTTGTCAAATTTCTAACAATAAACACATTCCTCTATTACCAGTAAAAAATCAAAATGTTGTTTTTAAAAAGTAAAATTATAGGTTTCAGCATGAAACGTGACAAATTTATCTCCCAGGAGTCAGCTCTGGCCAAGCAATTCTTAAGAAGCTACAGAGCAATAGTGAGTCTGCAGCCTCCCAGGGCAGACACGCAGCAGTGGAAGAATCACCTACGCTGAGGCGGCAAACGCACAGCCCTAGCAATGCCATCCTGCTTCCTGTCCACAAATCAGACACCCTTAAATGACTGTCACCACTGCCAGCTCAGGGGCGTGCAGCTTTAGAACCCTTCCCAACCCGGAGATAGCCACCATCACTCAGTCAGGGTTGACTCTTAAGAGGAAATGTATTTATTCTCTAGAATAAGCATCTATCTCAAGAATTCCAAGGTAAATCATTAAATAATATTGAATAATCCCTCTTAAATAAATATTATGCACTAAGCACTTGCAAATCACTTTTATATTTAAAGGTTCATGCATCTTTACAAAACCCCCTAGTGGAGTAGGGCAGATATTTTTATCCCCTTTTAAGGGAACCAAGATGAAAGTCACAGAGTGCAGCTCTGGTCACCTGGTTGCCACACTCCTGCACGCTCGTCTGTGTTTCCCATAAAGCTCTGCAGGCTCTGAGAGAAGTCAAACCGCACACCACAGCAGAGGCAGAGGTGGGCTGGGGCTAGCTCCGGAGTCTGGACCGAGACGAGCTGCAGGTGATGAGTAATTCGTTACTATTAACAACTCTGAAAATAAATAGTGGAGAAATAGATGAAGTTCACAAATTTCATAACAAAAGCCATCATGTTCTTGAGGGGCAGGGCCTCTGGAGGCCAAACATATTTGTTGGTTGCCGTGGCAACCGTGAACTACCATCCGTCCCTTTGACCTATTCTGAACTAGCTTTTTATTCAGGATTTCCAAGCCTGCAAAGAACAGATTGCTCTACTGGCGTTAGCATCTTTCGTGCTCTGCTGTGCCTTCTCTGCAGTCGTACACAGGTTCAGTGCCCGAGAAGAATAAAGCATCCGCAGGACGTCCACGAAGCGGAGCGCAAATTCCCACTGCTGCTCCATCTGCCTGAAGCCAGCCGCCCGCTCCATAGGCCGCTGAACAACTCTGACTGCCTTGGTGACCCTGGCCCCCGGCAAATCCATTCCTGGAAGTTTTATGGTAGGGAATAAGCGAAGAAAACGCATATTCCCAGAGGAATGGGTGTGGCACTCGAAAACAGAAGACTCCAAAGAAAATACTCTAAGTAACGTACAGGACCACAGGGCAGCCTGACCTTCTCCGGTCTCATCTCCCTCACCCCGCACTCTCAGCCCTGCCCGCTTCCCGTCCCCCGAAGGCCTTCGCCGCTGCCCCCTCACACGCCCGAAGGTTAGACCTTTAGGTTCTGTTTCCAACTTTCTGCCCTCTCACTCCAAGTTTAGAAGAAAATGCTCCGCCTCCTTGAGCAATATGCAAGTGAGGGAGGCCATGCCTTGACCAGGGAGTTTCTTCTGATTTGACAATGAGACTGGCTTCAATTCAAACTTTTTCTCCATATTTTAGGTCCAGGGGTGAAGTGGAGGTGAGGGATATACAGTGCATCTGGACTGAGCTGTCAGCCCTGCCTCCTAAAACCTAATTCCCCTTCTGCTTAAGGCCTCCAGGCTTTAGAGCTGCACTGCACTTTTCTGCAAGAATGTCCTTACCTTTCCCACGGCTGCTGGCAAATGACATCCTAAGATCTTCAGTGTGTTGGCTGGGGATGATTACGCAATACCATATGTTATTGTTGAAAGAATAATGTGTTTGAGCCAGAACATCAGGATCAGAACACAGCACTGAACCTTCCAGTTGTTAATTATGTGCCTGACTGTTAATAGTCTCTGACTACTCTCCTCTTCAGGATAACAATGGCTAAAAGTGCTCTGCGCACACGTGTTGTTAATATAGCGCTTGGTATCAGGGATACCACTGCTGCCGATTATAAATGCTGGAGAAATCAAGTGACATGAGAAAAACAAAAGTTGAATAAAAGAAATAATACACCAGAAAACTGCTTGCAAGGTGTGCCTAATTGCCCACCTGGTAACAATTAGCTATTCTATTAAATATGCGCCAAGTTGAGTCTGTTGTTACTTTATCACAGTTACAACAACTGGATCTGTGCAAGGCCATTTACTTACAATCAAAACAAAACAGCAAAGGACACCCCGGTGCCCTCCCCGCAGGAAGAGGGGAGGTGCGTTTCTGCTGTGCTCAGCCTCCTGAGCTGGCCAGCTTCCCGTTCCGACGCTCTGTGTTAGTTCTTGCTGCTCACTCGCCTTCCAGCGTCAGTGATTCGTGAATTTCCCTGTTTGCTCAGGGACCGGGCCTGGGCAAAGGGAGGACGGCCCCGTCTGAGGTGGATAATGACCCGGTTGAACTGAAGGCGCTGACGATGCCACCCCACATGGGGGGGCAGGTGCGAGGCCGCCCTGGGGATGGTCAGGAGGGAGTTCTGTGCACCTAAAATGACCAGTGACAGGGTCCACAGACATTTGTGGGATGAGAGGAAGTTGTGGGGTTGCAGAAGAAACGGCACAAAAACGGCAAAGGTCAGAGGCCAAGGGATTCCCCCAAGGAAAGTCCCAGTGAAGCGGCTGAGGTCAGCGAGCCTTTCCTTCAGCACAGGCCTCTGGAGACCTCCTTGTCCCACCACTCTCAGAGGCTGAATCTTCACAGCAAGACTCTCCACGGTACCCCAGTAGAGCTGAGAAAAGTAATCCAAGTCGGACGAAACTCTCTATCGGGCCCAGGGGCAGAGTTCAAAGGGAAGCCATGAGTTCACTTTTGAAGTTAAAACCACAAATAGTATATCTCCCAAACGACCCAGTCTGAGTTGAATGCATTGTGGTCCTAACAATGGCAGTGTTAGGCCCAACTTTGGGAGTGAAGGTCCTTCCAGGTCAGCCAGAAGAGGCTGAAGATGCAGATGGGGGGGGCCGCCGTGAGCGGAGCGCGGTTTCGGGCTTGCTGTCTGTCGGTGTGAGGGCCCTAGCACACCAGGCTTGGGAGGAGTGTGGTCTCCCACGTCCGACGGAGAGTGGAGGCCGCAGAGTAAAGGCAGCCAGCACAAGAGCACACCACGCGGACTCCCCACCCCACCGCACTCCTCCACACACAAATACTTGGGGCATGCCCTGCCACTGCAGGGACGGCAGCACTGCGTTCTGTCAAAGCACAGCTGCAGCAGTTTCCTGTTCCCCTTTGACAAAATCCAAACCCTTTCCAGGGCCTACAGGGCCAGGACACCGTCGTCTGGTGCCTATCTGGGTCAACCGCAACCCCACCACTCTGATCTCCTCTCTGCACACTTTCCTGTCTCTGAGCCTCAGGCATGCCGTTCCCGCTAGCCGCACCCCGGAGCGGCCTGTCTTCAGTTCAGGCCCCTTCTCCTCTCCAGCGCAGCCCCATGGACCTCCTGAGGCCTTGCATCTTGCAGTCGGCCAGCAAAGACTTCTACAGAGAAGCTGCTATGGAACCTGCAGGGCGCCCAGCACAGCCCTGCACTAGGGAGCTTGCTTCGAGCTGGGGACACTGATGACGGGCAGAGACCAGGAAATAGCACACACATGTCAGACACTGCTAAGAGCTGTGAGGGAAAAGCACAGTGAGGGGTGAAGGGAGGAAGAGAAGGCGAGAAGGGCACGATCTTTCCCAGTGTGTCTTTCCGCCTGCATTTACTTTTCAGTAATATGTGATGCTGTAACTTGTGGGTGTGCTTGTCTCTGTGTCCCCCACCCGAATGTGAAGGTCCTGGAGGCAGGAACCGCCTTATTTTCCAACTGGGCTAGGAGGTGCTGCCTGACACTGTTGAATCAGTGGGTGAGAAGAAAGAGAAGGGTGGGAGAAATGGATGGAAATGGACGGAAGTAAGGGAGGGGAAGGTAGGAAAAACCACGAAACACAGGGGAAGGCAAAGGCACTGAAGAGCCAGGAGAAGACACCATGAGTGAGACGGCAGTCTGGGGGCTGGGGCCTCAGAGGGTGTGGCTGTGCCCACCTGCCTGGGCCGGGGCAGGGTGGGAAGTGGGAGGGGTGTTGTCCTGGACCATGCAAAGGGGGTGACGCAGAATCAGCACAGCGGCCTTAGCGTGATTTCTCCCCTGAGAGGAGGCAGCTGGTGCTCAAAGTGATTAAACATTTCCAAGGTGGGAAGTCTGCAGGCTTGAGCACTGGGAAGTTTGCCCTTTGCAAACTGGGCCTGACGCGCCCTTGGCAGAGAGTGAGGCCGGGTACCAGGGTCGGCCTAGGGTGCCCAGTGCTGCCCCTCGGGAGGCCCCTGTTCTTTGAGGGTGTTAGTGGCTGACACTGAAGTGTCCTCGGTGAGGGTGGGTGAAACGAATGCGCCTATACGTTGCTAGTGGCAACAGATAAGTAACACTTAAAGAAGGCAACTAGGCATCGTGGACTATGAATGGCTTGGGGGCCTTGAAATTTTACTTTGGGTAGTTTAAGGACATAAACACCGAGAGATGTTCATCTCAAATTAATACACTGGAAGAAACAAACCATCGGAAATTGCCAATTGTCCAGGAAATGAAAGATAACCAGAGTATATCCAGTTGACGGAATAGTATGCAGTCATTAAAAATGAGGCCTATAAAGATGAGGTAAAGTTGACAAGGCTTCATATACTATTAAATAAAAGCTTTAGTAAGATTAAATTTTTATCTATGATCTATAAAATTTAAGCTATACATGATTAATTATATATATATATATATATATATATATACATAAAATGGAAAACACAACATGATTAAAGCAAAATTTAAGAGGAAATGTAAAAACTGATTTGATCTGACTTTGATTTGATCTGACTACTTACTGAGCTGCGTGACATGAGCCAGACTTGGCTGAGCACTGAGGACAGAGACACAGTGTCAGAGACTCACTAAAATGCCGCCTGACGAGTTACTGAACAGGAGAGAAGCCCGTGGGTTTTCAAAGTGCACAGGAGGATCGCCAGACTCACTTGGAGGGGAACAGGGCAGGCAAAGGTCTTACAGGGGCTGCAGTATCTGAATGCTGACACCGAGAGAAAGGAAATGGAAAGACAGATAACCCAGACCAGGAAATAGAGTTAGAAACAGAGAGAGACCAAGACCAAGAAAGCAGAGTTCCAAGGGAGTGAACCTGAGAAGGTGCTGCTCGGCTGAGGAAGAGGAGGAAATTCCATTTGGCACCTTCGGAGGGACGGGGGCTCGGAGGAGAGGAAGCGGCAGAGACGGCATGGCCAGCCCTGGCAAGCACTGCGGTGTGGGCAGTGGCAGCCAAAGTCCCCCTGGGAGCGGGTAAAGATCTACACTGCAGAAGCCTCCTGCCCCAGCCCTGTGACGGGGTTCGTGGGCAGCACGGAGCAGGTGTACAGGCTGTTTGATCATTCAGGGGACAGACAAGCATGGATTTGTTTCTTGGGAAAGAGATTCTGGATAGTTTTTCTGTCTTCATGTGTTTCTAGTGTTTCCAGCCTTTATTTCACAAGCATGTGCTATTTTCATGATGAGAAAAAAATAACCTGCTTTAAGGAAGATGAGCTTCGTGGTGCTCTGCCTGAGAGTCCACTCCCTGAGCCTCTGGGACTCAGTGCTAAGCCAGGTGCCTCTGTGTCTTCACAGGAATCCACACCGACACACCGACGTGCAGCTCCAGAGAGCCACCCACAGGCCGGCACCAAGGGGGTGATTTCCCATGGGCCAGGGACCTCAGGCAGACCCGGCAGAAGGGGGAGAAATGCTCGCTGTATGCAGTGTTCATTCACTAATTGTAAGCACCTGCTGTGTGCTGAGCTCAGTCCTAATCACTGATTATACAGAAGGACGAAGTCCCAGTACAGATCTGGAGCCCAACACAGGTCATCTACAAATAATAACCAGGTGTGTTCCCCAGTCAGTGGGAGGAGCCGCAGAGAGTAACCGGGAAACTCTAGCACAGCATCGCAGGCTTGCTGCGGCACAGACCTGTGGAGGCCCCAGTGTGGGGCTGGGTGGGCAGCACTCTTCCCTAGAACGCGGCCGTCAGCATCAGCTCCGAATGTGGGTAGGCGCGTGTGCTGCCATGTGACTCGGATTCCGCCAGACTCGGCCACCAGCGATGATTCCTGTTTTGTTAATATGCTCTCTCACTGTAGAAGGAGGGGCCTCAGAAATGTTTTCTCCTGCCCTTCTGCACATTCAGGTGCATCTCGTTCATTCTCGAGCAGATTTCCCACGTTCTTGTCCCCCAGCCTCACGGGTGATGTGAGATGATGTATGTGATGTGATGTGATGCATGTAACCGTTCTGTGAGAATTCCACTTCCCACCTGGAGAGCACTTTACAGAGATCCCCAAACTGCAAACACTGAGGTAGCAAACTTCCATGGGGAAAATATCCCTTTCCCCAACGCTGTGTACAGAGTGAACCAATTCAGGTAAGTCAGTCAGGATTCCACAACTGTGGCTCCAGAAGGGGCTGACAGTGTCACAGTTCATGCGGACTAGGATTTCTTCACCTGAGCCCTGAAGCAGCATTGCTTGTGGGTCTTCGTCTCAGAGAATTCCTTATAAAAACAAACAGAAACTGCCCCTTGGGCTTTGGGGTGGACAGCATCCTCACTGAGCCCAAAACAAGTCTACAGGTGGGTCTAGGAACAGCCCCTTGGTGCCTCCTCCTGCCTTCCTATCAGCCCCAGGCCCCTAGTGCAAATCTCCATTGCGGCCCAGCAACTCCCCTGCAGCCCTCTGAGATCACCAGAGGCCCAAGCATAGCTTGCTCTCAACTTAGGGTTCATGGGATGGAGAAAAACACTTCAGAAAGGTCATGCATGGCTTAGGTCATGCATGGCTTAACACAGGAAAGCCCACCCCACATCACTGAGTGAGGGTTAACAGAGAGAAGCGCAGGCCGGATCCAGTGTGACACCCCGTAGGGTGCCCACAAGGTCCGTCCCCTCATCCCCACTCCCTTGTTTCACAGCCTACCACATCTCACCCACGCCTTCTACTCTAAGCTCCCCAATCGGGAGCACAGGCCTCAGGAAAGCGAGACAGGGAGGCCGAATAGAGATTGCCGGGAAACTTTCAGATAGCACCCTCTGGGGTCCAGGCCAGTTCAGCAATCTACTGTCAACTTCCAGGCCAGTGACTGAAGTTAGTTACTTACACAAACAGAGCCGTTATCCCTACCCACAAGATTGGCCCTGAAGGCAGTGCTCATAGACAGAAACATCCATCCCCAAGGCCAGCTGGGACGTTGCTTCCTCCACGAAGCTCTTGCGGAGCTGCCGTCCCCAAACCGAAACTCCTCCTCACCTTTTCTCCTTCCTGTAATGTTCTATGAGACCCTATTTTCTCCACCCTTCTTCACCCCGTGCTATAGTGATTTGTGTGCCCACTGCTCGCGCTAGAGGCTGAACTCTCCGGTGCTAGGTGCCAGACTTCATCTCGGGAGCTTCAACAGCCAGACCGCCTGTGCAAAGGCTTCCCCACAGCAGACTCTTAGCGGGCGGTTCTTTAACTGAGTCATTTCTTGAGAAACTCCTTGTAAAGGTGAACACCCCGGAAGTAGTTGAGGATTTTCTGGCTCTATCTTTTCTCAGAGTCTTTGCCAGCACGAAACACAGCCATTGGTAGGATGTTGCCAAAACAGGAGGCGTGGCTCGCCCCAGGTGGGTACCCAGCCAGAACAAATTTCCAGCCTAAAGGTCTGTCTGCTCTTGACCCAGGTCCCAGTCACATGCTCTGAAACTCCAGGGTCTCTGGCCTTCCCCAGCATGCTCAGCTGCCTTTGAAAATCCTGCTCCCTTTCCTCCATGAGGCAGACCAGAGTCCTCGTTTGAAGGCCAGATTAGTCACCTCCTGCGTGGCCTCCCTCTGGCCTCGCCTCGCAGAAGAACATCGCCCCCACCCCCAGACTCTGCATGTTCTCACACTGCGCTGTTCCTGAGCTGAAACTGGCTTTTGTCTCCATGCCCCCAGCCTGTGCAAGCCTACATTTCACTCGTGGCAGATCTGGCAAAGCACATTGCCTGGCAGAAGCAGGAGCTCAGCAAATATTTCTTGAATGAATGAACAGGCACCACCTTTGCAAATGGGGTCTAAGAGAAGGAAGGAAATCCCCTGAGGAGCTAGAAATTAAAGTTCTTACTACTTTGTTACACACAGGTTTATGCCTTGCTTTTTAATTTAAAAAGAAAAAGGGCTAAAACTGAGCGCTTGCTGGGGTGCCGAGTGCTTCACGTGCATTATTGTGCTAAAATCCAAAGCTTCCATCTGAGGCAGAGATTACTACCTTGTTTTACAGTTGAATAAACAGAAACTGAGAAAGGTTAGGAAATGTATCCAGATTCACATATGTGGCAAGTAGGGGTCTGTTTGGCTTGAAAATCGACTCCCTCCACTGCCTTGGTTTTCACATATGAATTACAGTCTCAGCAGTGTCCTATATCATTAACCCATTTTTAATTATTTTCTTGCGTAAGGGAGAAGCTTCTACACACAGCTGGACTAACTATTACTTTGTAGGTGCACTGACAAGAGGAATTACACTGCTGGATGTGCAAAATGCAGCACCCCCGACTCCATCGTGATGGCCTCCCTGAAGCAGACTCTACATGTGAACAAGACCTTTGGTGGCGCATGCTCACTGAAGTTTGAGAAGCTCTGATATAGACCATGAGTCTACGAATCATAGCTCACAAGCTAGATTCAGCCCACTCCACCTTTCAAAGGACCAAAAGCTAATAACGTTTTTTTGGTTTTGGTTTTGGTTTTTTTGACACAGAATCTCACCCTGTAGTTCAGGCTGGCTGTGAGCTCACTATGTAGACCAAAATGGCCTTTATCTCACAGCAATCCTCCTACCTCAACCTCCCAAGTGCTGTGTTCTTTGTATTTTTAGGTGGTTGTAATTTTTTTTTTCAAAAAAAGAATACTATTTGGTGACATATGAAATATTATATGAAATTCACATTTTCTGTCCATTAATAAAGTTGTATTGAAGCATGTTCACTTGTTTATTTACTGTCTGTGACAGCAGACTTGGGTAGATACGATAGGCTGTATGGCCCACAGAGATATTTACTATCTGCTCCTCTGTGGAAAAAATTTTGCCAACTCCTCCCTAACTCTGCCCTCGAGCAGCCAACCTCAGGTCTCTGGTTCTAATGGAATTGTGCAAAGCAGCAGCAGCGGCACTTGGGAGAATTAGGGGAGAAGGGCACTCCCACAAGACCCTGCACACAGCTGGGGGGCCGCCCACAGAGCAGAACTCCACACAGCAGAGGGAATGTGTGCGAGCAGGAGGTATAGTAAGGGGACAAGCAGAGAGAAGCACCATCCACTGCAAACATGCGCAGGTAACTTGAGCAAGCAGCACGTCCAAGGTGAGTGAGGAAGGCTGGCCAGACCAAGTGATACAGGAAAATAAATCTCCCAACCTGAATCGTATCAGATGAGTTCGTGTTCTCTAAAACCGAAGAATGAATTTTAGGAACAACGGAGGTTAAGAGCAGAATATATTTATTGAGAGAAAGAAAGCTTCTGTCCAAGAGAGGGACAGAAGGGGGGCCCGAGTGGGTTACCCCCTGACTCCATCTTTTATAGGGAAAAACCATGAGGTGAGGCGGGTCCAAGGTAGGGGAAATGGACAAAACTATGGTCCGCCAATAAGGCTGCAGGTATAATTGTCCAGGTAAGACTGAGTGGACTGGGATCAAATGGGGAAGTGAGTCACATAACAAGCGGGCATGAATACAGATCAGGGGCTTTTCCTGTGGGGCTTGGTCGGGCTAGTGACTTTTCCTGGCTTTTTCTAGGGAAGTGAGTGGGTGCATTTGTATAGCACCCTTTGTCTTGAGGTCTGGCCCACAGGTCTGTTGGCTCCTTCAGGTCTGCCGGCTCCTTCGAGGGCCTGGCCCTGTCTGACTGCCTATAATATTTCTATCTAACTCAGCTGCCTATAACACAAGGATGCAGAGTCCAGTGCATAACTGGACTTGTTTTGAGACCACAACAAGCAGAAGGGTCAGGTGGTGTGCCTGTGGCTGGATCAGCAGACCTTCTCAAGGGCTTCCACACTGTGAGCGTGTAAGGGAAGGGTGCTCACATCCTAAAGAAGAAATCCTAACCTTGACGTGGAGAAGGATGAGGTTTCCCAGCTTTCTACACCTTGACCTTGAGATAGAAGCAGTAGCTGCCTGCACTGAGCTTGTCCCCTAGGCCCAACCTCCACCCCCAAATCTGATTCCCTGGGAATCTGTGCTTTAACAAGTGTCCCAGGTGTTTCCTCTGCTTTGAGAAACACTGCCTCCCTATAAGGAAGAATTTGGGCTTTTGCCAGGAGCTAGCACAGGTTGAGGCTCCCAAGCGTTCACGCGTCCTGGTGGAAGGTTTCCAATTGCCGGTGGTGCGCAGCATTTCAGAAAGAGGCAGCAGCACTAAAGAACTGAGAGGCTCCATCTGCTGCTACCAAGGGAGGAGGAGGTCCCGAAATGTAGGGGCCTCAGGAACTCAGGGAACGGCCATTAGCTGAAGAGCCTGAGACTGAGGCTGAGGGTTTGAACTCAAAGGACATCCCCAAGTAAGATCTGGAGCATTTGACAGCCAAATAAGAGAAATACCTGCCTCTCCCCCGTGATGTGAGGGTCTCAAGTGACGCTGGATAGATTGGGGGCTCAGGACTCGGGGTCAGTACAGACAGAACTCATATGTATTTGCTGTTTTCAGAACCTTGTTAAATTTTATCTCCACTCCCACCATCCCACAATAAAAGTATCAAGAAGTGTGAATACAGGGCATTATCTTACGAATCCGTAATTCAGTTCCCTAAAAACAATGGTTAGATAGAAGGACAGGGTGAGAAATTAGTGCTTGTTTTAATCCGCTTTAGAGCTGCTGTGGAAAAGCAGTTGCTCTTCTGTCTCCTATTCATTTAAGGAAGTCATGCTGAAGGCAACCTCATTTGAAGCTCAGCAAGTGACATCTGGCCTGTTTTGGCTTCTCAGTGAGATGTTGACTCAGCTTTTGCACGCAGCACCTTACTGCCTTGAGACAAGAAAACATTCCCAGGCTCTGTAAGCGATTATGCAGCACTGCCATCAGAAATTAGTACACTTGAATGGATTCCCAGCCCACCCAGGAATATAGGCCTGACCCTCGAGGTTAGTAAGTCAGGGAGGCAGATCCAAGGAAGACTGACACTCCCTGCCCAGTTATTTTCAAACCCCAGAGGCTGCTTCAGCATAGAATAGCACTTGTGAAACTTCTCCATACAAGGACCCCTGCGCCCCAGCCCCGCCTCCGCACTCATCCCACACCATCTCACCAGCGCTTGGGCTGCGCCACCAGCTGTAAATTTGCTAACACTTTAAGGATGTGGACACTGATTAGATAAACACTCAAAGGTGCAGTCTGCTTTTGTGCAAACAAGGTTCGGGAGTGACAGTTCTCTTCCTTCGGGTTTAGCGTTCCAGCGCAGTGGGAGAAGAAGCCGGGCTGCAAAGCTCGTTAGGAATTTCCATCACTAGGAACAGTGCAATGTTCCTTTGGAATAAAAGATTTCTAATTCATATTATAGTTTCCATGTAAGGATATTAATATTAATCTAGAACAACCTTGCTGGGTTTCAAAATGCTAGATTTATAAATAAATTTATGACTCAAATCATATATTAAAACCTTTAAATAAAGTTCAGCAATAATGAGTGACCATCAACTCTTCTACAAAACAGGAACCAACTAATGGTATTTTGCTTCAAAGAATCTGGCCTATCAAACATGACATTAAATATTCATCTATTTAAAAAGCTGTAAATGTCAACAAAAGAACAAAGCTGTCAAATGCTTGGAGTACTTCATTAAATAAACAGCCTCAAGCACTAAAGAGAGTTTGATGAAGTTGAGGTGTCATAAACTGTCCTGGTGACAGCTACAGATAGTGTCCTTGTTAGCAAAATCACAGATAAGCAGGGAAATATGGTGCCCAGAATTTCAAGTCCTCATTTTCTACATTTCACTAGCGGGGTCTTATTCTAAACAAAACCTTTATATGGCTAAACAGACATCAGCTTCAGTAGGAAACTGTGGTGTCAGAACTGTGGTGAATTTGCTTAGCACAGGCAGGCTACTAGTATAGACTGGATACTCCGTGATATGGTATTTCCAGTGGGCCATTCTAGGAATATGCTCTTACCTTCTCTGAGAATAATGGTTCTGGATATGGATGTTTTCGGCTGCAAGTAACAAAGCAGCCAACCCACAGTGGCAAATATATCTATATCTATATCTATCTGTATATATGTATGTGTGTGTATATGTATATATGTGTGTACATATGTATATATATGTATGTGTGTGTATGTATGTATATATGTGTGTGTGTGTGTGTGTGTGTGTATATACACATACATATATATATCAGGGTTTCTATTGCCATACAACAAACCACCCCGAAATTTTAGCAGCTTGAAATAACATTTATTTTTCTCACAAACCCGCAATTTTGTTCAGATCAATCTTGTAACAGCCTGATTGGGGCAGCTTGTTGGCCACACTTGGCATCAACAAGGGCAGTTGGGGGCTGGACTCATCTGTAAGCTGGCACACTCACGTGCGTGGCACTTCTAGCTGGGAAGGTGCAAAGATCTGGAGGCTGGTACAGCGAGTGCTCCTCAGCCATCTCTACCAGTGTATGGTCTCCCCTGTTTTAAATATTTCCTATCATCTGAAAATTTTAATTAAGAAACAAATACTAGGCTTACAAAGATCATAACCCTGAATAGGTCTTACTCCTGTTTCAAATAATAATCATGTCATGAGGACTTACGATACTCATGAAAGGCGACAAAATAAAAGATTGGAACTTTTTCATTTTAAAAAATACCAATTTAGGGCTGAGGACATAGCTGAATGGTAGAGCACTTGCTTAGCATGTGCAGGGCCCTGGATTCAAATCTAAGTCCCTCAAAAAATAAAAAGCAAAATTAAAATAAATGAAAATTTAAATACCAGTTTAGGGTCATGCTAAAAGATAATTCAGATACTCATAAGCCACCTAGCAAAATCCTGAAATGCAAAAAAAAAAAAAAATGGAAACAAAACTTTTGTAAATGAGGGTGGGAAGAGGAGTTGAAGGGAGGGGAGGGCAATGGGAGAAAAAATAAAACACACGATGTATCACGTATGGGTATAAATTCCCTATGGTGAATCTTATCATCATGTATATCTAAAACGTACCAATAAAAATGGTAAAAATGTAGAAACTGTCATAAGCTTCTTCTATAACTCTCAAAAGTAAGTCTCAAATAGTTCTAGGCACAGGACAGTCAACTCATACTAGATTTCACTAAATTTCACTGCGTTCTTAACATTGTTTACAAACTCATGTATATTCCTCATATATGAAAATTGTTTATGATAGGATATTCCTCACACTCATTTCCAACCAGAAATTCCCATCGGGTTTTGAATGAAATGATTTATCACATACTTCTTAATTAGGTGACAAGACTAATAGTCCCCATTATATACTAATTTGGTTTTTATCCTGCAAAGACTAACACAGATGTAAAACAGGGGTTGTCCACCCCTAGAACATATGTCTGAGACAAGGAGACACTGACAGTAATTTGGTACACAAGCCAGTTGCCCCTTTAGTGTCTCCCCGCTGCCACAGTCAGTTTCACCAGAAATGACATTTAACTGCAAATGCTTCTCTTTCCCAGCTCATAGAGAGCCTTTCGGATGTGTGGGAGACACACACTGAGTTCAGATCAATACGCATTTATGGAGGTCCATTACCAGGGGCTGTGCTGGTGTTAGAAATACAGGCGTAGCCTCCACCTGAATTCACATCCCAAATACTCATTAGCTGTATCACCTCAGACAGGTTCCTCAGCCTATCTAAGCCCTTCCCAACACCACCACAACTATCACCACCACCAGCACCATAGCATGGTCTCGCAATCTTTCTCCCCAGGTAAACTAAGATGAAAAGACACATATGCCCAGATTGTTCATTTTTGTGCTATGGTAAGTGAAGCGTACCATAGTAAGTGAAGAGGGGGTGTTTAGCTCAAGGAATTCAAGAAGGCCTTTGAGCCAAGAGTTGAAAACCGAGTCCAGTTAACCAGAGGAAGAGCGCTCCGGAGGGAAGCTCTTGAGTGAAGCCACAGGGCGGAGCATGTTGTGCACAGGAACTGGATGTGGTTTGCTAATGAGAAGACATGATGGGGAGAGGCCTAAGATGAGGCTTATGAGGAAGGTGAAGATCAGGTCATGGGAGGTCTTTTAGATAACACGAAGGTAACTGAATTTCTTTCTGTTGATCAAATTTCTTACTGCAGGTTCATATTTTAAAAACTAGTGATTATAGGGGGTATTTCATGAGATGTTATTTAGTATTTCTCAAAATAATAACAGCACATGTTTAGAAGTATCCTGAATTTCACTCCTTCTTAGCAACTGACAAGGCATACATTCACACATTGAAGGCTCTGTGACATCCGGAATAAAGAGAACCCTTTGTCTGGGTGTGGTGGTGCACATCCGTGATTCCAGACCCTGGGAGGGTGAGGTAGAAGATTGCAAGTTTGAGCCCAACCCAGGCAACTTAGTGATTTTGCAAGAACTTGTCTCAAAATAAAAAACTTAAAAAGGACTGGGGCTGTGGCTCAGTATGAAGGTCCTGGGCTCAACCTCCATACCACAAAAAAGGAACTGCCTTAAAATCTCAACTTAGCATAAAATTATTTGAAATAGACTGGACTGGAGAACACTACTTATACAGAGAAATTTTGGCTTTTTTTTTATCACAGTATTGAACATTTTAGTAAAATCACTTTAACTACAGATGTGAATTTTTTAGGGGGCCTGCCTACAAAGGAGGGGTAAAATGATGATCCAGGACAGGCAAGGTGGAACAGGTTGAGAAATATTCAGGAAGCAAAAATGTCTACATTTCCCCAGCAAGAATGGAGTGAGGCAGACAGAAGACTCTAGAGTGATACCTCGAGTTTTTAAATAAGTCAACAGAATAGGAGGAGGGAAGCGTGATGCAAGGGAAGGGACCAGGAGGGGGCAACGTGAAGGACTTAGTGTGGAACACGATGCGTCTGCGGCACCCTGAGACTTCCCCGGGGAAATCACTGGAGCTATGGAGTTCAGCAACCACGACTTGGCTTTAACTAAACCAGAGTCATCTGACAAGTCAGTCCTGGCTCTTCCTACTCACAAGCTCAAAGTTAACTGAAGATTCCACAGTGCATTGTGTTAATTTAACAGCAAATTTACTAATAATAAGATTACCAGTTCATTATTTTTTTTTAATCTGGACTTTGAAAAAATACATTGCCGAATTAAAATATGCAAATACACATATGTAAACAAGTGAGCCTCACATCGCTCACCGTAAATCACTTAAACTGTCATTCAGAAAGTAAGTCTGCAGTGGGACCACTGCGATAATTCAGCTGCACAGTAACAAATCTATTTGCACAAATTAATTTTTAATAAATACTGTAGGAAATCATTTAAAAACTAATTTGCGTTCTTTTTGTTCTTTCTCTAAACTTTTGAAAGAAAGAGACACATCGTTTTTGTGTCCTGAGGGTCCAAAACCATTTTTTACACTTGGAAAGTATGCACTAAACTGTTACTGAGTTAAAGAAATTCATTAAGGCCAGTCGCAGCGAAACATACAGAATTGACAAATTTCCACCTGTGCTCTCTCCCTAATCCTCCTCATGTTCCCATCTGAAAACTGTTGTCATTAACTCCGCTCTGCCTCTGAACCCGAGGCCAGTTTTCCAACCGTACCTGACTTTTCCATCTGAACTTTCGCCACTGGATTTAGCGTGTCCCTGGCAACACTGCTGCTTGCCTGCCTCCCCAATACCTACTCACCCCCTCGGCCTTACTTTTAAAATGCCCCAGTTCTTTCAGAGAACCGCTGTGCCCACCTAAAAAGCTTTGCCTCCCTTGATTCTTTAATTGAGCACATAGCATAATTCCGGTCAAGATAAAAAAAGTGGAGGTCTGACGGGAACTCCTGGAGGTTTTGCTTTGCCCACACAGGCATTACCCCGCCTCCTTTCAGCTTTCTCTCCTCCTGTCTTGGGCACGGACACCATGGACAGCTGCAGCTCTCTTGCCACACAGAGGGGAACGAAAGATGTGGGAAGGGCGGCCTAGGAGGAGGGCGAGGGCGCCCGGCATGGCGACGCGCTCGGGCTACCCTCCCAGCTGGCTCGACCTTGGCAATGCTTTTTACCTAGAAAATAAACGGAGTCACCTATTAATCAAACAGCTCGCTGGTTTAAGGCTGCAGTTCCTTGCAGCTAAATAGAGTCTCAATCCCCCGCCCCCCCCCCGTAACGTTATGAAAGGAAGGCGTCTATCTGCAAACCAGGAAGAAAGCCCGCACCGGAAACGGAGGTGGTTGGCACCGTGGCCTTGGACTTCCAGCCTCCAAAACTGTGAGAAACAAGTTACTCTCACTTAAGCCACCCTCGTCTGTGACGATTTTGTCCCAGTCGCCCAGTGAAGGCACTACCGTGGCTGACACAGCACCGATGGCCCACTCTCATCTTGCCCTCTGCCTTCTTACTCACTGCAGTCATGCTGTATACCGCCTTCATTTTATTCCCCCAAATGCCAAGCGTGTTTCCACATCAGGGCCCTGTGTGCGCTGTTCTTTCCATTTCAAACGTCCACCCCTCTCCCAGTTCTTATTCTGGTCCCTTCCCATCATTGAGATCTCAGCTCCAAGGTCAGGTCCTAAAAGGCCTGCTCTGTCTGACACCCACGGCCACCTGTGATTCATGGCCTCAGCACACTGTGTTCTTCTTTCATATGCTGATCTAGCTAGAGATACCTTGTTTACTTACTTGTTTGCTCGGGCTTTTTAATTTTTTAGGTTTTCTTTATTCCTGAATGCAGGGATCTGTCTATGTTTTTCACTGCTCAATGGATCTAGAAAAATAACGGCACCTCCTAGATCCTTGATAAATAGTTTTTAACAAATGGATTAATTTTTGAAAAACACCCAACATATAGTCTTGGATTCTCAGAGGCTTACCAAATTACATGGTTCTGAAACTTATAATGTTTTTGTCTAAAATCTATATGAGCAAAACAAAATTTCTGATTTAAAGAACAGTTTATTCTAGCATATTTAACTCAGAACTCACCGAAGGTACTTAATCCTGTTAATTAGCCTCTATCACAGGTAAGTATCTTTGCTCACCACATACATGCTTTAACCTAGTTAGAGTAATATAATAAGGGATTAGACCCTTAATACAGGCTGCCAAGTGCCATGTTTTTATAGAAAACAAGCCCTCGGGAGTTTGGAAAGGAGCCCAATACACCTACAGCTAAAAGCCTCCCGATCCCTTTCCATACCTTACCAGTGCTGAGGACGGTCCCCAAGCTCTTCCCACAGCCAACCTAGAAAGCCAGGAACTTTCCTCAGATTCTTCAGTTACAATCCAGGGAAAATAAAGCGTGCAGGAAAACGTTTCAAGGTACTGAGCACAGCTACTTTTAGGGGAATATGCTTTTGAACCACAAGGAGAAGGGTATGCATTTCTAGTCAGTCCTATTTCTAGAGGGTTTGTTCAGCAATTTCAAGACTTTATAGAGTCACAGCAGTATTTTCATTACTAAACTCTCACAGTAGCATGAGAGGGAGAAGGAACACCATCCGGCCCCCTAGAGCTGCTGGAGAAACTGGTAGCAGAGCAACCCAGACAGCTCAGTGCTTGGAGGTCCTTGGGGCTCCCCAAGACACTCTGCATTGTGCACAGCCAGAGGCACAGGGGGGAACTGGCAGGCGCCAGAACAGGTCAGGGCACATCCTGGATGCGAGACCCTCAGCAGCCACACGCACGGCCGGAAGTGCCGAAATCTCTCTCTCCCGGAGCCTTCCACTTCCCCTGGCGCCACCTTCTCAAAGGTGGTGTGCAATGTCCTCAGTGCCCTCTCAAGTGACCTGCGAGCACCAAATTATTTTCGTAATAATACTGAAAACATACCTTCTCTCTTTCACTATGTGGACATTTACGTCAATGGTACAAAATAACACTGGATCAAACTGTCAACACTTAACACAAATCAGAGCGGCAGCACCAAACTATGCCTGCTCCTCACCGTCTTCCTCACTGCAGCACTCACATTTGGAAGAAAGGAGAGAGAGGAGGGAAGGGTGGGAGGAGGAAGGAGGGAGGGAGGGAGGGAGGAAGGAAGGGAGGGAAGAAGGGAGGGAGGGAGGGAGGAGGATAGTTTTACTTAAGGGTGTCCTTAGTGAACCATTAAAAATCATTAGTTTCATTACATTGCATTTCTGCTGCATATCAAGGCAACACAGTGGTCTCTGGAAAAACATTTGTGTTATTGTGTGAGTTGCAAGCTGAACTAGCTGCTTTTTTCATGAAAGAACAATGGGCTCAGTTCTAGCAATTTTCTTGAAAATGAGCATGTGAGTCTGTCACTTCAAAGAAAACATGTAGCCTTTAAGAAATTACCCCTACCTGAGATCTGGGTAGTACTACAACTGTCCAGAAAGGCTATTGAAATACTGCTCCTAGGGCCGGGATGTGGCTTAGCAGTACAGCACTTGCCTGGCATGTGCAAGGCCGCAAGTTCAATCCCTGGCACTCCAAAAAATAAAGAAGAAGAAAAAATGAAATACTGCTCCTGTTGCCAACCACATAATTCTGTAACCCCAGATTTTCTTCATATACTTTGCTGAAAGCAACATGTTGTGCTAGATTGAATGCAGAAGCTGATATAAAAATCCAGCTGTCTTCTATTAAGTCAGACATGAAGAAGATTTGCAAAACACAGAATGTACTCACTTCTTGTTTTGAAAAATAAATATATTTTAATAAAAATAAGTTACATTTAATGGGTTATTACTTTCAAATGAGTTAATAATTATTTTTAATGTTTCTAATGTGATTAATATTCATAGATATTAATAAAATAAAAAGCTATTTGGGCTCTTCAATATTTTTCAGAGTATAAAGGATTTTAAAACCAAAACCTGGCACAACAAGGAGTTATAATGGTACAAGAGAAATAGAAAAAAAATGTATACTAGAAATACATATTGGAAGGGTAAATCTACATTTCTAACAACATAGACAATTTTCATTCTACCACAAAATACAGTTTCTGTATGCAGTTAAAGGAAATCCAGCTGGCAGAGCCCATTTGCTGACTAGCGTGTCACTGTCACCAGCGGAACTTTCACGGGTTACTGCTCCTGTCAAGGGACAGAGGCAGGCACCACAGTCCTAGGAATGAGACAGGGTGCAGTGGGAGGAGAATGCCCAGGTGCTGTACATCATGGACCTGTGCTGGCACGGCGATTCGAACAGTGAGAGCAGAGCGAACTCTAACATAAGATAATGTTTTAAATTCACTTGCGTATTTCCCCTATTTTCCCCTTTGACATCTGCGCCCCTTTGCCTCAGGGAAAGCTTGAGGTTAAAATTCTTGACTTTTATTTTCAAAAACCTGAGGGCGCTAAAAAGAATCCAGTTAAATCTGAAGAAGAAATATTCCTTGGCTAAAATGACATTTTCTCTGGCTTGATGGAGGAGTCAAAAGCTAAGCCTCCTCAGTTCCCAAAAGTAGGAGAGAAACGAGAAGGGGGAGGGGAGGGGAGGGGAGGGGGAGGAGAAGGGGGGAGGGCAGAGGGGAGGGGGAAGAGGAGGGGCGGGGCATTGAAAAGGAATGAAGTACGTACTGATACACGCTACAGCATGGGTGAACCTTAAAAATCACCAGGCCAAAGGAAACAAGTCAGTTACAAATGTTTACATAGTGTATGATTCCATTTATAGTAAATATTCTAAATAAGAAAAATCTATGGCTAGAAAACAGATCAGTGGGTGCCTAGGATTAGACAAAGTGAGGAGCGACTGCTAAAAAATGGAGGCTTGGGAGCGGGGGTGGAACAGCGCCCTAGAATTTACTGTGGCGACGGTGCACGGCTCTCCTAAACACGCAGAAAGCATTGAACTTTACACTGCATGTAGGTGGACTGTGCAACACGTGCACCACACCTCAATAAAGCTAAAAAGACAGAGAAACAGGATCTCCCTTGCCCATCCAAGGTGTCCTGACATTCACAGTCGTTCTACACCTCGCCCATACTTCAGAAAGGTATTTTACAAGGTCCTAGCAAGATGGAAACGACTGAAACACACTCTGGCCAGCCCAGCCTAGTAAATAGCAGGGAGAGGTACAGGAGAGGGCAGATCCGGGTCCCCAGACGTGACCCGTGACGGGGAGTGACAGTGAGCCCCTCAGAGCTGGAAGGGGCCACGCGCTGCAGGCCCTCTGCAGACCGCAAGGCCCACCTCGGTGAAGGAGTCCTAGGAGGGGCCCGTGTCAAGTGTGTGACTGCAAGGAGGGCTGCAGCCGCAGAGAAACTGCGCGACCAGCCCAAGGGGGACCTGAGGCAACCATGCCAGGACCTAAGCACTGTCAATCACAAGTGTACCTCACTTACACATGGTGACGCAGCATCAACTCAGGTGAGTGCTCCAATGAAAAGGACAGGTACTCTTTGCCAGGCACTGTTATTCCATACTTCATATTTTTAATGTATTGTACAACCACCCTCAGAAATAGCTATTTTTATTCTCTTACAGATGAGGGGATTGAGTCACAGAAAGGTGAATAACTTGTCCAAGTCACTAATAAGGGCAGAGCTAAGAGTAAGTCCCAGGCCTCATGGGTCGGTCTTAACAGCTTGACCATGCTACCCTTAGGGCAGCAGCACACTTCTACAGCTGAGGATCACGGTCAGCAGGAGCCGTGGTTGGTGTTGGATTTCGCCTGCACTGAACGGCAGGGTAGGTCCTTCAAGCCCTTCCCGTGGAGGAGAGCTGGCCACAGAGCCCAGCTGGGGCTGAGCCTGCAAGTAGTGGTTAAAAGACAGCCACACAGACAGAAGCAGGGTGGCCAACCAGGCGACACACATCTACATCTTTCTGTCTTCACCACCACTGTGAAGCAGTGCCCTGGTCTCTTCATGCTGCTGTGACAGCATTCACAGGTGGGTGGCTTCTGAACAACGGAAGTCTGTTTTTCACAGTTCTATAGGCTGGCAAGTCCAAAACAAAGGCACTGGCAGATGCTGTGTCTGATGAGGACCTGGTTAACTCACAGGCAGCTGTCTTTTTTGTCTAACCTTACATGGTAGAAGGACGAGGGTCTCCTGCAGGCCTCTTTTATAATGAAATCCCATTCGTGAGGGCCATGTCCCCATGATCTACTCACTCTCACCTCTTCAAGGCCCCCTTAATACCATCATCCTGGGGGTAAGGGACATCTTGAGAGGAACGGAAATATCATGCAGCCCATAACAGATAGGTCTTGGGAGGAAGGGAGGAAGGAAGGTGTTGTTTTGTTTGGTTTTGCTTTACTGAGAAAGCTGAGACCCAACAAGATAGCACAATTTGGCTAAAGACTCAGTTAACAACAAACCAAGACAAGATGCCAGACTTTCTGATTCAAGATGGCAGTTATGAAGTGGCCTTGGGAGACTGGCAGGCAATGTCAAACACCAAGTGAACTGGAGGCAAGTGTAGCAGAATGGTTAAGAGCTGTGGTTGGTGGCCAAAGTCCTGCTACATCAATTACCCTGTAGTCTTGAAAGAACTACATAGCTTTTCCAAGTCTTAGCTTTCACCTATAAAACAAGTTTAGGACTCCTAACAATAATGTCTAATTCCTGGGGCTGCTATGGGAACTCAGTGAAATACTATCTGTGTCTGGTCGCAGGCCCAGTGTCTAGTAGCTGCTCAGTAAGTGCAGCCCTTTGAGTGGGCATTCCCCTCACCGTACCACTGAGCAAAGACTGCCAACGAGGCCATCCAGCTCTTCCTCCAGAGCCATTGCCTTCTTGACTCAGAGAACATTAGTGCTGAGAAGGACATCAGAATCTATGTAATCAAATTCTCTCCTCTAACAAATCAAACATTTGAGAGTTAGTACCCAAGTTGCCCAAGGCTTTTTAGCTAGTTGTAGGTAGAACAAAACCAGATCTTTTATTTGTAATTTAAAAGCAAAAAGATGCTGGTATGACATAGAAAAATACTTCAGAAGTAAAACTGAGACAGTTCCAGGCAGGAACAGAGGCAGAACTTAGTGGGAAAGGCAGTCACACCACACGGGGATAGGGCAGGAGGCTGCGGCCAGCAGAACCTCACCCACCATCAGCACCAGCGTGCAGAGCAAGGGACACTTTCCAGGAAGCAGGAAGAGCTGCTTCAGATAGTTATTCTGCGTCGCTCCACCCCTGCCCGCGGTACCACACAAAGGGAACTGGAGCTTGGTTGATACACAAGAGAAGTGAACAAAAGGACAGAATCCAGTATCTTGGAAAGCATATGGCAGACATGTGATTAGTGGTAGTAAAGCGGTCAGACAAAAAAAAGGGAAAAGTCTTTCATATCACTGGAGACGGTTTTCTTTGCCTGCTAAAAGACTAGCTGAGAAATGGAATAAAATTAACAAGCAGGTGCTAGATGAGGGTGCGGAGCATTAGGAAAGGTGTAGTGGACTAAAGAGGTAATAAAGACCTGTGAGAATGCAACTTGAGGAAAACAAGTGTGTGTGTTTTCACAGCCGTACGGATATATTTGGCTGCTGAGAGGGCCCGTCTTTTGCCTTTGCAACAAATTTAAGAGCTGCCTTCAAAGGCAAATTAAATTGTGTCCACTGTGCTATTTATGAAGGTCAGGGGAAGTTTTTGGTATGAAGGGAGAGATGGGGGCAGGCAGCTGAAGACGCAGGAGCACGGGTTCCAAACTAAGGTTCATGGCCCACGAGTTACTGTCAAGTTAATGTCACTGCTGCATTTAAGAGAAAGAAGTACATTTGGGAAATATGTAACAAATCTTGCCAAAAGAAAGCCTTAGAATTTTATATATTTTTAAGCCATGTATATTATTCAAAGAAACTAAGCTGACCTCATTTTATACAAAGGTATTGAATAGTTATTAAGCAAAGAAGTCAGTCCAAAGTCCAAAGATTTTCCACTGGCTAAAGCCAGTATTGTGGTCCTGCTTGTTATTTGTAAGCACCCAAGTAACGTTAACCAGCACACCACTCTGCTTAGATTTGCACTTTGAGTGAAAAGGGCACTGGGTTTAATTGGTGAGAATCAGCCCTCCATCACTAACTATAACCAGCCCTGAGACAATCCGAAAAGGGTTCTCTGGGCTAAGAGTTTTTGAGGTTCTAGTTTGTGGTCAAATCACCCTTTTACAGTGTATAGCCCTGGGACAGGACAGCGCCTCATGGCAGGAACACATGGCACAGTGAAGCTGCTCGCCTCATAAGCAGGAGACAAAGGAGAAGAGCAGGAGGCCCATAGTCCTCTTCAAGGACACATCTTCAGTGACCTGAAGACCTCTAACCTCTAAAGACCCTGCCATCTCCCAACAGCACCCAGCTGGGGACCAAGCCTGCAACACACAGGCCTTTGAGGACTACAGCAAATATGTACAGGAAAAATGCAGTCAGCATCGCGAACTGCCCATTGACACCATCGGCTGTGACATGAGCCCCTACAAGGACCAGTCTCAGACATCCTAAGTCTTCCTAGAGATTTTCCCAGAGAGAGAACCACGAGTGTTCTAGGAAGAAGAATTGCTGTGAAACTGAGACAGAAAGTTAAGGCACTTTACAAATGGCGCTACATTCCAGCTGAAATATGCACTTCCTCTACTGAACGACACACACATCCACGTGACTCCCATGCCAGATGTTACTTCCATTAACTGTGCACTAGGGCTGCCAGGTCCCACAGTGACGGTGATGAATATAAGGGTTCTGTGCAACTGGCTACTTTCTTTCCCCTTAGGACATCTCTGGGAAAGTCCAGATTTTTTTCTCTGTACTCACACATCTTCTGGTTTGGGAATTTTGATGGCACTTGTACATTTGTCTGCACTGAACATGAGCTTTCCAACATCTATCTTCCTCCTTTTTTCACAGATGCGATTTTAGGTGGGGGGGCAGCAGCTCATGTTTGCCTGGGGCTTGCTGAGTTTGCAAGTTTTTCCAGAACTTTTCCTACTTGTATCATGTATATTTTTGGGAGAACTTAAGTACATAACCACATATAGATTCACACACATATTCTCTTGTCTTCCTTAACTCTCTTTTTTCTTCTCTTTTTGCTATACTAACAGTTGAACCAAGGGCCTTCTCACTGAGCTACGTTCTACCTCCTTTTAGTCTTTATTTTGAGACACTGAGTTAGTCACTAACTTGCCCAGGTTGGGCTCAAACTTGCAATCCTCTTGCCTCAGCCTCCCAGAGTGCTGGGTTACAGGCCACTATGTACAGACACCAGCACCATGTCTTAGTTACTTTTCTCTTGTTGCTGAGACAAAACACCAAACATACAAAGTAAAAGGGGGAAAGATTTACTTAGCTCACAGTTTGTAGAGGTTTCAACCCATAAGTGTCTCCAAGGCAGGGTGGCAAATGGCAGAGGGGCAACTGTCCATGGTGACCCAAGACAGCAAAAGCAACAAAAGCAAAAGGAATAAAACAAGCCGCTTTCTGCCCCTTTTATCTTACCCAGACTGCTGGGATTAGGGCGGTGCCAATCCGATCAGTGGACCGATCCAGCAGTCACCCGGCCTTCATCCCAGCACCCTTCATCCCAGCATTGCACTGTGAATCAGTCACAAACTCCAGATTAAGCTGCTTCTGAAAAATCCTGCCCCCCACGTCTGTGTGAGGCTTTGGCAGAATACACCATTTTCATATTTGTCTTTAGTCTCATCTATATTTTAAAGTATCTTGGCCACCATTGGTAAAATACTCACACACAAAACTAACTGGAATACAGCTTCTACACTTCTACAGTTTCCCTCATCAGCTGTCTTTGGCTAACACCCGCGTCTGTTGATCTGTGGAGGAAGCACTGTCGGTGGTCTCTTGCTGGTTAAGTAAGTTAGGGAGGAAATCAGTAGCAGGTCTCAGCACAGGAAGATTAGAATTGGTAATTTCATTAATGATACTGCAGCACACCTCCTCCTATGGACGATCACAGAATGGCTCTCCTTGAAAGAAGAGCATTTGGCTCCATTTTGGCTAAACCGGGCCCTATTTCCATGTACTGATATGTACAGAGCTGAATGGGATATTTCTTTATCCTCTCAGTTGGTTTTAAGCGATGCAATGGGTCTGAGGTGCTGATGTGTAGTCTTTAAAGCAACGCGACAGGTCAGTGGGGCCCCACTTAGAGCTCCCAATTAGCATGCGTGACCTAGGCTGAGTGATGCTGCGCTGTTGGCCTCTTTCTCAAGGCCATGACATCTCAGGGCATGAAGATCATGCATCAGAGCTGAAGCACTGACCCCTAAACATGAGGTACTCAGATTATTCTTTCTGCATCTCTCTCTCTCTCTCTCTCTCTCTCTCTCTCTCTCTCTCTCTCTCTCTCTCTCCATATTGCAGAGGTGATTTCAGGCCTCCTACCTAGCCCAGGTCACCAACACTCACGTACTTTCTACCATCCTCACAGTTACTCATCCCTAAGCCACTCCCCTCTTCACGAAATAATAAACCCTGGGTTCAGGCCTGGCTTGAGGCCTTTGTTCCAGTTAGCTATCATTGTAGGTGGACTTAGGACCCCTTGGCTCCCCACAACTACACATATGCCTTAGGGTCTTTATTCTCGCCATGGGTTGCATAGGAAGCGGTAGATCAGAGTTAACTTATTGGAATTCCAATAACATTGCCCTGGGATTACAAATATAGACTACTCCAGACTGAGAAGAGGTCCGGGAAGGGCGTCCTATATCCTCCCACTCCTTTCTGGGACCAAAATTACCATCAAGGTCCTGGAGCTTGCAAGGCACAATAAATGATCAGAGGGTTAAAATGCATCTTGTGAGAAAGCATGGAAAATCCAGCGGAAGGAGACATGGGAACAAGGTGGCAGACCTTGGAATGTGGGTATAAGGAAAGAAAATGAGACTGAGGAGAGAAGGAACACCTCGCAAAATCCCACCAGGGGAAACAGCCTTAAAATTCTACCACATCTCTTCCTTCCACACTGTTCTTTTGGAATCCTATCAGTTCTTTCACCTAAGTCTCGGGCCAGAAAGGAGCGATCTGCAGATTCCGCGGAACAGGGCCAGCCTTGCTCCAGGGTCCCTGCCCCGCAAAGATACCCATCTAGAGCAGTGTCTCCATCTTTCCAGGTGAATAGGTGCAGTTAATCAAGTGCTTCAGCAGCCAAGAAAGTACTGGAGGCCTCTGGAACCTGCATAATTTTGTGTTTGTTTCCAGCATCCTCAGGAAGCAAAGTGCTGATTCCAAGAATTTTAAATTTTGTTAGGTTCCTAGAAGCCCTTAGGGAATGGAGACTTGCTTACCTACTGCAGTATTTTGTGGCTGAAGAAATCTATGTCCGGATTTTCTTTAAAATTTGAGGAAATAAGACAAAATGGAAATAAAGACATATCTTTAGGACATTTGGTTACATAACATGTCAGCTCTGCATCACCGTAACAAAGTCTGAGAAAACCCACTTGAAAGAGGACAGATTTATTTTTGACTCCTGGTTGCAGCAGTTTCAGACCGCGGGGACCTGGTCTGTCCCCGCTGGGCCTGCGGTGTGGCAGCACACCCATGGCAGGGGTGTGTGGCAGAGCAAAGCTCCTCTCCTCATGGTGGTCAGGAAGCAGAGAGAGAGAGAAGAAGGGGCTGCGCACAGCGCACACCCCCAGTGAGCTTCCTCTGGGCCGGCCTGCCTTCTAACTTCTCCACTATCTCCCCAAATCCCATTAAGCTATAAACTCACCTGTGGATTAATCCCCCGTGACAGAGTCACCTCCCAAATACGCCATCTCTGGACACTACTCAGTTGGGGACCCAATCTTTAAAGCACAAGCAGTTGGGGGACAGAGAGACAGAAGAGAAACGGTGGCTTTAGCAGATGTAGGATGAAATGCCTGGGGCAGGATACTGGGTCTCAGTTTTAATGTGTCACATGTCATTTGTGGGACTTGTCAAAACTAAAGGTAACAAGGTTCCATCCAAGGGAACCCTAGAGTGGAGCTCCCCAAGTCCCATTTCCAGTAAGAGCCACAGGTAAGCTTGTCCTTGGTAGTTCAGGCGACTGGTTGTCAGGAGACAGCACTGACTCCCGCAAGCCTCGGTCCTCACCTTCTCCGGGTGTTTTTTCCATTCTCTCACGCCACTGAAACAGCTCCCATCAAGGCCACCAATGGCCTCCTTGTTCTCACATCCAAAACCAATTTTCAGTCCTCGTAGGTCTTGCTTAACCAATTGCAGTACTCAGAAGGCTAAGGCAGCAAGGTCACCGACAGTTTAAGGCCAGTCTGCACCACATAGCCCAGCTCAAGACCAGCCTTCATTACACAGTGAGATACTCCCGCAAAAAAGTCAGCAAATCCTGTCATTTTAACAGGCAACTGTCCCCAAGTTCTACCTCTTCCCCCGCCCCGCCTCTGTCGCCATGGTCGTCGCCCAGGTGGATGAGAGCAGCGGCCTCCCGCCTGGTTCTACTGTTTCTTCCATGTTCACTCTCCCAGCTGGTTCTCCGCAGACAGCCAGCGCGATTCTCTTAAAACACAAGTCACAGTGCCCTTCTGCCGAAAAGTCTCCCCATCGCACTGAAGTCAAAACCCAAACTCCCCACAACAGCCCACGTAAAACTATTTAACGCAAGGCCACCTCTCTGACCTCACCCTGGATTAGACTCTCCTCGCCTTTTGCCCTAGCTGTTTCCTGCACCCACAGTGCTCTCTTCCCAGGCAGTCACGCACCGCGTCCCTCCCTCCTTCAGGCTTCTCTTCAGATGTCGTCTCTCACACTAATCAGGCCTGCTGGCTCAGGCAGTACAGCATCGGACGACCCCTGCCTCCTGGTACTCCCAGCCTTGAATAATTGCGAACTCGTGAGGATGCGATTCAGTGACTCACTCCCAGCAATAAAATTAGGCAGCCATGATGAACCATCCTTCCGGGGATTCGAATTCAAAAGCACTATGACCTCCATCCTGAGCACACTCGTTCTCCCACGTACCTGCTCACTCGGAGGGAGACCAACCGCCATATTATGAATGGCCACATGGGGAGGTTCATGAGCTGAAGGACTGAGGAAGGTGCCAGCCGACAGCCAGCAAAGAACGGAGTTTTCTTGGGCCAAGAGCCTTTCAGGAGCAGAATCCTGCCTGCTGTTTCACACTGAACGCAACTTTTAGAGAGACCTGAAGCAGACATATGAGCTAAGCTCCACCTGGATTCCAGACCTGTAGAAATTGTGAGGTAATTAAAAGTCTGTTGTTTTTAACCTATTAAGTTTTGGAACAATTTGTGTTGTTCAGCAATAGATAGCTCATACACTGATTCACAAAAACTCTAGCCCTCCCAGCCTACCACTCCTGTTTCTCTTACCCCATCAGCTCTTACTATAGCATGAATTTCCAAAGCCTCACATATGGTCTTCGTTTAGTTCGTTCTCCACCCACAAAAACAAAAGCTCTGTGGGACAGGGATGTTCGTAGGTTTGTTCACTGTTATATCTCAGCACCTAGCACAGAGTGGGATCTTTAAAACAACATGTGTTGAATAAATCAATGCATCTGAGTTAGGGAAAGAGCCTTGTAAATGGTAATAGCACAACTGAGAGAGTTGCAGTGAGTGTTAAGTGGATAAAATAACCAGTGAATCTGGTCCACAATTGGTGCTTAACACCGTGTGATGTCCTTCCCTAGAGAAACTTCCATCAGATGCCATCGGTGTGGATAAACAAAGTTGTAGAATTTTTTCAGACTGAGATGTCTGTTTGCACAATACTTAGCAAAGGAAAGAGGCACAATGTCTTTGAGTTAAGATGCAAAACAACATTTCAGTGGCTGCTTTAATGAGTCTTACCATCCCATCTCCTGAAAGCACACAACACCCCTCTTCCATGGGATCCACACCTTTAGCTTTCTATATTGCTCTGTAGCTCAGTTCCACAGAAGTTCTTTCAGATCTTTTTAGGGTCTGAATGAGATGCTCACTTTGAGAGTCATTCAGATAAAACTAAAAATTATTTCCTTCTATCACCCTGACTGATTGGCCTCTTAAAACCTTACTGTCTTCACAACCGTTGCCAGACAATAAGATAATCCCAAGAGCAATAGGCAATTATTACCGTTTCAGAACCATTCTGCAGTTGCCTCTGAAATGAACTCATTGGGTAGGCGATCTTCAGTTATTATGGATGTGAGCCATCCTCTGGCAGGAAGCTGTGTAAGCACATCATTTCTATAGAACAAAATGTTTAAAACCTTAATAGTGGCCAAGCACTAGGAGCAATTTTCCTAACAGGATTGCACTGAGGATACATGAGCTGTCTGACAAGCTGCTCTGCTGCACTGATATTTCCTGAGCCCCGCAGGGGCTTGATTTCATTTATCGTTTGATTCCAAATCTAGCGCAGTTTTCTATCACACATGAGGGGCTCAGTAAATGTGTGTGGCTTAGATGGATGGACAGGCAAATGAAAGAGTTCTTGGAAGCCCCTGCATGAATGTCTCCTCCCGTCCTACAAGCTAGTCCACCCGGTACAGTATCCTGGGTGGTCACTTCTTTTCTGCCAGAATCAACTGACGGCCTCCCTTTCCCTGGTGGTTACACAGATCTAACCCTCGACTCCTGGCCCGCCACTTCCTGAGGTGTGGCGTTGCCCCAGTCACTCGTCCACTCTCAGGCTTACTTTCCCTACCCAGAATCTAGCACGCTAATATTGAGTTGTGCTATTAAAAGGGTTAAATTAGCCAACATAAAGTACCTGTAATAAGCACACTTAGATAAGCAGTACAAAGTTGGTCATGAAACCTAGTGTGATCCTCTCACTCTCAGGATAAAACACGTCACTTACTCTGTTCCCTCTCAGTCAACCTCACTTCACCAGTCGCAGGCAGGGTGACCCTTAGTAGCGAGAAATGTCTGCACCAGCAAAGTATTTCCCCTCGTATGTCAATCAAACCTTCTTAGGGAAAATTTATCCTTTACTTTCAAAGTGCTTTCAGACACATCACTTCTTTGAGACTCACAACAACTGTAAGTAGTTGGCAGGACCAGAGTCGGGCCCCTGTTGTGCAGCTGAGGAAACGTGAGCAAAGGGATTACACAGGGTCACATTTAGTGAAGGGTACAGTGAGCCCTTGGGCTCCAGCACACACTCTTACCTTGTGTTGGGCAACTCTGAGCAAGGGAACGGAGGCGGGAAAGCCAAGAACCTGACCCAGACACCTCCGCCAACCTCCGTCCTGTTGGAGGCCACAGGGTAATGTAAGATTACTAGGCAGCAGCCCCCCTGCACTCTGAGACCCGTCTCTAAAAGGGCGGGGACCGGTGATCGCCTGTGACTGAGGAAGGAAGTCTTTGAAAAGAGGGGACCGAGCCTCCCTCCATTCATTCTCCTGGGAACTAAGTGTGAGGTGGTGGTACCCTCCACGGGCCACACTCGGCCATTGCTATGGATGACAGAAGTCTTGATGACCCCGCAACCCCGTGGTACAGTCTTGAAACACCAAAAGGAGAAACCCTCTCCTCCCCTGTGCCACTTTGCGGCGCGCCTAGCTAGCTCCAGGGAGGAGGGGGAGATTGACAGTGATGCACTACACACTGTGGGTCAGCATCGTGCCAGGCCCCGTATGTACATTATCTCACTCCATTTCACCTTTAAGCCCAGCACCACACCCCTGCAGTAGATGGCGCGTGCCCCTCCAACATCCATGCCAGTCCCTACGTCACATAGAGCTGACCTGTCCTTGTGCTAGGAATAGGACAAGTGGCTTGGGTTTAAACCGACCAGTTTAAGTCCATTTTCTGGTCACAGTTCAGAGAATAGATGTGACCAAAATTGGACCACTACGAAGTTTCCTGGGGACGTTGGAAAGAAGCTCATGTACAATCTCTCCTGCCTCTCCCTCCTCTTTTCCTCTCTGCCCTGGAAGGTGTGTGAGTCTGGAACTGCCATAACCATTTTGCCATCTTTAGAGCAAACAGCCTTAGGGTAAAGCTCACTTCACAAAAAAACAGAGCAAAATGATAGGAAGAAATAGATTATTTGATAAAGTCATGAGATACTGATTTAAACAACCCTAAACTTTCCTCTAATCTTTAAAATTCTCTTTCTATGAGAGCCAAGCAATACCACTTATTAATTTAACTAGCCTGAGTTGGGTATTTGTATTAAGTCCCCTTTGTGTTACTGTGATAAAATACCTGAGGCTAGGTCACTTACAAGAAACAGAGGTTTACTTAGCTCACAATCTTGGAACGATAACACTATTGGCTCAGCTCTGGCGAGAACCCCATGTTAGATGACGTCACAATGTAGGGGCATGAGAGAGAGATCACACATTAGGACCGAAAGCTAGAGAGATGCTGGATCCCATGAGAACTATGTTAATCCCATCTGAGTTTACACTCTCTGGTGATGCCGCAATCTCTCACTGGCCTCCACCTCTTCAGGATTCCACTACTTCCCTGTTATGGTTGATAAATTGTGTCAACTTGGGGAGTCTGGAGGTTTAATTGAGTGATTCAGTAGGAAGCCAGGGTGCTTACTTTATATACATCCTGAGCCTGTGGAAGAGGAGGGCATGGAGACTGTGTGAGAGCTACACGCCCCCTGTGTGGGGACAAGCTGTTTACAAGGTAAAGCAGAGAAAGAGGCTGCTTGCCTGCAATTCCACACATTTGCTGGTTGTTTGCTGCCATGAACGTTTGCCCTCTGCCATGTGCTACTCTGCCTCAGAACGAGCCAACTATGGACTGAAACCTCCACAAACGGTAAGCTAAATAAACCTTTCCTTCCTTCATTTTGGGTGTTGGGTATTTTGTCTCAGCAACAAGAGAAAAATAACCAAGACACTCCCTCATCACCACCCTAAGGACAAAGCTTCCATCACAGACAGACTTGAGAGACAAACTACACCTAAATCCTAGGAGGATTCTACAACCTGCACATATAAACACTAGTGCTGGTTGTGATAAGGCAAGCCTGTCATAAAGAGACTCAACAGTAATGGAACTTGTGAAAGATCGAAGTTCATTTCCCTCTCCTGTAACAGCAGGTGGGTGTTCTAGGTGAGCAGGCCACACACTCCTTGTGTTCATTCCTCCCAAATCATTTCATTGCCACCCTTATGGTCTTGTCTTCATCTCTATGGTCAAGATTGTGCTGCCCTGGATTCTACCTTGCGGAAGAAGACTGTAGAGCAATCTTACATCCCACAGCCAAATGTGACACACAGCTACCACTCACATTCCATGGGCAGGCAATCATCATTTGGCCACATCAGTGTAGGTGCATAAAGAGTATCCTCCTCCTTCCTTATACCTGACCGTATTCCACTGCATTCCACTGCATTCCACTGTTAACTAACTCCTCACTGATAAATATTTAGATTATTTCCAGTCTTCTGCTTTTATAAACTGGGCTGCAACATGTAATGTCCTGTGCATGTTATTCTCTATGTATGTGAATAAGTTATAGAATAAATTCCTAGAGCTGGTTTAATAAATTTTAGCATAATCACAGATTTGAAGGATATTTCCAAATAACATTCCTTAACGGTGCACAAATTTATTTTCCCATTAGGAATGTATGAGAACACCTCTCTCTTCACATTTTATTTGTTGTTTTGGTTTGGTTTATCATAGCACTGAGATTGAACTCAGGGGCACTAACCCACTGTGCTAACATCCCATTCCTTTTTTTTTCTTTATTTTGAGGTAAAGTTTCACCAAACTGCCCAGGCTGACCTTGAACTTGCAATTCTCCTGCCTCAGCCTCCTGAGAAAATGGGATGACAGATGTGTACCCCACACACTCAGCTTCTCTTCGCACTTTTGCCAAGAGATTATTGTTAAATTTTTTAACATTGCCAATCTAATACATGAAAACTGGATTATACCAATTTAATTTCCGCATTTGTTTTTTGAGACAAAGCCTCACTATATAGTTCATGCTGGCCTTGAGCTCACTATATACCCTAGACTGACTTCAAACTTGCAGTGATTCTCCTGCCTCGCCCTCCTCAGTGCTGGGATTAGAGGCATGCACCACCACACCCGACCTGTATCAGTTTAATTTCCAGTTAACCTTATTCTGAAGCTAGCTATCTTTTAATAGGTCTGTGGCAGGTAAATGAGTGTGTCAACTTCAATAAGAAAACCCCATCTAAAACGGGTCGGCACAGCTCTGGGTGTGCCTTAAGGGGCTTACTGAAGGCAGAAGACTCCACCTGGGTGTGAGTGGCACCAGCCAATGGGCTCGTAGCCTGGGTGGGATCAAGAGAAAGGAAGAAGGAAGCACGGCTCGCTTCTGCCTCTTTCGAGGAGCTCCAGGCTTCACCCTCCCTGGGACGTCATCTCCTGGCTTCCAGCGCAGACCCTTCGGCCTCTTGATAGGACTCACGCGGGACACCGCAGTGAGCTCAAGGCCTTTGGTGGGTCCTTTGGATCTCCAGCATGCAGACGGCACCTCTGCACTTTGCACACCTGACTGCAGGCCGCCTCTGTCAGCCTAGGTGGTAAATTCTCATATATTCCTACATCTTTCATTAAAGCCATTTCTCTAGTAAGCACTGATGTCTGACACAATGTTTAAGAAACATGTCTTCCTTTCTCTATGGATTTTATTTTTCATACGTCTTCTATCGGGCTTGTGATCTTTTTCTTACTGATTTGTAGAAGCCTTTCCCATATACAGAAAACTAGCCCTTGTCCAATCACTGAACTGCACATAGTTCCCATTTTTGTGGTTGTCTTTTGACTTTATGATGGGTTTTGCATTGTGGAGAAGCCCCTTCTTTATGCTCACTCTCTGGAGCATCTCATGACATTGAGAGGTGTCAGTAAAACAAGCCAAGGCTTCTTGGCTAGGGAGGAACAGCATGAACTAGGGAGAACATCACTCTTGCAAGTTCGCTCTTCTATTTGACCCAACCCTTAATTACGCCCTAGTGATGACATTGTCACAGAACTCGGCCCCTGGAGAAATTAAACTCACTAACCATGACTGCCAGCAGTCACAGAGGCAAAGGAAGCCGAGTTTCCTGACCTTTGGCTTCCAACTAAACCTGAGAGGAAGATGATGCTCTGAAAATCCCTGGAGAATCTGTTGACACATCAGCTCTCATTCTTCCTGAACCTACTTCCTCCGGACAACCCAATTATAAAGGCCCTTCCCGGGCAGGCATTCAGTGAGCGCGACAGGGCTACAGGAGAACAGGCCGAGGAATGAGCTACTAGATGGCTGGGAAAAGAAAACAGAGGAACAGAGTAAATGAGTAGCAGGAGGAACTGCACTGCGTGAGGGTGTTTCACCACATGAAATTGCTCTTGCCACAAGTAAGCAGGCAGAGTTCCTCACACAAGGTGGGACGGAGCCCTTCGCAGAGAGCCAAACATCAGCTCCCATGGTGAACTCAGGACCGCAGAGATCATAACAACGTGAGTGTATCGGGTAAGGGGACTGGTGCTCCTTTTGAAGGTCTTGGAAGAAAAAGCAAGCAGTGATTCTATAACATCACCAGGAAGTGCGCTGAAGCTGCTCTGGGAAAGTTCCGGCTCCTCTGCACTTCTCAGCCCGATCGCTGACAGTTACCGAAACCCCCACATTCAGTCTTGGCTGATCAGCATCAGGGCGGATTTTAACTGCCTGTGGAGTACAGGGGCCTTGTCCCCAGCGTCCCCTCCCGAGGGAGCAGTCCTGACCCCTGAATCACACTGCTGCCTCTCCCCACTTCCTCTTCCTCCCCCTTCTCTGTCCCCTGAGCCCGGTGTCCCATAGCCCTGGGCTTCTCCCTGGCTTCCTGCCTGGCACTAGGTGCCTGCTCTCACTAGAATGGTGCCCTGAACTTCAGCCTCCTTGGCAAGGGCACTAACAGCCCGGCTGGCCCTCAGCCACCATCCTGTCCCTCTCACTGGCCGGAGTCCGGTTTCAGCCCGGATGGCCCTCCCTTCCCCACCCACCCTCTCTTCCTGACGCCCACTGAACATTTCCACTTTCCAGGGCTCCCCTCGGCCCCTCCGCCAGGTGGGAACCGCGGATAGCGGCCATCAAGTCCCGACTCACTACACACAAACAACACCTCAACCCCCTCTTAACAATGACGACATTTATTCACTTCTGTAACAGGAAACATGGAGATAGGAAGACTCCAGGTCAGTTCACTGCACAGCTCACAGGTGTCACGAGAGACCTGGAGCCTTTCCTGTGTCTGCTCTGCCATCCCCAATCTTCGCGAGAGGGACACCGCAGCCCTCAGCTGGCACCGGTGAGCCGAGCTTGGCTCCAGCCCAATTACTTAGGGGTCTGGCCAGCCAGTGGCCAAGCTACTGATGCTGCAGAGCAGCTGTCGTGGCAGAAGTCACACCACAGAGACGGAAATAAGTACATGCTGCAAAGCAGGGCTTTGTGCAGTCAGATCAGAGGGCACGCTGCCAGCTGGCCGCTGCTGCCCCCTCAGACAGCAACACCTCAGCAGAGGTCTGCTGCTCAGATAGATCTTCTTTCAGGAGTGGAGGAGAGTTTTCTGTAGGCCTCGCAGAAAAGATCCTCCTCTACCACGTTCAGTCACTGCCTCCCTGGCCTGCTGATGGTTCACGCAGACTGGCAAGTGATAGAGTGAGGGTGATTCCCCCGAGGTGTACGAGCGCCTGATTCCTGAAGATCAGGTTTCCTTCGCTGAAAGTAAGGTGGAGAGGAGTCTCTGGGCGGACAATCAGTGAGTGCGCCTTACACACACACACGCACGCACGCACGCACACACATTCCTCAGCTGACGCTGAGCTTCTGTCCCTGTGCTCACCCATACCGGTGGTTCCAGCACACTTATAGGATGTATGAGTTTTGATAGGTGAGGTGTCTGCAATAAACCGCTCCATAAAAATAACAGAAATTTTCTAAGAGGTAATTTTTCTGGGATTCTAGACCTACAGTCACTGAAGTGGTTCAAAACACCTGGCTTCTTTGAAGTACTACCAAATGGATAAATCGCCCTGTGTTTCTACTTACTAGCTTTTCTTCTATAAATACATTCATATTTTAAAGGGATTAAATGTTAGCCAAGAAAAGAACACATTCATTTTTATGCATTGACGTGCTGTTTAAATTGAATTTGATAAACACAAGACTGGATCTCATTAACCGGTTGACTCGGAATTAATTTTTCTCCATTCAGGCTTAATCCAATCCTGGCTTTCTCCCCATCCGGAGGAGACCAAGTTGGAACGCACTTGAGCCTTTGCCGGGAGGGCAGCTTCTCTGAGGCTGCGGAAAGGCCCTGTGGGCTGAGTCTCTCCGCCCGCTGTCTTCGTTGCTTCTTCCAGGCCGGGCCTCCAGACTGCTGTCTGATCACACAGGAGAGTGTCCAGTGGCCCTTCTCTGAATCCCACCCAGCGTCACACACCTTTTCCCTTCTGTTAATGAAAACAAGTAGAAATCTTGTGGCCCACAGGCCCACGTTTGCTATGAAGAGCTACACGTAATGGCCTTCTGCGTGAACTCCTGCAGTACCCAGAAGGAAGCACGGAGGCCACCTCGTCACTTTTGAGCACACACTCTTGAGTGCAAGTCGCACATACAGGAAGCAGGTGGTCAGTGCAAGTAAAAAAGCTACAGCTTTTTGGGGAAAAAGAGAAATCATTTCTAGGCAGGTCAGAAATTTTGTTCTCTTTATTAATGTTTTCCACCATTTCATTTTAGTATGAAAATGCTCAAACATACAGGAAAAGCTGGAAAGGGAGTACAGTGAACACCACAGTGCCATTAGATTTAACTCTTGCTGGCATCCTGAACTGTCACCTCAGGGTTTGGCTGCACACATTAAAGGGAGATTTAGTCACTGTGATATTTCAACTTTAATGTCTCTACACACCTCTTTAAAAAGAATTTTCCTCTAAAATCACTATACCGGTATCAGATCTAAAATAATAATTCTCTAATAACATCTAAATTCCAGTTAGTATTAAATTTTTCTCAGTTACCCCCTCCCCCCAAAAAACTGTAGCTGTTTTTCACAAACAAGGTTCATATACTGTGTTCAATAGTCACATCTCTTAAACTTCTTTTAATCTAGAAGAAGTTTCCTATTTTTGTCTTTTTTTCATAATGTTGATCTTTAAAAACAGTAGATTTTGTCTGATTTTTATCTCAGGACATTGTCCTACTTGTTTTTCTAGCTCTGATGTCCTGTTAAAACCAAGGCTTGATCAGTTTCAGGTTGAATTAGTCAGAGTCCTGACTAGAAGCAGCTGGCCCTTCGAAGCATTTAACTGAAAGGGTCGTGCGCAGACACGTGGACAGGCACAGGGAACACGGCCGGGGCACTGAAGAGGGTGCCCGGCCGGAGTGCAGATGTGTAAGAAGCACAGCCGCCACGTAGGCAGGGAGTGAGGTGGTGGAAAATAAACACCATCTCTCTCTTCTCCCCGCTCACATTTTCTACTGAAGTGGCCCCCACCCCACGCGGCCAAGTCCAAGGGAGGTTTCATGGGAACAGTTGGAGACGGACTTTCCACCCCCATCGGCAAAGGGCGAGCTGGAAAACCATCAAGCGGAAGTATCAGGGCAACAGGAGACAACACACACAGCTTCGGCGTTTTTGACTAGAGTGCGCTCAAAGGTCGTGCTGTGGAAAACACAATTAATGTTGAGGAACAAAAATTTGAGTTGGACTTGGAAGCTATGCACAATATCTTTAAAAAAATAATTTCTGGGGAAGAATGCAAGGCTGGTTAATGGGTACAGTAGTGTAGTTAGGAGAAATAACTTCCAATGTTCTATAGCACGGTAAGGATAACCATGGTGGACAACAATTAACTGAATATTTCAGAACAGCTCATAGGTGGTATTTTCGATTTGCCCACCACAAAGAAATGATAACTTTCTGAGGTAAGAGATATACTAAGTACACCAACTTGATCATCACACATTGTATATGTGCACTGAAATGTCATACTGCCCCATACATATGCACAGTTGCTATGTGTCAGTTAAAAATAAAAATATGCTTCATTTTAAATAATGGAAGTTAAGAAAAATAAAAATGTTTGGTAATATATTTGCTGTGAAAAATAAGAGAAGAAGGAGGATACATTTACTGATAATCTCACTCTCTCAACACAACCATTTTTAACCTTTTTAGACAAGTCCCAGGTAGTTAAGATTTAAATAAGCACAACAATGAAGAAACGGCAGCCCTCACATAGACTTGGGACCAGAAATAGAACGGTGAAATAGAGATACTGTGCTTCTCATCTTTAACCCTCTTTTCACATGCTGCTTTCTGGGTATGTAACCCTTCTCCTATCTCTGCCTGTCAGGATCATATTCACACTTTGAAAATGCAGCTCAAAGCTTCCCCTAATTCCCCCTGCCAGGTGTAGCCTTAACCTACCTAGAGAGCATTTCCATAGATCTGATAGCGTTTTCCTTTTGATGCCTTTTGGACAGGTTTGTGTGCCTGCACTATCTCTCTAACTGGTGTTTGCGCTCCTGGCAGTCAGGAGCTCGGTGGTTGTCCTTGTACGGTCAGGTCTCCATATCTGAGAGTCCTGCATCACGGGATCCAATCAACTATGGACTGAACATGTTTGAAAAAATACCTGTGCCAACACTGGTATGTTTTGCTTGTCTTTATTCCCCCAATAATACAGTATAACAACAATTTACACAGTATTTACATTGCATTAGGCATTATGAGTAACATAGAGATGACATAAAGTACACAGGAGGAGTGCGTGAATGTATTTTTATATGACTTGAGCCTCCAGATTTTGGGTTCCATGATGGGTCCTTGAACTAATCCCCCACAAATAACCAGAGACAATTGTATTTTCAAAGCTCTTAGCAGCTCTTATACAAGAAACCTTCAACAAACCTTTGCTGCATTTATGTCGTTGTAGAGGGTCCCAAGATAATTTAACTAGTTTGTACTATGTGATGGAAGCTCCTTGTAACTATTCTTCAGGTTGAAGAAAACATTCCCTTCGCTCTACCATTTTTCACACTAATTACTTCCTTCTGAAGCCTAAGGTTTATGTTATTTCTAATTGTGACAGTATGCCTAAGGTCACTAATTACAACCCTTTCAGTTCCCTAGTCATCTTCCAGCTTACTTTTAAGGCTGCTTCTAAATTTCAAATAATTTTAAATATCTTTAAATAGAATATATTAGTTTTTTTGAACAGACATAGAGCGCTCCACATTTACATGTAAAAATGTCATTAGACTGAAGTGTGAAAGTGCTTAATGCTGTACAAAGGAAATGACTGAATTGCCTTCTTTACAGGCTGTAAAGAAAAGACAATCTGCTGATATTGTTCAAACTCACCATGATAGAGGCAGATGGATACATTATTATAAGAGACCTGGAGGTCTCTTCCAGCTCCATGATTTTAATTGAACTGTATAAATTTACACAGTCCCACCTGTCTTGTGGAGAAGCTAAATTGGTTTGAATCTAAACCTCATTATCAGCAAATAGTAATTTCAGTGATACTTGACAACACAGAAATCTGTTGGATTCTATTTTCTTATCTACAAGATGAGAAAGTTGAATTGATTAACCTCTGTGGTCATGGGACATTATAACGCCATAAATCTTTCGAGCATCTACAATTGCTCAGGTACATGTTTTCTGTGATACTGACTGAGAATAACTTTTATGTTCCTAAATCTTCCAAATACCTGATCATTCTGAAGAACAAATTTACTTTTATGGAATAACTTTAGATTCTTAACAGAATTATTATCACTGGGAAAATGGAAAAGAAACCAATAGACGTACTGAAAGATCATTGCACACGAGTTCAAATTTCATTTCTGTTACTTACAGAGTATATGATTTTGAGCAATTTACTTCCCACTGGTGCAATTGACTGTACATTTATGAGCCCCAAATTCATTTTTTGAAATCAGATGGCATTTGGAGCCGAAGCCTTTGGGAGGTGATAAGACCATGAGAATAGAATCGTCGTGAATGCACTTAGCACCCTTATCAGAGAGACCCACGAGGCAGAAACAGGGAGTCACCTATGAACCAGAAAGCAGCCCTCACCAGATTCCAAGTCACCCCTTGGTGATTCAGTCCTTGATTCCTAAGCTCCAGAACTGTGAGAAGTAAATTCTATTGTTTACAAGCCAGCTACTCTGTAACAGTCACCTGCACGGACTAAGACACTTGGTACTTTCATCCAAAATGAAATAACAGTTCTCAGCTTGGGGTAGTTTTATGAGGATTGAATTGGGTAAATCAGATGTCCACATCTAGCATACCACCTGGCACACTGTGGATGATGAACAAGTGTTTCTTTGACGTGTGCTTTAGCATAGTTTTGATGGAAACAGGTGGCTGGTGTTCCCATGTGAGATTGTCCATCAGTCCATTCAGTCTGTTGGCTGTCAACATCAGAGATCTACCTGTTCAGGCTAAGTTGAACAAAAAGAAACACACGAGAAGGGTGTGGGAGAATTTGCAAAACCAAAGAAGGCTGGGTATTAGGGCTTAGACCTAAAATGTCCCTCAGATGTCTCATGTAAGGTGATTGGATCACGGGGTGTCACACTGCACTCACTGGTGCAATCAACCGCCCACGCGTTCAGGTGCTCAGTGTGCGGTTAGGAGGCGGGGCCTGGTCAGAGCATCTTGGACGAGGCCCTGAGGAGAGCCTTCTGACCCGCCCCTCTCTGCCCTCTCTGCTTCCTGGCATGACCTTCGACCAGCCCCTCCACCAGGCCCTTCCTGCCCTGGAGCCAGCCAACCACACACTGAATTTTCTAATAACCACGAACTAAAACAAACCTCTCCTTTAACTTGTATGTGCTGGTATCTTGTCCCAGTGATGGGACAAGGCTCAATGCAGTGGAGAACCAGGCCCAGCAAAGGAAAAGGCCACGTCCGGTTCCATGTAGAAGGAAAACTGCATTAGTCCACTCAGAGTGTTTGCCACGGGAACAAGTAGGCTTTGATTCTTGTCTCCCGCTGAATGAGACTTAGGCTCCAGGACAGCATACGTTTTGATTAATGTGGGTTCTACCACCTCCTCTTGGCTAGGGGTGGTCAAGCCATCCTCGGTAACAGTTCTACAAGAATGTGTTCAGTGAGAGAGAAGCAGTTCTCCAAAAGGAAGAGAGTAATTTAGGTGCCAAAAGGTAGTGAATCAACACAAAGCTGCCAAAAGTATAGGCCAGACTTTGATAAGAAATAAGAAGAAAATATATCACAGTGAAGGGACAGAGAGAACCAGGGTTCTGTCTGAGTTGCCACAGCCAGGAAAGGCAGAGACTTCTTCCCCTCTGAGGAGGAGCAGTAAAGCATGAGTGTCGACCTGCCAACAAGGGGGTGTCCTGGCTGAGGGCATTCTGAGCAACATTATTCCCTTGTAACGATAGTCCTGAGAGCTTGTGCAGTGTGAAGACAACTTTTATACCTTGTCAAACTTCCTGTCCCTGTCCAACCGGAGCCATGAAGCAACTGTACCAGCCCAGGACAGGCCCTCAGGGTCGGATGGGACACAAGAGAGACTCGATGCCCAGGACTGATGGTGCAATGTGGAAGCTATGCGGGTGTATCTAACTTGTGGCCCACAGGGTGGACCTGCCCTGCTTGCCTGGACCATATTGAGTAAAGAGAAATTGCATAAAAATATATGACATACTTAATATGTATAAGGGACAAATTGCCTTTTATGCATTTTTTTATCATAACACATGTATGCCCAACCTGTGCAGTGATGATTAAACACTGGTTAGCAAATCCAAAACAGGTTACCATTGGAGGGGCTGATTAAAGAATGAGACTCTGGAACACAAAGGGGCAAAAACAGAGAAGCTGAAGTCCTGAGAAGTCAAGTTGTAAACCAGAAACTGTCTCAGGATGATGGATTTGAAACCAAGAGTAATAATCCATGGAGAGGTATTAGATGAATTTAATGAGTCATGGAGAGTTTATTTTTAAAATTAAACAGAAGAGAATGAATTTATCAGAACATAGCACATAAGAGATAAGTGATTGTTTTTATGAAACGTGTTTCAGTTGTAAACATGCAAAAGTTCAGTCATTTTGTAAAATTTATGTCTTATGGTGGGTTATGGTCAAGAAACTTTGAAAGCCAGTAACTTGGGAAGACCCCAAATAGGAAGTACTTTGCAGTTGTGCAAAGGGGGTAGCTTTGCAGTTAAAGATGAATATGAATGGACCAAGTGAACTTAAAGGGGCCAAACCAATACATATAAATACTATTAATGAGAATGTACTGTGAATAACATTTATGGAAATATTTTACCAATGTATCTCAGTTTAGTCAGAAGGAATAAGTATTGCCATTTTTACAAATCTTTCAGCACTGAGGTTTTCAATTCAACATTATTTATAAAAGTAGAAAACCTGAAATACCTAAATATTCAACTGTTCTAGGGGAGTAGATCAATTGTTACGTACTCTGTACCAGCTCTTTTATTTTTCAGTGTTGTGGACTGAATCTAGAGATGATCTCCTACTGAGCTACATCCCCAGACTCTTTACTAAATTTTTTTTTAAATTTTGGGACAGGGCCTCATTGAATGGCCCATGATGGCCTCAAACTTTTGATCTTCCTGCCTCATATCCTTGAGTCTCCGGGATTATAGATATGTACCACCACACCCAAAAGTACCAGCTCTTTTAAATTTACTCAGAAATGGGCATCTCATTTTAAAAAGAAATTGCACCCTTGCTCAGAAGTTATTATGGGCCCCAGAGTTGTAACCTAGTGGTACAGCACTTGCCTGGCAGGTCTAAGGCACCAGGTTCAAACCTTAGCACCTTGAAAAGAGTTTCTGTGGGTATACTTTCCCCCCACCAGTTTTCTTTTCATTTGATCACCCCCTCTGACCTTGTGGCGTATTTCTGACAAGGTGTCTCTGTTCTACTTGTCGTCTGGGCTGTTAACATCATTGGAACTCATTTTGGTATGGTCTGCTCATTTTAAACTTCTGCCTCTTAAAGCAACCATTTCTAGAATCTGTTGTTTAGGGCCCTGTACCCACCAAATTCCTGTCGCTCCCTTCCCTCCCATCACTCTTTATGTCTTCCCATTGGGCCCACCTCTGAGTGAACCCCACCGTTAAAAAGGGGGTCAGGGAAGTGAGGTATAGCCTCAGATGAGCCATTGTGCAGCCGTTAAAATTTATGTGCATTAATCATTTTAAAGGGGAAATGTTTATAATGAAATTGTGATTGGGTCAAATACAAAGACCCAGGCAGAAACCAAAAAAGGAAGAAGTGATCTGGACCCAGGATGGCCACCTTCCCTGTTATGCAATGTATGAAATGAGAAGGCAGGACTTCCTTAATAAACCCATTGTTATTAGCTCAGGAGTATGGCCAAAGTTGAATAAAAAAAACATGCAAAATAGATCTGAGAGGTGTTTAAAGAAAGTAATCTTCTAGGTACAGATCTTGTTGACATGTCAGACATAGCAGGAAAGGAAGAGCAGAAGGTGGAAATGAAGGACCTCTGCCCTCCACTCCCTCCCCCGCCCTACGGGTAACAGAAGGACCAGAGTCTGCGCACCTCCCCTGCCGCGGTCACTACCGTGCAGCCTCGTGCTAAGAGGCTGCCTAAAGAGTTGCTTGCAGACTAAAAGAGAGAAACTCAAATGTGCACCAGGACATAAGAACAGCAAGGTGAGGGTGGCCACGTTAAGAACACGGCAGCGGGGTGCACACAGCCAACCCTGCCCAAGCGGTGCGGCTGCTGCTCAGCTCCCAGCTGCTGTCGGCTCTCAGCGCTGCCAGTTTGCGCCTGAAATCTTTACAAGAGATGATAGAAATTTAGATTTTTACAGGGAAAGCTTTTTAAAACAGTATAGGCTGAAGAAAACCTATCTGAATACACACTACACCAAAATGTGAATAGCTGCTGTCTTTGGTTGGTAGAGTTTGAGGTTATCTTAATTTTTATTTTAACATTTAACTGCACATTTCAGAATTTCAATAGTGAACATGACAGTACATTTATAGTCAAATAAGATTAATGCTACTTACTAAATACTTAATACTAACACTTTAGTTACTTTAAAAAGCGTTAAAATAAGGATCAAACAACAAATGCTACAGTAATTTTTTCTGGGTAGACATTAACATGTGCCTAGAATTTTATAGCTATTTTCCAACTAGAGTTTGCAATATATACCAACAATAATACATGCCAAGCCTCAACTTTACTGATCCTAGGTTGGTGGTCAGTATGTCTAGAAATTGGCTTCACATCAGGATTATGGAAACAAATTGTTCCATAGTATTATCATCATTTTTGTTTAAGTATTTATACTAGATTCCATGAGGCCCTCACAATGAGTGCTCCTGATCCTGCTTACATGTTGGAGTTTGAGGCCAGCCTGGACTATACAGTGAGTTCTAGTCCAGTCTGAACCACATGGTGAGACCTTGTCTCAAAAAAAAGAGGAAGGAGGAGAAATCCCTACCCAAATAAAATGTCCTGCATCCGAAGATGATTATTCCATGGACAAACTTTTCAGTATCAATAACCCTTTGAGTTTGCTGAGACCTCATTGTGTGCCAGGCACTGGGCCAATCACTCCACCCTTCCCCTGCCAGCAGCTTTGTGAGGTACAGGTGAACACCAGCAGCACAAAAGGAGTCCCGCCGTCGACAGGCACTGCAGACTATGTACGATTCTCCGTCTGTCTCTCTCTCCTCTTCATCCCCACTCTCATCTCATGTCTGAGGAAAGCGAAAGGAAGGATGATCAGAGGGAAGGCAGGAGAAGAAAACAAATTTATGGAAATAGAATGGATGCACACAAAGAGAGGAAGAGGGAGGAAGGTGATGAAAGGGAAACAAACCCGGTATTGAGCAAAGTTATGTCACAACATGTGCCGCTAATAATCATCATTTTGAATGTCAGACCTGCTCAGGGTTCTCTGAGAGGGCGTCTTGGAGAAGGGCAGAGGGGTGTGGAGTGCCAAAACAAAGTCCCACTTCCTCACTCTGCCCACAGCCGGCTGTATCAACACACAGCCATCAGAGGCGTCCCGCGAACCAGCTACTTGCCGGTGCTTCTGTGAGAACAGCATCAGGCTCAGACACTGGCATCTGGTGCAGAGGAAGCCTAAAGTCGTGCATTCTCCATGCGATTTCTGCGGTGGATCCCAGAGGGCCTTGGCCAATGCCTTTGCAAATTCTTGCAAGATTGATTCCCCCTGGTTTCCAGGAGTTTGTTATACGACACAGTGCCCTAGCCCAATAGCATTTTTGCTATGATTAAAAAATCAAAAACAACAAAAAACCTACAGGGAATGCCTGCTACCTGGACTCTGCCTGAGGCTGCTTCCCCCGCAGCGGGGAGACTATGTTTGCAGGGCCATGGTTATGAGACTTTACCATCTAAAAATCCAAGAACAGTGAAACATCTGCTGTGGACACATGCTCCCCACTGGGAACAGCCCTTCCAGGCAGCTTCGTGGACTCACCACCATGCCTGGGTGGACCAAAATGTGATTAGCAAGCAGCCTAGCTCTCACTTATCGCCAAGGGTGTGAGAGACCCCGAGCTGGTAAGCAGCCCTCCCGCTAGACAGACGTCAGCATTGCCGTTATGCTGTCATTTCAGGGTTGGGTTTTGGGTATTGGTTTTTGGAGGGTTTGTTCATTTGTTTTGTTTTTGCCTAGGAACTGAGCCTAAAACCTTGGTCATCCTACCACACAGTCGCACTCCCAGCCCCTCAGTTATGTTCTGGACTAGAGTTTTGTTTGCTCGCTTGTTTTCCCCACCTGCCTCCTTCCTTCACTGAAATAAGAAGCCGGGGTAGGAAAATACCTGCTTACGTTGATAATAAAATTGTTAAAAAAATTTCTGCTTCACTAAAAGAAAAATCAGATTTCAGGCACTATTATGTGCACTGGCCCAGAAACTCATTTTTAAAATCTTCCTGACCCCAAAGAAATCACAGACATCTCCCCTCGCTTTCGCAGTTTCTGGTGGGGCCCAGATCCTATCTGTGTCAGTGACTCTGAATGTAGGATCTCTTACTGCCTTGGGCCACGCTGCGGCACAAGAAGACTTCAGACTGGGACACCAAACTTGGATTCCGGGTCCAGCTTTTGAAAACACTTCAAAGGGTCCTGGGTTATATTGAAGGCACCAAAAAACATTCCAATAAAATTAATTTTAATTTCTAATTAAATGCCTTTTAGCATTTGGTTGAAATGAATGAAAATTCTGATGCAGAATCAAAAAGCAAAGGTCTTCTCTTGTCTCTCCTTTGATTGCCAGCTTCCTGCTGACCCATTTTCAAATTATGCCTCTCCTACTTTCCCACTCGGCCACCAGGGCTGGGACAGAACTGGTGTCTTCCTGCTGTCTCTGCTCAGTCACTAACAGGGCCTGCGTCCGTTCTCAGAGCAGTTATCCGAGGCAAGAGCAAGAGTTTCCCTGAGTATTTACTAGGTGCAGCATTTCCCTTAGTTTTCTTTTCTTCTCTCTTTTACAGATTAATGTTAAATCATTGTTATGGCTTGTATCTAAATATCCCCAAAGCCTAGTGCAGTCATGCATGGGGTTTTTCAGAGGTGGCTGAATCTAGGGTGTGTGATGATGGATTAAGGATGTGACGCTGGGATTAATGGTGGATGCTAGGATGAAGAGCGTCCCACGCTGGGTGTGGGGTGGGCAGCCTAGATAGAATATAAGGGACTGCTGCTGTCACTTGCTGGTTGCTGGTGCTTCCTCTGTTATGCTGTTTGTCTTCTGCTGCTTTCTGCCTGCTCTGCGAAGCCCCTCTGCTGTGCCACCCTGCCTTGAAGCCAGCTGACTATAGACTGAAACCTCGATAAACTGTGAGTCAAAATAAACCTTTCTTCCTTTACCTCTGGGTGTCAAGCATTTTGTCTCAGCAGCAAGAAAAGTAAGAGTCACTAAGCTGCCCACAATGGGCTCAAATTTATGATCCTCCTGTCTCAGCCTTCCAGAATGCTGGGATTACAGACACATACCACCACACTTGACTTCTTATTCTGAAGCCCTGGCTTTCTTCCCAGGATTTCTGTCCCCAGGTCCGCTGCTCTCCCCTTCTCCACAGACAGGGGCCCTAGCGTCTTGCTGGTTCCTACCTCCCCGTCTCATACAGTGCACGCAGGACCGCAGCACAGTCAAAGCCAGAGGAACTGGACACAACTCCTGAGCGTCCCTCAGCAGCTCTGTACTCTTCCTCCCGCTCAGATCTCTGCACCTCAGTGGTGTCCTCTGTAGAACAGTGACAGTAATGCACACTGGAGAGGGGCATGGGAAGGAACGACGAGCGGCTGTTGGCTGGGGACTCTAAGCTCTGTGCCCGGTACAGTTCTGGCTGCTTTTTATTCACATGATCATTCAACACATTTGTGGAGCAGCTTCTATAATGCAGGGTGCTCTTTGTTCTAGGGCCTGGTCATACATCCTGGAGCAAGACAGTCAGAAATCTGTGCCCTCTCAGAACTAATGTCCTAGTGGGCAAATCTGACATTGAACAAATGAGATGACACATCACACGGTGACAAGGGCTGTGAAGAGGAAGCCAGGCTGTGGCAGAGGTTGCTGAGGCAGAGAAGAGGTGATATCTCTTAAAGCACGGTTGAGGAAACTGTCACAAATGAGATGGCATTTGACAGAAATCGAAAGGTGGTGCAGGAGTTGATTCAGAGAGAACAGGCATAGGCAAGGTCCCAAAGCAGGCCTACGTGTCCAAGGAACAAAGGGTGACAGTTTCGCAGAGTGACCAGAACAAGTGGCCATGTGAGAGGGGACGGTGAGAGGTAGCAAGACTGCCACTGTGTAGCCTTGAAGACCCAGGGAGCAGCACAGCTTGTCCTGGGAGGCTGGGGGTGGGGGAAGCTGTCTGACTGTGTGTGAGCAAGGGTGTGACTCCATGTGACGACAGGGAGACCAGACTGAAGGGCCGAGAGCATAAGCTAGGGAAGTTAGGAGGAGGCAGGCCCGTGGTGGAACAGAGGTCATGCGGCTTGGACATCTTCTTGTGAAATCTCAGATTTCCCACCGAACTTCTCTTCTGTAGCCACGGTCCTGACCTTGACTTTGGTTAGTTCTACCCCCGAGTTACCGCGATGGTCCCTTCTGGGTCCTCGCTGAGCCATCGCTCCTCTTCCTGCATTCACGCTCTCACTTCCTGGTCAGGAGAATACGACAGCGCCCTGACAGTCAACCTCCCGATCCAAGCTCCTCTCCCTAGCTCTCAAGCCAGCCGATGACTTTTACACATTCAGTGTTCTTTCTTTCTCAGTGCTCCACAAATACAGCAGCAACTTAGACAGTATCTGGCTTCCTTTCCAACCAAGAGATTTCCTAGGTGATATGGCAACTCAAAATTAATAAGAGGGTTCATTTAAGTGGGTCTTTCCACCAGGTTTCCATTACAACAGATGAAAACAACATTGATTAAAAGTTTGCACATGGAAGATACTAATCTAAATCCTTTAAAGAGGATACAAATCCCCTTTAATTCTCGCAATACTCCCGTGAAGTGAGTACCATTACTGTCCCCGACTTTGCAGACAAAGAAAGTGCGGCACAGAAAGGTTCAGTGAGTGGCCCAGGTTCACAAAGCCAGTAAGGAAAATGAGGGGTGCCTGGGATGGGAATCCAGGAAGTCTAGCTCGAGTCAGGGCTCCCAGCGCCAGCCAAGGTCCACTGCCTCCCCATCCGCGGACATTCTGCCTCGAGTCTCTCCCTCTGAATCATTGCATTGTAAGTGGTGCGCACTGCAAAACCCTCACTCTACCCCTATGTCTCTGCCTTTTCTCCCCTTCCTCCACAGCTCCTTCTACCTAGCCGAATCCTCCCCAGCTCTCACAGTAGAACGGAATTTCCTGTTCTTCCGGAGAACTTTCTGTTCTTCCTCATCGACCCCCAGCTCCTTGGCTACTTGAAACTCACTGTACGTTATCACATTTCTTCTTCTTTTGTCCTTCTCCTCCTCCTCCTTCCTCTTTCCCCTTCTCATCCTCTTCCTCCTCCTTCTCCTCCTTCTCTGTTTTCTTCTTCTCCTTCTTCTCCTCCTCCTTCTCTTTATCTTTCTCACGCAGCTTCCCACCCATACTGCAGACTGGTTATGCACAGCAACTATAAATTATGTTGCTTTTCGTATCTCCACAGTATGGAAGACAATCCTTGGCTGTCCAGTTCAAGAATGTTTTAAAGTAAAGCCTATGATGAGCTAAACCTTACGCAGGTCCTGAAGACACAGAGAAGCAGCTCTCAAAATTACTTATAGACCAGTTAAGAGGCCCCAAACAAATGCTTCTTAAAACATAGAATGCATTATAATTAACCTTTTTATATAAGTGCCACTGATAACACAACTCATATTCAATTACATGATTTGTATGTCATTTCAGTATAAATTCCTTAAACATCCACTTAGATACAATGCAGAGCCAAAAGCTTCAAGAAGGAACAAGATAAAAGTCCTTATCAATTCCCAGTTTATGTTACCAACAGTTTTAGGCTAAGGCTGGAAAGAAAGAATGTATAAGTCACTCCAATTTGCATAGGTAAAAGCGAATACAGAACTGACCTGTACAAAAAACAAGCACACCTTGAAGGTAACCAGAAGAGAGAATGACCAAGAAAAGTTATTTCTCTACTATGCTTCACTAGTGTCTGCATATCTGTTGGTCCCTTCTTTCTTCCCCTCTCTCTTCTTTCAGCAAATCTACTTCCAGGTTGCCTGGCTTCACTCTGCTTTCATATGACCAATCAAGGCTTCCACGAAATGGTACCCTCGGTCTCCAAACACAGATGTGGTGACCTTCCAGGTCCAACATCACCCATTACCGTATTCTAACTACCATCCCATGATAGATTTCCACCGGAACTCAAACAGCTGTGGCTGGGGGCTGGGGAGAGGCTGCCTGAGGTCACACCAAAGGTGTGCATGGCTACAAGGGAAACTCTTCATGAAGCAGAAGTCAAAGGTGTGCGACGGTAGCTTCTGTAGAGTATAAGAGGATAAATGGCCCAATAGGTGCTCTAGAAAACAAACGTAACTCAGAGTAGCATGGTGCAGACTTCACGGATTTATGGAATTTTAGAAGTGTAAAAGCTTTGGAATCATTCAACACAATTCCCACATCTCAGTTCTGTCAAGTCCAGAGCCCAAGACCAGAAAAAGGAGAACTCAGAGCAGATCCCATTGTCCCTGACTCCTAACTGAGTCCAATGCTTATCAACTCAATAGCATTTTCAGACTATATTTGACCTGTGAGCACACCAATATAATCCAGGCATCACCAAAGTATTGGGGTTTTTTTCCTTTTTAGCATAATTTCGGTGCCTACTGAGAATTTTCACCCATATAGTAGTAGTGGTCCTCACAGCAAAGATGAAGATTGCTCTCCCAGTTTTATGAAGGATAAACTACTTGGCAAAGAAGTCAAGAGACTTGCTTACATTTTAGTCATAGACAAAGCCAGAACTCTGATTCCAAATCCTCTCTATGCCCCAGGAATAGGTAAATATTAACCATTTCATCTATGCTTTTTGTTTCCTAGATGTTATGTTTTTGACATCTTAGAAACCATTCTAGCTGGGGAGAGACGGGGCTGGCAGAGGACTCAGGAAGCAGGACGCTGATATGCACGTGAACCAATCCAGCCCAGAACGCCCTCTCTGTACCCCGCAACCAGGAGGCAATATTCCTGGCCCTGGTCATGCCAAACAAGGTGACCACAGGTATAACCTAAAGCCTGCGGGACTTATTCAAAGTAGCCTTTCCTAAGTGGCTTAGCCTGCCCTACCTGCCTCTCCCGTGGAGACCCCATGGTATTTTCCTCTCTCCTGGCCCCTTCTACCTCCTGAACAACTCTGGCGCTTTCCAGTGCAGTGCTGCACGACATGCTGCCCCCACCCCATTCTGGGATCTCTGAGGGTAACAAACTGTTTTCTTGAGCCTCTCCTGCATCACTTTTGTGGACACACTTGACTATCATATAACAGGAAGGACACCATCACCAGAAAGGGGTTGGGAACACAACCTACTCTACTCTCAGGGCGCCTTCACAATTTTTAAGACATTAGCATGTATGATAGAGAAGTGGGGTGCTCAACCTATGACACGGTTAGCGTCAGTCCTGGCAAACAGAACTTCTACACTTTATTCCCTCTATATACGTGTCTCCAGCACAGCAAGAGGAATGGCAGGGCAGTTTTCAGTGCGCAGATCGACCCAGTCTGTCTAGGAGGAAGCTGGCTCTCGTCTACAAGACTCTGTGGCAGTGAGTTACTCTATCAAGGTTCCCCAGCACCTTTGATACAGACCCTACCAGCAGCGGCCCTTTTGGAATCAATCTCGAAATGTGTAATGTGTTTAGTCTGGTGAAATCCTTCACAGTTCTCCAAACAACTTCAAATGCTTCTGAATAACTTGACCTTGAGTTCCCTGGACCAAAAAAGAACAAGGCACAAATGTATAAGTCCCAGACTGCTTCCAAAAAGTAGAACTTCAAAGAACTCTGCACAAGGCAATTCTTTAAAACACGTATACTTTTACTGCCCACTGACTTTTGTTTCTTTGCCAGGGTGGAGATTTATTAGCCTTTAAAGTGCGATGCTAAACTCCAGATCAATTGCACACGCTGGTTTCCAGAAGTCCTGATAAAGTCTCTCGATCACTACACAAGTAAGGGTAGAGTATCTAACCGTCCTAGTTTACCCCAGCCTGAAAGGGTCCCAGGGATGTGGGACTTTTCACCTTTAAAACCAGGAAAGTCCCCAGCAAACCAAAACAAGCTGGGCACCCTAAACTAGAGACTAAAAACCACAAAAAGAAAATACTTTGTCTTATTAAGAGGTGCCATGGAAACAAACATCTTGGCAATGCAGGAGGCCAATTGCCCTTTACGCCCTGGATTTTTTTCTGGGTTCGGTTTGCAGAAAACTGGACGTGTAAATATGATAATAAATACAATAGATTGGTGATTTTACTGCCTCCAAATGTGGATGAAATGTATCAAGCAAACGAAGAGCAAAGCTGACTGGCAGGGACTTCTACATAAAAGCAGATCTTTAGCAGTCAGCACGGGAGTCTGACGCCACGACACAGCAGGACTTGCAGATTTAACTCCTCAGGGGTGGAGGCAGGGGAGCTTCGGTCCTGTTCTCCTCGTTCCAACTCCTACCTCTGTCTGTGTCCAGCAGCACTGGACAGGGCAGCCCCAGAGGATGCGTGCACTAATCAAACCATCAGTAGAGGGAGGAGGGGAAAGCTGGTGAGAGCCCAGATGGCTTCAGTCTCTTCTAGGGAACATAGAGAGTTAAGAGCTTTACCAATGGAGCCTCAAAAACACTGCAGTTTGCTTCCAGACCCAGCTCTAAGGTGCTAATGATTGATGCCATTTAAAAGTAACCCGATCATGTCGAATCATTTACTTTAAAACAGCAGACATTGAAAACATAGAGCTACACTAATCTGTATCTAGCAGAGAAGATCTTCATGATTATCACGTATGATTTCATGCCTGAATTAAGTTTTTACTTTTTAAAAAGAGAATAAAAAATTAGAAACGATACAGAATTTCACTAAACAAGGCGATAGGAATTCAATAGTGGTTGATATTGCATACTGTTGTCTTCAAAGTACTTGTTCAGATTACCAGATATAAGCCTGAAAATTTGGTAAAAAAAAAAAAAAACTTAAAAAGAAGAAAAACATTTAAGCATTAACTGTTTTTTTCAATAAACCAGTAGAAATCAGCAGTACAGTGTATATACAGTACAGTTTTCCATTCCTTCCTTCCTTCCTTCTTTTCTCCTTTCCCTCATCCCAGTTGTTCCTCCCCTTTAAGCAGTGTCTTTCCCTTTCATAGTATCTATTGTACCTTTTAGATTTTATTTACTCTTTCAGGTTCTTACACTAGGGAGACAATATGACGTTTACACATGTGGGTTTGATTTACTTCACTTATAAGTATGGTCTCCAGTTGCACCCATTTACCTATAAAACTCTGGAGTTTATCCTTTTTAATAGCTGAGTAATACTCCATTGTATACAAAAAACATCTTTTTTATCCATTCCGCAGTTGATGGACATTTGAGTTGTTTCCAGATTTAGCTATGACAAATTGTGCTGCTATAAACATGAGTGCACATATATGGCTGCAGTGTGATGTTTTCAGTTCTTCTGGAAAAATATCCAGAAGGGGAGTAGCTGGGTTGAATGGGACCTCTAGACCTAGTGTTTTGAGGAACCTCCACACTGATTTCCATAGTGGTTGTAGCAGTCTATGCTGAGTTTTTATTTTAAACAAGCTTCAGCTACCTTGTTTTAGTACTTACAGTAAAGGAAACTTAGGGGTAGGGTCAGGAACAGTGGGTAAGAGCGGGCTGCAGAGTTGTCACACCACGGCACGTGCCAGCTACTGTGCTGGGTGGTGGGGAACAGAGCAGAACGGACGTGGTCCTGCCCACGTGCCAAGGAGAACTGACATAAACAAGAAGTGCATATGCAAAAGGAATTCTGTGATTAATGAAAATTGATAATAAATCTATTTTTTGTCGTATCACTCATCTGTAGCTGCACAAACCACTCACTGCCCACGAAACTTCATGTTCAAATACTACTCAAACAACTCTTTTTCCAGTTCAATCTTTGTTCCTGCTTCGTTTAAAAATGAATATATCTTTATGAAAAGAATAGTTCAACGTAACACAATAATTCTCCCGCCAGAGGAACTATATTATCCACTTAGGCTTCAAAATGCTTATTACACTTTTGTTTATTTTATTCAATATCTTTAAGGCCCTAGAGACTATTTATATCAAAAGGCAAGGCTTTACAAACAAGCTACACGCTCCCTTTCTCACACTGGCGAGGCCTCCTTTTCTTGATTAACACCCGCCCTTCCTGGTTTCAAAAGCAAGCACAGGCATGTGCCACCACAGTTTCTGTCGATGACTGACCACATCCACCACAGCGGCCCCGGAAGGGGACAAGTGAGCTAGAAAATTCCCGTCAACTTGTGACATCACAGCCTTCATGATGCAACACATTACTTGTGTCGGTGTTGATGCTTGTGGAGACAGACCTACTGCACCACCAGTCACATAAACGTACAGCACATACATGGCTCATGCCTGTCATCCCAGCACTTTGGAGGCTGAGGCAGGAGAACTGCTGTGACTTCATGGGCAGCCTGGGCTAAAGGATGAGTTCAAGGCCAGCCTGAACTACATAATGAGACCTTAAGTCAAAACCCAACACAAAAAGTACAACATGTTCAATTACATCCCCATCTCTACCCGATGTTTGGTACTGATAATAAAGGTTATGGTGCTAGTTTATGTACTTACTATGTTATACTTTTATCATAATTTTAGTTTATTACTAATTCTAAAAGTCAACCATAAAACAGTGTTCTGTGTTAGTGGGCAGCAGCTTCAGACAGCTTGTATTTCCTGTGTCTCTCCACGCCATCGTTTTCTCTTGTGCTTTAAGCTCGTGTTGTTTTGCTTTCTGTGGCTCTGGGAGCACTGAGCTATTGCAGGTCATGCAGCCTACGTGTCAGCGCGCTGTAGCATGAAGTGCGTGTGAGTACATTCTGCACTGCTCACACGACAACAAACGCCTAACAATCCATTCTCAGAACACATCCTCGTCGTCAAGGAACACACACTGTGGAAGAAGACAGAGAGCTGTACTCCATTCCTGTAAGTGTAATTATTCTCACGTGCACAAGAAGGGGCACAGAGAACAGAACTGCACTGAGGACGCAGGGTGACCCCACTCGCTTCTTCTGACAGCAGAGTGACTGCCCCTGTGAGCCCCAACCTCCACCCATCCCCTCTCCTTCCTTACACAGTGGCTGAGTTTTTTCCCAGCTTCCCCAAGAGCCTTTTCCTCCAGGAAAGCTTAATCTTCAAGCCTGGGCCAAGCTCACCCATACAAACTCTGTCAGTGATGGATGGCACAAGGATATTACCATTTTATATTTTTTATTTATCTATTTATTTATTTATTTATTTTTGCGGTACTGGGGATCGAACTCAGGACCCTGCGCTTGCTAGGCAAGCGCTTATTCCACTGAGCTATATCCCCAGCCCCGATATTACCATTTTAATAAGGGTCAAGGTCTGTAACTGAGACATGAAACTCTAAGAATAGGTCTCCAGCTCTCGTGAGTGATGGGGTTAGTGCATATGTCACCAAAAAGCTCCTGACTTTAGATGTGAAGTCTGCTGGCCTAACAACCAGCGGCACAAGGGTGCTGGGTAGCTTCAGAGGCAACCTCCCCATCTTACACCACGGTCGCTGCACAATATAGATGCAGGCTGTTTTTGGTGCATTATAGACTGACACCCTGAGCATCTGTTCAACTAAATAATAGTAATAAACTCTAGGTACATGCTGTCCATCTTGAACTGTATTGTTTAATAGTTTTCTATCTATTGTCATTTAGATTTTTGCATGCTAACATTTCTCTCTAGAGCAGAGATTTTCTCATAAATCAGCCTTCAGAAAATACTGAGAGATGGCCTCTTGACTACTAAGTATAGATTGATTTTTCCAGGACTTATTTCAAGTGCCATTCTTTTTACATTATCAGTAGTAAAAATAACAACAGCAGCTCTATCGGTTGGACACCGGCCATGCACCAGGCTCTCTTCCTCGTGTTTTGCTCAGGCTCCTGGCAGCCTCCGGGGAGGTGATTATTACCTCCCTTCCTGAAGTTGTAGCAAACACCCAAGGTCACACAGAGAAACTGTCCTACATTCGTCTGCCTCTTTTATGAAAGAGCTAAAGGGGATTTATCAAGGTTTTTGCTTTTGGACAGGTTTAGGGACGGGACAGGGCAGGCAAGATGCTGTACGTCTTAGCTATTACCCAAGACACATGAAGGCACAAGGTTAAAAGAACTTTTAAAGTCTGTTTCTGAGGAGATATTTATGAGTCTGGAGATGAGTCAAGAAAGACACAGCCAGTTGCAGAGTGTAAGAACTATAATCAACGCTATGGGATTCTGCAGAAATGGTTTAAACAGAGGAAACAGCTTTCCAATTTAGACTCTGCTTCCAAAGCAGGTAATCACAGAGCACAAACTGCCAGCCAGCCGTAGGCTAAAAGTAGTGCTGTCCGGATCAACCCTCCCTGACAAACCCAACCTTGTCCCAGTCTAATTTCTAAGACCCCGTGCCTTATTGGGTAATATTATTAACCTTACTTTCGTAGGATAAATTGGGATTTCAGTGAGAGGAGGCCTGAGGGTGACTTACCCATAGTTCTCCAGTCTCTTCCTCCCTCCCACTCTCCCCATCACCCTGCCTGAAAACCAGTCTGCTAATAGTCCTGACTACAAATTGTACATATCACCTCAGTCTCCAAAGTCGCTTCAGACAGTGCTTTCCCTTTAATCTGTGGTACAGGTGTCACCAGGCAAATAGCTCAGGAAAAATATTGTGACTTATTTCAAATCTCCCTGCCAGGAAGGATCAGAGACAGAACTGGTTCACACTTTCCAGGCCTTCCGATTGAGGAGATCAGATGTAGGCTCATGAAAGCTTACCATACGATTATTATTGCCAAGTGATTATCATTCCCTTCACCCCCACCTCTCTGTCATTGGTAATAAAATGATTAATAATTTGGAGGCTTCTGCTGGTGTCTCATAATTAACCCTATCCATCTCCAACAAAAACACACTTCGCCCCACAGGACTCCCCCTGCAGCATCTCACTGTGTAACTTCACTCACGAGCATCTGTGGAGCATGCTGCCCACTGGTTTCTATCCCCCTACCCAGAGATTTAGAGACAACATGCAAGAATATTAGCCTTACATGTGCAGATGAGAAAACAGATCTTTGCACATGTGCTGAGTTTGCCTGGGATTGGTTTTCATTGCTCGCTTTAAGAACTCCTGGAGATCTCACAAAGCACAGCCAGACACTGGTTCTCTACAGTATAGGTGAAGGGAGGCCTTCTTATCATCAGGACCCAACCTCCCTCACAATAAATCAGCTTTCCGTTCACTGGAAAAGGAAGGAAAGGATTTTAAAATACTGCAACAACTATTTAGTTAAGAAACAATTATCCAGCTTATGGATTTTCTTTGTTTCTGTATTTACCTCTTGACAGAGACCACTATGAAGCAGACCACAGCAGGACTTAACCAATTGGCTTTTCGTGTTCATTTGTGAATCTGTCCAAGCCCAGGCTCCTCGTCTGGAAATGGCGGACTCATAGTAAGTGAATCTCTGTGAGTCACTAATACCTCCTAAAACCTGTAGTGGTGGATGAAGCCAAAAAACCTCAAAGGGTAAGACGAGATCACAGCCCAGGACACCTGGATCCGATCTCAACTGGATAAAGACTGTAGCCTCAGGCATCTCGCTCCTGGGTGGAGTAACTTAATACCTTACCTGGAGAAGTCCTTGAGTGGCTCCGCCCTTCTTGAGCACTCCCCTCCCTTCTTCTGATAACCAAAAATATGGGCCAACCAGAGGTGGTCTTGGTCTTAGCCCCAAGATAATCTTGAATTCTGTGAGAGGGCTCTGATCCTCCTGGAGCCCTGAAATCATTGCATTCGCCTCTTTTTATTTAGCCTTCTTTGTATGCTCCTTCAGGAGATTGCGGACCTGATCAGCCTGCAATGACTAAGGGACACTATAATCCCATAACCTCTCTCTTATCATCTGCTTAGAATCTTCAGTACTCAAGTTATCATCTTCTGCAGAGGGTGTTAAGGAAAAGAGGAAAGGTAAGATTCAAGGTGAAATTTCAAAAAGTGATCATCAAGCACCTGCTTTGTGCCAGACACTGAAACAGGTCCTTAGTGTCCCAAGAGAGAAATAGATGGGCCCTGCATGTGACCGCTGTGACCAAGGCTGCCCTGGGGATGTGCATCACGTGCTACAAAACCCTAGAGAGTGAGTGAGCACCCTGGGAGGAAGGGAGGAGGCACTAGAGAGAGAGCGCGCGCCCTGGGAAGGAAGGGAGGGGGCAAAGTCAGCGGAAGTGACACTTCCTCTGGGATCTGAAGTCCAAGGGGAAGTGGGGATGTGGGGAAGAGGAGGCAATGAGACAAACGGGGGTAACAGGCAAGCAGCAGCGACATTAGTGCGCATGGGCTTGGACAGTGGTGAGTGCCCTGGGTGGCCCCAACAGAGACGGATCGTAAGGAAAGGTGTGGTGTGGACATTATACATCCCAGTTTGCCTGAGTCCGCCCTAAATCATGGTCACTGTGTCAGCAGCATGAGCGTGGCACCTCCTTTCACTTTCCAAGGTATCTTGTCCTGGACAATGAACTACGACAGCATGAGCGTAAATCCAAGTCCCCTACGTGTCCACCTTCCTCTCCTTATCTGTGGGAATGACACTAATGATCACGTCCTTTGTTGGTCTGAACTTGTCCTCAGGCTGCGACGGAAAATGTGTCAGGCAAGAGCACAGACTGGCGTCGGACCCGTCCCTGTCTCCACGCTCTGGGCTGGAAAGGTTGCCAAGGGCAGCTCCCAGGCTATGGGTCCTGCGTTATTACTGGGTTCGTCCCACATAGGAGTCTTTTTATAATTCTCAGCCAGCATTTGCGATCATGAGATCTGACTTGGAAATCTGTATTCCTGGCTCTATCTGAGAAAATCCACAGCGTAGGACCTGTGCTCCACCGGGGCGGCAGCTTGAGGGAGCTGAGCAGCAGGCGCCACTAACTCTGTCCCGCACCTACCTGTGCTGGTCAGCGCTCAGGGCAGCCCCAGGGGCCCTCCCTTCCTGGTGTAACCCATGACTGAGAGTCTATAAACGTGATGTTATGTCACTTTCAAGGTTAGGTCATAAAAGACACTGCGGGGCCAGGGAGACCGCCCAGTGGCACAGAGCCTGCCTGGCACCCATGAGGTCCTGAGCTAAATTCCCAGTACCAAAAAATAAATAAATAAATAAAGACACTGTGACACCGCCTACCTTAGGTCACGAGCTCTGCTGGAAGCCAGCTGACAGCTGTGGAAAGGCCAGATGGTGCGGAACTGAAGCTCCAGCCAACAGCCATGTGCATGGGTCTTGAGGTAGAGCATCCAGCTCAGCCACATACCGAGATGACTGAAGCCCACTTGACAGCAGCCTCCCCAAAGGCCTGAGCCAGAATCGCTTGGTGGAGCTACTTCCTGACCCCCAGAAACCGTGTAAGACGTAAGCATTTGCTGTTTCAAGTGGCTACGTTTTTCTTTCAATTTTTATTTTCATTTGTTTATAACACATAATATGCACACTCCCCCTGGGCAGTCGGCAAACCCCTCGCCCCCATCACTTGCTCACCTTCCCTTGTGCAGAAAAGTCTGCCCTCCTCCTCCCACTGTCTTTCACTTTGCTCTCTATATTTTGGGTTTCTCCTGTAAGACAAACCACGTGCTACTTAAACTAGGGAATCTGGCTGACTTCACTTAACACGATATTTATGCCTTTGTAAAAGCCTGTCTCCTCTCCACTACCCAGTATGATAAAATGAAGACCCTGCTTTTGATAAACAAGGCCTTGCATTTAACCACAGGCCCCATGACATCAGCCAGAGTCTGTTTTCATCATAAATGCCCAGAATTCAACGAACATTTGCTGACCCAACAAGTCCAGATCCACTGCCGGCCCCAGGGCCGAGTTACCCCCTCCCGACGTCAGATCTGAGCACTCGGTTCAGTCACAGAGGGCGCCGCAGGGGATGGTTCACTCGGGACACTACATGTCTGGAAGTTGGAGTAAGCTGGGCACTCCTGTCCCGACATCTCCGCAGGCGCGCTCTTCCTCTTCCGGGTTCCTACGTCGGTGTGTCCTGTGTCTCACTGGCCTCGCTTGTGCAGCATTTCAGCCTTTTACTTGTCTAACACACACACAGACACACACACACACACCACTGCCATTATTCCAGTGCTACACCTAGCAAAAGTGCTGTGGAATAAGACATTGGGTCCGGAAACCCCTTGTCCAGCTGCACCGGCCGCACCCCGACAGCACAGGGCTCGTCTGGCGCTGCTGTCGCAGCCCCTTTTCTCCTCACTGAGACTGAACCCCTGACACCCGCGGCCTGAAGTGGGAGGGCTTATTCTGGCTCACGGTTTGTAGTGGTTTCCGTCCACAGCCAGCTGGCTCCGAGGCGGGACAGCACAGTGGAAGGGCCTGGACGCAGGAGAGCTGCCCACAGCCTGGGGACAGGAGCAGAGAGCCCGGCGGAGGCACTGGGAATGGAGATCGGCTCCTCCAGGCCACGCCCCCCAGCAGCCACCTCCTCTGTGGAGGCCCTGACTCCTGACATCACCTTCCGCCCGGTGCCCCATGATTCAATCAGCTTTCAAAAGCCCGCCTCGGAGTACAGGAGGCTTTGCTGGGGGCAGCCAGATATATGTCTGTTTAGCTCAGAGCAGACGACACAAGCCCTCTCGTGGGCAACGGCCTGTGCGTTAGCACAGCACCCTGTGAAGCACCCGAATTTGGCTTCCTGCTTCTGCTGGCATCTGAAACTCTTCTTCTTGAACTTGGGTTCAGCCTCATCTCTTTCAGGTGAGCCTCTGGAAGCTCGCTGGCTGCAGGCCAAAGACCAGAACCAAGTGGCCGCATTTTAGGGGCGGTTTGCTCCACGGTAACAGACAACTAAACGCCAGCACAGCTGGTTTCTTCACATCCCGCTCGCCTCCACCCGTCACAGTACCCGTCCGACCCTCAGGATAGCTGAGATTACGTCTCTGCTTTAGAAGAAAAAGTATTATCAAGAACTGTAAACAAGAAAGTGGGGTCAGATCTGGCTTTAGACATATCATACAGGCATTTTTGAGAAGGCAGTGTAAGCAGAAGGCTCGAGATCAACCTCGGGTTTCCTGGAAAGCTCGTAGGTGCACCTCACTGCCTGACAGAACGAGACTGTGATGCATGTCTAAGCGAGCAGCCTCTAGGTTCTATATCAGACTGTAGATATTCAAGTCTTCATATCATTGAAAGATTGTACAAATCTGACAAGTCACTTAGCCTTTCAGTTCCCCTATCTGCAAAGTGGAATTAGTAATGCTTTCAGCCGCAAGTAATCAAATGTCCAGCTTCCAAATAGTAGCTTACACGAAGTTTCTTTTTCTCACATAACCCTAAATACAGAGGTAGGCAGTTTCTAGAGGGCGATTATCTGTTCAACAAAGGCATCTGGATCCAAGGTTGCTTCTGCCTTTTGACTCTCTAATTTCTCAGCACGACGGTTTATTGCCTTGTGCTTCCAAGAGGGCTGCTGAAGCTACAACCATCACATTTGTGTCTGTGACAGAAGGGAGGTGGGACAGGTTGAGAGCTTTCATCTAGCTTTGTGTGCCACAGCTTATCAGAAAAGAAGAAGCTCCACAGAAGCCTACAGCACACTTCTGTTTACATCTTATTGGCTAGAACTAGATTACAGAGCTAACTTAGCAACAGTAAGTTCTGGGAAACTAGTTAAACATGTTGACATCCAGGCAAATTTGGGTTCTGTTAACAAACACCGAGGAGAATATCAGATATTTGATTGCTTCAAATGATGTAAATTACTTCAGAATATCAGTAAAAGGGTTAAAATAATTGGATACATTCTTTGGGCAAACCACATAGTTAGTGCTCAATAACTGTTGAAACTGTAGTGATCCAGACACAGAATGATTCATCTGGCACTGGGACAGGGCAGAAAGAGTAACTGTAATCCTCAAGCTATGGGGCTTTAGAAGGACAGTTGAAACCTGGTAAAAAGATTTTTTTTTTTACTTTTAATTACTATCATTTCTCTTTTTCCTTTTAACTACAAAACTGTTTCCCACATTATTACCTCTTTTCTTTCCAATTATTTCATAATTATGTACCTTTGTTAGGCTTCAAGCACTTTATTACTTCAGAAATCTAACTATAGGAAATATAAACTTTGAGTTCTTACACTTGCTCAATTAAAATGCCACCTCCAGATAACTATGTAATACAACATCCAGTTCTAATTCCCTACTATATTCTGTATAACTTTGTATTTTCTGTATTGTTTATGGTTTTCTGGTTCATATGTCTCCATTCTTTTGTCTTTAAAATAAAATTTTAAAAAAATGCCACCTCCAGTACTGTAACTCTATCTCCCAATTAGTGCCTGGCACAATTATATAATCATGGAGTGCTGCACACTGCACCCTGCTCTTCAGGATGTGTTTGTTTTCGACATAGCTCACTTGTGTGAAGTAGAAAGATTGCCTGTGGCTTCACTAAAATTAATTGCAGCCTTGTAGTCATGTGACATTACATATTTCTGGAACGAGCAGGCAGCACGACTCCCAGAAACTCAGTTGTACATTGCTGGGCCACTCTTGTGAGGCGCACGTGGATCAGGCCCTCGGCGGGCCCGCCATATAGGTTCCTGACCGTAGGTGATGACTCCGGGCCACTGGCAACATGACAACTGCACACAGGGTATTAGCCACAGAAGGATGGATGCCATGGGACACACCTTTAACGCAGAGGGGAGGTCCCGGGCACACACTCGAAGAGCTCCTCATACACTCTTGTTCACTGTGGCATCATTCACAGTAACTGAAAGGTGTAAGTAACCCAACTGTCCATGAAGGAATGGTGGGCAAGAAAATGTGCTGTAGGTGTACAATGAAATATTATTCAGCCCTTAAAAAGGAAGGAAATTCTGACACATGGATGAACCTTCGGGACCTAATGAAATATGAAGGGACCCAGTCACAAAAACATAAATACTATCAGATTCCACTTATACGAGGTACCTAGGATGGTCAAATTCATGGAGAACGGAGGTAACATGGTGGTTGCCAGGGGTTGGGAAGTTACTCTTGCAAGGGGACAGAATTTCAGTTGGGGAAAATTTTTAAAATTCAGTAGGTGGATGGTGGTGATGGTCAAAAGCAATGTAGATATGCTTAATACCACCAAACTGCAAAAACATGGGTAAGACTGTAAGTAGTATTTGTATCTTATAATTTTTAAGCGGATAAAAAAGAAGGGAAAGGAAAGCGTCGGAGTGCGGCTCTCCCAGCCCACAAGCTCCTCGCCTCCCTGCCCTCCCCCACGCGAAGTCCTCTGAAACTTTGCTTGCTTAGGGGAAAGGAACGGAACAGAGCTGGGGAAGCACCTTCCAGCCTCTTCCTGGAGGCGGACAGGACCTTCTGGCCATTCAGCACAGTGTTCCGTCTCTTTACAATAAGCGTGTACTATATTTATCATTGGGGGAAGCAAGGGGGAGAATACAACAGAACGGACAGCACAGGAGCAGCTGGCATGAAACTCCCTCGTCTCCGGAGAGGGCAGCCCTCCCCCCCGGCCCGTGAGGCTTGCGTTTCTGCTTAGCAGCGGGGAAGAGCATTGCTTTTACCTTCCACTGCTCGCTCCACGATAAACTCAGGGCCGACAGTCACCCGGCTAACCCGGACTGGTGCTGCTCTGCCGCCTGCGGCCCCGGGCTCAGCGGTGAGACCCTGGAGCCGGCACCTGTGTAGGCTGCTTCAGAGACGTCAGACCACAGAGCGCTGCAGACAGCCTCCTTTCGTTGATTCTCGTTGGATCTTTTTACGTTTCTGCGGTTGTTGTTTCTTGGAGAAGACAAGGGCATCTCCTTGAAGCTTCAGGGAAATAACTGAATTTTCATGGAAGCTAATTGGCTCCTGTGGTTATCTCAAAGAAGCTGTGGTCATAAAAGTTAATTAAATTAGATTCATTTGCATATTCAAGACCATTCCTGTCCTCACTTTAAAAGCGGAGAAAGAGAAAATGTGTCCAGCCTCCTAGCTGGGATTAAGACACACAACAATGTCCAGATCGCTGTGCTCCTACCCAAGGCCTGGGAGTAGCAGGTTATTCCTTTAATCCCCTGGCCTGGCTTGTACTCCCCTTTTTCTAGGCGAATGTCAACACAGGTGTTACCTTGCTATGCGCTGCAGTCCTCACTTTGAAATTTAGAGCAAGTCTTTTATAGAGTGTGATTTGCTGTGCATAAAGACTGACGTGATTTGCTAAACAAAAGGTGAATCCAGAACATTCCATAGAAAACGCACCAACGGCATTTACAGCTAGAAGCAGTTTGGGTTTGAGTGTGTGCTTGCAAGTTTATTGGCAACAAGATGGTCTCTGGCTTCATTGATTAGGGGTCAGAGGACCAAACAGCCGGACTCTAAGAGGATTCTAGCCTACTCTGCCGCCTGGGGAAGCCTAAAATAACCAGCTGAAGTAGAACTCTGGCCTCTTTTCTGTAGCCCTTAGGGAAGGTGTTTTCACAACCTTCCTCTATTATCCGACCCATTTTAACAATCCTTAATATCGTCACAGAAAGTTTTCCCTTGTATCAGACTTCCCTCCCCTCGGCGCCTCATTTACCACCGGGCACGGAAGGCCCACGTGGGCACTGCTCAGGCCCCCACCTGCTCATGTGCGCGCTGCACTGCGCATCCACTCGTGCCGGGATCTGTCTGCGCAGACCCAAGGCCGTTCTGTCCTCCATCTCCCAGCACCCCTGCCTGGGAGCGAAGGTGAGAGCACGTTATCACCCTCATTCTCTCCCTCCTCAGAAGACAGGTTTGACTGGTTGTTCTTTTGCTTTCTTCAGTGAACACAGATGCGTCAGACCCTATGCCGAGCTTCGGGAAATGGTGGTAGCAGGACAGACCAGACTCCCGCCCTGTGCGCAGAGCACAGACATAGGACACAAACCGCCAGAGTGACGGGAGCAGAGGACAGCGGCTTAGCAAGGGTCAGCAGCGAGCAGAACAAACACAGGCCGGGAGGAAGAGAAAGCTTTCTGAGCAGAGCGATGTTCCACCTGAACCCTGAAGACGTGAACAGGCATTACTCTTATGCGGGGAAGCAGACAAAGCCCCTAACCCGACTGTGCGCTGTGCTGCAGGCTGGCACGAGTGCACCAGCAGGACGGAAGTGGCCACGATCACGCTGTAGAACCGTCAGACACTGCACACTGTTCACACCTGCTTGGCTGTGACTGAAAGCCAGTGCCCCAGCCCTGCCCTGTGCGACTTCGGAACACTGAGCGCCTGGATTCTTAGCAACAGGAGCCAGATTTCACCGTCTGTAAGAGGAGGTTAAATCTGGACTCTTCTAACTCACCTTCAGGAATCAGCTAGCAGTGATGGTCCCCGTACAGTTCTTAAGTGGGTCACTTTATTTCTGAGCCGTCGTACATTTGGGAGCAGGAAGAGAGATGTCCAGACACAGCCAGTAGACCTCTCTCCAATGTGTTGTTTAAAATTACACTGCAAGGTAGATAACATGAAACTGGCCATGTTAACCCTTTTCAGGTGTATGATTCATTATACTCACAATGCTATGTGGCAATCATAACAATTTCTAAAACTTTTCCATTCCGGTTGGCTTTTCGCTGACTCTGGGCAAGCCCCACAAGTACCCTAACAATGTGGGAACCTGACCTTTGCCATGTCTGCTAATGAGAACCCTGAGAGATCGGCCACTGCCCTTACAGCAAGGGATGTTTCTGACTCCCAGAAAACGGGTAAAAGGACAGGGGAAAATCTTTCCCTCTGCTTCTAAAGTCAAGAACATATGCTTCAAATCCAAATTTTACTGTCTTATCTAAATGCACCTAGCACCAAACTAGGAGCATTGCTCTTGTGACATCCCAGGGAGGTAGGGTTATTCCCATCACGTGGACACAGAAATAGGTTATGGTGGAAACTACCCTCCAACCCAAGTCAGTCTGACTTTCAAATTTGGCTTAACCTGGATCCACACACAGCTGTTTTCTGAAAACAGCCATGCGCAGAACTGATGAGCAGATCTGAAAAAAATTAATGAAAGCGGCAGATGACGAAACTGAATTTACCCACACTGCTCATCACGACTCAGGTTGGACGGTGGTTTTCATCACGCACTTTCTCGCTTCTGCCCGTCTTTGCTCTCTCTTGCCTGTGGGATGCGTGGTATTTACCACCTCATTTTTCAAGGATGACACGCGGCTCCACTGCTTAATTAAGAACATCATTAGAGCAACAGGGAGCTTAGCAGTCAGGAAGGGTTAATAGTCTGAGGAAGGGTTGAGCTCCTGCACCTCAGGTGCTGACAGAAGGTGAGGAATAATGAGATCGGGGACCCACTCCGCCTCTGGAAATCTTCTCTGTGAGTCAGTAGAACGGAAAATAAATGCGGAGACAGGGAAACTGTTGGGAAAATTAATGTGAAGAGCCTAGGCTTTGTTTTCCTCTCAACAGGTGAGAATTCAAAGCACAGGGCAGGAGGGTGGGTTAGAAATAGTGTGGCCGTGGTGGCTGAGGCTCACACAGTGTGAGCTCCATGCAGCACACAGGCCTGGGTGACAGAGCCAAGAAGCAGCAGGGGCACTGGCAGCCACAAACCCACTAACGCCGACGCCGACGTTCCAAAGGTTCCAAGTGCAACTGCCCTGGGATATAACATAAAATCAAAAAAATGTATTGGGTTCCAAAGCAGGCAGAGGATTTTTGTGTTTGCTTGTTTGTTGGTTTTGCTTTTGGTTTTGGCTTGGTTTTTGGTTTTTTTGAGACACAGTCTTGCTCTGTAATTCAGGTTGGCCTCAGGCTCACAACAATCCTCCTGCCTCAGCCTCCTGAGTTCCAGAATTGCAGGTGTGTACCACCCTGGCTCCAGGCAGAGGTTTTAAACAAAAATATTCCCCCTTTGCAGTGAAGTCTGGTATCACTGTCTTGGCCTGCACAGCCCGCTGTGGTCCAACTCCCAGGCCTCCCCTCGCCCCACCACGCAGCACTCTGGGGCAACGCCACGCGCGGTCATGCTCTCTCCCCTTCTAACCCTCACTGCTTCTGTGACAGGGCCGCCCGGTTAGGCCATCTAAGAACTGGCCCAAGACTCGGTCACAGTGGAAGCAGATCCCACTGGGAAGGAAAGCAGCAGGGCCCAGACGCTGCTTCCCGCCAACAGAACCGACAAGCAGATCAGCAATCACAGCATGAAAGTCGTCCCGAGTCTCCAACTTTTGTTTTCCTCTGGTGCTTGATGCCCCAGAGCATCGTTTCAAAAACTTTTGACTACATAAGTCATCTCTTTTGACTAATTTAATGTCAACTTATTAGGGCCTTCACGGCCTCAAAACCCCTTCACAGCAACACCTAGATCTGTGTCCGACGAAATAATCAGGGGTGAGTGGGTGCTACCAAAGAGCTGCCTCCTCCCTGTCATCCTTGAGGAATTTTTGCCAGAGAACCTCCTTGTAGACCACTCTAGCCAGAAACAGCAGAGAGAGAATTCTAGGAGATATTCAACCGCGCCAGGTGAACACACTACAGGCCACCTCCTAGGACAACCTTCTGCTTAACCTCCAGCTTGACCCTGAGTAAAAGAAATTCACAGAAACTAGTAATATTCAGAAGTTGGAGGGGACATTTTGCTAGCAGAATAGTCCTGACTCTGCAGAGGGAAAACAAATAAGAAAATTTGGGCAGGAAATCAGGGGAATATGCTCTTAAGAAGTAGAGAAAGTCTAGGCGAGTTCCTACAACCATACAGTAAATAATGCATTCCTATCAGAACTAAGAATGCCACCAGGCATGGCGGTGCAAGCCTTTAATCCCAGCTCTGGGGAGGTTGAGGCAGGAGGATCACCACAAGTTTGAGGACAGCCTGAGCTACACAGTGAGTTTGAGATCAATATGAACTACACAATGAGACCCTGAAAAACAAAAAAATTAGGACCATATCCAGACCTTCCTCAAGCTAGAGTATTTGTGTTCATCAATGAACCAGTCAATCAACATGTGAATGAAATCGCATTCCAACTCAACTGACAGAAAAGCACAAGCCCTACGTTAATCTGCGCTAACTACGGCAGCGTCTTCATCTATTCAGGTTGCTGCAGCAAAATATCTTAAGTTGGGTAGCTTACTAAAAATGGAAATTATTGCTCATAGCTCTGGAGCCTGGGGAGCCTAAAATCAAGGCACCAGCAGCTTAGGTGTCTGGCAAGGGTTTGCTCTCTGCTTCAGACCAGACGCCATCCTGCCATGTCCTGGCATGGTGGGAGGGGCAGGGCAGTTTCCTCCACCCTCTTTTATATGGGCACAGCCTCAAAGTGGGCCACTTACTCCCATCACTTTGGCTATTAAGTGCCAACACACGAATTCTGGGGAGGCACCAACATTTCAGTCCTAGCAGGTGGTAAATGAAACACCTGTGGTGGAAGGGTCGGGAGAGACATGAGGGTCGAATAGTTTATGCTATGAGCCAAGGGTTCTCCCAAGAAAGATCCCTTGGCTGAGAGAGTAAATCGGATGCCATCAGTCCTTTAATGAGTCCTAGACACTTCCTTGCTGCCATTTCTGCATTCACACACACACACACACACACATACACACAGACACGACATAAGCTTTGTGCAGCTCCCTGCACAAAATTAGGAGCCAGAGCAAAATGTGTAATTGACAATGACAATCTGTTGATTATAGACCCTAAGTATGATGTGTCTTGAATAACCAATGATTGAATCATGTGCCTATAAGCTTAGCCTATATCAAATACCTCAGGGAAAGGTTAGGAAGAAAAAAACCCTTAGAATTCGCTCTTTGGCTCACAGAGATTGAGTTATGCTGTGGGCTATGGCAAATTCTTTGCAGCACTAAAAATAGACGAAGGGCAGATCAGCCACCCTGGGGGATTTCATCTGCTCCATTCATGCATCCAGAGATGCTCTTACGTAAATCCAAAATAAGCACCACCGAGAGGGCACTGAGGAAGACAGATGAAAGGCAGTGATTCAAACAGAAACCAAGACAAGCAAGCAGTTGATGATGAGTGCCTAGGGCAGCCCCTACTGCAGACATCGGGGCAGGAACTAGGCCCGCGAAGGTAACACAATATCCCAAAGCTTTTGATAGCTTCTAAGGGTAAATTTAGAAACATCTTCCCGGGCAAAGCTGCAGCCCTCAGCTGTTCTCTTTCCACACACCCAGCGCAGACCTTGTGACAGGCTCGTGAGGATTTACACTTCACACTGACAGGCACTCTCGTCATCCCTCCTAGAAATACTAGCTCTCCTTGACCGCCAGACAGGCGCCAGAAAGTCAGTCAAATACCATGGAACTCAGAGATAAGCAAAAGTACCCAAAAGTTTCCAGGAGTTCCCCTTGGCCAAGTTCACCGCCAAGTTATTTTCTTACATGCGTGCTTTCTAAAGGAAATAATTTATCACTAGGCTGCAGGAAAGGTCAGTTCCTTGTCTCCGGCTGCCTATAGAAATAGTCTAGGATTGGCTGGAGGTGGGTCTACAAGGCTGACAATTCTGCACCTGGTCAAGTGTGTCAGTGTCTTAAAACACTCTCATAAACCCCACAGCACCATCTGTAAGGGCTCCATAATTTACAAAATTTCTTGCTAAATCGGCTGGCCACATGCAGAACCAATTACTTCAGCTTCCATACAACACCATGCTGCAGCCAGGAAGTATTTAAGTGGGTAACGGGTAGTTTTCTTCTCTCGGTGACCATATCCAAATAATATCTTCCGTCTAGAATACGCAAAGTTCCCTGTCAAGGCTGCCCCTGTCCCCTAACTTAGGGCTTTAATCTTCATGGAGAAAAATATTAGATCCCTCTTCTCTCGTGATATTTAAGAATGCAATTGCCTAGTGATGGCTGATATGCAGCTCACACACACACACACACACACATACACACACACACACACACACACACACACACACATACACAAGAGCACACACACAGCAGCACTCCAACACATACACTTCCTGCTAGTTCTGGGTTTTACAAGACCCATAGCCTGTGTCCAAGAATGGGGGCCAAGGTTTTTGTTTTGTGATAACAGCTCTTCTAAAATTAGGGGGGGAGCAGCCTTTTTCTTGAGGAAATATACATAAGAAATAGTCCCCTGCCTTTTTCCTCTGAGAAAAATATAGCTATCTAGAGAAAATGTGCCCCCTCTCTTTCTTCTCCCTCTCTTGCTCTCTCTCAGATAAAAGTGGCAAAGCAGATGGAAGCTCCTTCTGTGAAGACGTGAAATTCTATACTCCTTTCACGCAACCTCCACTAGTCCCTAGCAGCAATGCAACAAACGGATGGTTGTTTGATTTATTAAGTTATCCTTGCCCCCAAGGCACTTTGGAACTTTGCTGCTAAACATGTAGCCCTCAGATAGCAGTTGGCATCCTGGGCTCAGCAGAAATGCAGGTTCTCAGACCCCACACCAGACACCCAGGAGCCAGAATCTATACTTTGAGATGATTCTCAGATTTGTAAGTAACTAAATATTGTGAAATACCATTTTAGAATATACTGTTACTATTGTCTAATAAATTCTGTAACTCCTCAAAGTCTCTGTTTGCTATCGAGAATACTTTTGGGGGCACTGATGCGAACAGCCAACATTATTGGGCGCTAGCAGAGTGCCAGGTGTAGAGAGACCAGAGAGACAACAGGCGTTATGCAGCTACTGAAAGGCAGAGCCGGGCTGGAACTCAATCTGGCTTCTGAGTCTACATTTCCTACCACGAGGCTGCTAAGCCAGGTGCTGCCAGGGTCCTACTGACATTTGGGACCTGGCAATTTTGTGGGACTGCCCTATGGCCTGCCTGATGCTTGACATTCCTGTCTATGATTCACTGGCTGCCAGTGAATGCAATTCACTGGTTCACTGCCACCTACAGTGTCCTGACAACCTAAGAAAATCCCTCCTCACCTCCAGACCAGTGCAGTAGCACTGCTCACCCCGGGCACCACCATGGCTGCCAGTGTTCATGCAGTAATTTAGAGAAATTACTTTCCTAGGACTTGCTTCTTTCTTCCAGTGTTCAGTCCACTTAGAAAATCTTCCAACATTTTACATTTTATTTTATATTTCAACAGAAGGCTATAAGTAGGGAGAGCTGTTCTATACAGACTAAAAGATAAGTTCCATCCGGGTGGCCAACCATCTGGTTAGGAATCAGACTTTAGTACATGCAATAGCTGAGAAACGATTCAAGGTACTATAAGATTAAGTCCAAGACCATCAAAAAAAGACCTAAATTCCTATCCTGGCTTTGCGTCCCTTACTAGTTGTGAGCTCACTGGCATTCTCTGAGCTTCTACTTCCCTTTCTGTAGAATGGGAGTATCGTTAAACAGTACCTCTGGGTTGCCCGCACAGTGCCTAAAGCATGGCATATATTAGTCACGCGCAGGAATCACCTCCTCCTCTCAGGCAGAGACGCAGCAGGGCAAAGCTGACACTGAGAGGGGACATGCCCGAGGGAGGAGGCAGCACGCACGGCAGGCGGCGCAGCCTGAGCCGAAGCCTGGAGTCCAGAGCGAGCTCACGGCGGAGAGACTGGACAGGACTCCCAGCCTGAAGGAAACGAAGGGTCCCGCAGAGGCTTACAAACACAGGAGGCCTGGATTCTCCTCGGGGTTTTAAAATATCTTCAGTACCATGGCTTCCAAATGCAGAACTGCCAGCTCCCAGGCAAGGTTAACAAAATGAGCCCCTCTTCCCATCAGTCTCTATTCCGGCCATTCTCCCACCGGGGAGCACAGGGCTGCTGCTCAGTAACAGTGTCCGATTTCTATTAGGACACGTTTGCTGTGCATTACACACCTCGCAGGGGGCAGGTATCTGCGCTTAACAGACCTTGGTCCCCTTATTCCCCTCCCCCACTGCCCTCCCCCCTCTGCCTCTGGAGCCCCTGTCCCACTTTACTGTTATCATTATTACAGGTCTTGTTTCTAACGCAGCACGAGCCCTCTCACTGTGGGCGGCCTGCACATCACCCGGCACACCTCAGGCCTGTCTAACCCAAGTGTGTTAGACACCCTTCCCCTCCCCTCACCACCGCTGTCTCCTGGTCCCCTTCGTCTGTGTAAGATCTATCTCCCGTTCCTTGTTTCGATCTTTCCTGTTTTGCCCTTTATTTGAACTTCGGATTGCTCAAATGAGAGAAAATGTGGTATTTAAGCCGTGTCCCTGATTTATTTCACTTACCCTTACATTTTCAAGCTACATTCACTGTCTACATATATCTCAACGTTATCCTTCTTTATAGCTGAGTAGTATTCCATTATGTGTAGATAGCTTCTTTTCTTTATCCATTCATCTGTTGACGGACATACAGGCTGCTTCCAAGATGTAGCTATCATGACTTGTGCTGCGATGAACATTAGTACGCACGCATGGATGCAAAGTGATGTCTTTGACTCTCCCGGGACTATACCTAGACAGGGACTATTTGGGTCAATGGAATTTCTATTTTTAGTTTTTAAAACCTCTCCATACTGAATTCTACAATGGTCGTACGAGTTTACACTTCCGCTAACAGTGCACAAATGTTCTTTTTCAGCGACGGCCATCCCAGCGTTTGTTACTGTTTGATTTCTTTATGACGCCCTCCTTGCTGGAGTCAGATGAAGAAGTCTCGGGTTTGTTTCAGTCTGCACTTCTCTAAGAACCGGCAGTTAATGTCTTTTAAAGGCTTGAAGACAGAAGTGCATGTGGCACCACCCAGGGTATTTTTTTTTTTATTGACATTCAAACCTGTCATCTCATTTCTAATTTCATGAAATGCTTTTTAAGCGCAGGCTTGGACCAAGTCACATAACTGATAACACATTCAAGAAGACACTTAATTCTTCAATTTTATAAAGTCTACAACTTCAGCATAAAAGGGCCCCAAAACACCTTTAAATGTCCAAGAGACTGCTGCTCACTACTGTGTGAAAATAGCTCACCACAGCATTCATGTTTCCACCGCTCCCTTACAAAAGCACTGTCACATCCAGCAGAAAAGAATAATTAGCAGATCAATTAATTAGGGCCCTTCAACCCTCCCCTTGCCACCTTCAGTCACATCTTTATTGTAAATAAGTTTTTTGCCTACATTAAAGTCATTAGCTCTCTGTATATAAATAATAATGCCCATGAATTTAAACCGATTAAGTATCAGAGAAGGAATTTCAGTCCTCTGATCTGGCCAGGACACTGAAAACAAAGAGCAATATTATCTCACTAGACCTAGTAAATTCAACACAACTGTACATAACTTCTGAACTCATGAATTTCCAGGTTCACCTTGCCTCCTGAGGACCTTAGCCAACATCTATCTTTAGTTATAACACATACACAAATACTATAGTAATTAAAGAAACCACCCATTTCCTTCCCCTTAAGTTCCAGGAAGCCATGTTATTTCTGTAGACCAATTTGTATTTGCTAACTGTTCTCAGGAGCTCATGACGGCAAAATAAAATGTACCAGAAGCCATTCTCCAAAAGACAACCAGTGACACACCTAGTCTGGAGTCCTTCCACAGGGCAAGTGCACACAAAAATGTGTGTGCGCGCGTGCGTGTGCGTGTGTGTGCGTGCATGTGTGCGCGTGTGTGTGCGTGTGTGCGTGTGCATGTGCATGTGTGCACGTGTGTGCGTGTGCACGTGGGTGGGTGTGCGTGTGTGGGTGTGCGTGCGCGCGTGTGTGCGTGTGCGTGTGCGTGTGTGTGCGTGTGTGTGTGCGCATTTAAAACCCACACACTGAGGAACTTGTTAAATCCTGAAAAATTAAAAGCTCCACAGTCTCCTAACAGGAAACTTTTGAAAACACTTCTAAGTCTGTAAAGTTAGCTGGATCTTTTGCGAAGTTCGCCCCTTACTTCTGGTTCTATAATTATCCCCTCTAATTTGATGCTGTTTATTTTTATGTCTCTGCCCATCTTCCCTCGTACCATATTGTTCACAGCTGGTTAAAAGAAAGTTTGTGTCTTCACGTGCATTCTTCATTTTAACTGTCCGGTGGATCCTTCTCCCCACTTAGTCCAGTGGGTGTTCGTTGAGAAGGGGGGCTGTTTGGTTTGGGGATTTTTTTGAGGGGTTTTGTTTGTTGCTTGTTTGTTTTGGGGTTCTTTCATCATTTTTTCTTCAGTCTAAATGGGAATTAATTATCAATATAATCTCCCAACACACATCTTAACTATTTCCCATTCCTCAGTCTTTGGCCTTATTAACACAAAGATGGCCCTCAGCCGAGAGTCACATAGGCATCATTTCTTCATGGTGGGCCAAGAGAAGGAGGGAGGGGAGTACATGTGACTTATTTTCTCCTGATTTGGATCCCAGGCAGATCTTATGTCACCCAAAAGGGAACCCAGACAAGACAGCCCTGTGTCCCTCCTAAATACCCTACGGGCCTGGTTAGTTTGCTGGAGAAGCTCTGAACTGCTAACACCCCAGTGCAACAAGAGCTCTCAGAAGGTTTGTTAACCTACACTGTCCTGCTATCTCCTCTTCCTTCTCAGAGGATACCCCTCACTTCCTGTGCAGGTCACATCCTGTGCAGGGCTGCCCCCCCTCCCCGCTTCCTGCCTCCTCCTAGCACCCCTCATTTCCTGTAACCTTCACACCCAGTCTTCCCCTGCGCCTCTCAGCCTGCTGCATCTCTTGCTCACCTCTGCTTGCTCTCCACCTCTTCCAAACTCCCCATCTCCCAGGTCCGGATTCTCCCAGCTCTTGGCTGGATCACCAGTGCTCACCTGCCATAAAGCCCCCTTCTTTCACAGTCAGTCAGTGACAAGGCCAGGCTGGACTTCTTAAAATCCTGCTGGCTCTGCTTTCTTCTTTGGGTTAAGAGTGAAAACAGCCACCACTTGTCGCAGGATCCTGTCTGTTAAAGGCCGAGCGCCTCTCTCTTAATTAGGACTATTTAATACCTGCATTGCATCGCATCTTGGCTACCTTGGTTTGGGGGGAGATGGTCTTTATTTTGTTTGGGTTTGGCTTGGGTTGAATTTTTTGTTTTTCACACTGAGCAAGGCTATACCTACAAGCTTGCTCCTCCCACCCCTAGGTTAGATTAGTCTCTCTGATCATTTTTCACGGTGCCCTCTATTTTTGGTGATGTCTGTAAAATCAATAAAGAGCATTGAGCTATATATATTTTACTACAATTTTTAAAATTGGCAAAATAAATACACACTGAATAAATCTGCATAAATGTATGATATGGAGTCACCGCCCTTCCACTGCCATTCTTCTTTCGATGCCACACCTAGTTCTCTCCTGCAGCCATGGCAGCAAGGGGCCCACAGGCCTGGAGAAGTGCACACCCCGCCCCCTCCATGACGGTGTGGCTAACACATCTGCAGGCCTTCCCGGAACACCCTTCAGGGCATGGTTTTGGTGGTCACACTTGGGCTTTTGCTGCACTAATGCATCTTTCTTTAATATTTTCCATTGAAAAGATCTCCTCTCTACATAGTCTCTGCATTTGTCCATTATATAATCTAGTATCTCTAGGCCCTGTGGTTGCAGATTCTGACATACGTACATGAAATTCTGCGTCAAACAAGTAGAAGTTGGCCAAAGATTGCTTTTCTGCACTACTATACAAAAGCCACAATGTGAATGGGTTACACAATAATAAATTATTCAGATCATAAATCTAAAGAAATTAGTTCATCATGACCAATACCCTCTTAAGTGTGTGAGATTCAGTTTTTGTAATACAATTAGTTGTGAAATATTCAAATTAAGGAGCAGTAAGATCCTCATAAAAAGTACCAAGTCTCTCGACTTCTAAGCAAGAAGACGCTGTGTTCTGCTCCGTATGCTACTAAATCCAAATTCTGTTCTTTTGCCACTTACACAAAAATTCCTATAATTTTTTCATCAAATCATGTCTTATTGTTGTTCCTAAAGCCTTGGTTGTTGCGAAATATTCAATGAACGATGAAAAACCACCTAAGATTATTTCCTGATGAATTTAAACTGCGTCATCACACTGACATGTTTTAGCTAAATCATTAAGTTGTCCATGTTGGAAACTGTCCCCTGTACACCACAAAGAAGTTTTCTAAAACTGATAAATTTTCTTACTAGTTAGAAACTCCAAATTATCATTCTATTCATACGTCCAACATAAGCTTTGTCATTTCCTTATTTTGTCGCATGCACCGACAAAAATATATTGCCTCCTCTTTCTCAAATTCTGTGGTTGGAGAAGTGATGTTCACATTCCTCATTAAAAGTACACTCAAAAAAATAAATAAAAGCGTACTCAATTAATCCTCTTTAAAGCAGAGTTTCTCACCCTCAGCTTGTTGGCACTGGGACCAGACGTGCTCTGCTCAGGCTCCGTCCTGGGTAATGGGGGGTGTTTCGACTCATCCCCAGCCGCCACAAGCCGGACAGCAGTAGCAGTTTTCCAGCGATGACAGCCAACAACGTTTCCAGGCACCGCCACCCCCTCCCTTCTCGTGCCTCCTTCTCAGTTGGCCAACTGACCACGACTGTTTTAATCTACTGTCTCCTTCCACATGAGAGGACGTTGCCAAGCCACCGTTTTTATTTTCTCTTCTCTTCTTCATCAGCAACGCCAGCGACCCTTTCCTGAGCACGCACTACACACTAGGTAAGCGCTTCACATTTAGCAGCGATCTCACTTAATCCTCCCCACCACGCTACAAGGGAGGTGGTATTATTCCCATTTCACAGACTTCACAGAAGGGGAAGCTAACAATTAAGAGTTAAGTAATTTGAAAAGACACCCCTGGAAACAGCCCCAAAGCCGACTGCACCGGAGCCACTCTCTCATCACTCCTCCCCGTCTCCAGCTCAAAATGTGCAGTCAGAGCCCCCATGTTTAGGTCCCAGCACCATTCTCGTGTTTGAGAAAACCACGCAACGTTCCTAAGCCGTGATTTTCTAGCTAGAATGATCTCAGTTATCATTTATATCTCACTGGGTTCGGAATATTTAACGAATTAGCGTGTACGTGTGATCAGCTCACCAGTTATAAGATATTGTTGTTGTTATGATTATATAAATAAAAGAAGCTTAATTTTTCTGACATATTTTAGTTCAGCAATCTAGGTAGAAGGAAAATAGAATTTAAACAATATTCATAAATAACCAAAAATAATAACTAGGCCCGCTATTACAAAATCTTAGCTTCCTTATGTGCAGTAAAGATGAATTTTAAAGAACCTCATTATTAAATACTTCACTCCCATTCTTGTCTCCTCGAATTCCTCCTCTTATAAAACAGATCTAGTATATTTTTATCTTCTTGGAATATAGATTTATGACCACTCGGCACAATATTATGCCCATTTCTTTCAGTGACAGTTCTTACAAAAACATAAGTTTAAATGATGTCTCCTTTGTCTGCCCTAAGTATATCTGCAGCAGGGAAGTATTCATTCTACCTTTTGGGATGCAGAGTACAGTGGTGTGTGCATTTCTCCCTCTGGGCCTTGATTTTCTCTTATAACAGATGAAATACTTACAAGAGAAATCTTACAGTAAGAATAGACCCTCTCTGTTTTTTAAAACTTGGTGCAAACATCTCTAAAGCTAAAGGTAAACTCAGGAAACCTCCTTAACTGGCTGCAATAATTTCAGAATGGTAGAATGGGATTATGGCAGCAAGTTCTCAAGATTCTGTTGGGGATAGGGGAGCTTTTAGTTCCCTGAATACTTCAAGGGTCACTGCCTCAGGTTCACTTCCACATCAGAGCGTCGGAGTGTTCGCTCCACCTGGGCAGGAATGGTCTGTTTTATTAATTTCTGGCAGGCTCTATAACCAGAGTCTAGGAACTAACAGCTCCCCTCAAACTGTTTAGAATCTGAGATTCACCACTTGTAAGCAGTGGTTTCAGACAATGCTCTTAATCCTTCTAGTCCTTGATTTCCTTACTATAAACTAGAATGAAGATAGTACCTACTCATAAATACTGTCACAAATACTATCTTAAATACTATGGGTACAGTGTCAGCACCATGCCTATTAAGACCTCAGTGTTTTAAATTAGTTGTGTGATTGATTCTACTTAGAATCTCTTCTTCCCACCTCTTCTTCTTGGCCTGGCCAGCTCTTCAGTCTTTAAGGTCTCAACTTGGTATGGTCACTTCCAGAAAGATGTCCCTGAACCCCACATATGTACATTAGGTGCCCTTTGATATTTCACAAGGTCTTGAGCATTTCTTCAGAAAGACAAACTTTTGAAGACTTCTGTAGGCCTCAAGCATTCTGATTTTTGGAAGGTCCTTCCTACATCTTTATCAAAGATACTGCAGTGCACCTACATCCTATACAAAATAAAATTTAATGCAACCCCATGAGTTCAGTGACAGCAGTTCAAATGATATTTTCTGTAGAATTTATTAACACATAATTTCATTTATTCAGTATTCTATTCATTTTGGGAAGCCAATATTTTCCCAGTGTTTAAATATTACGAAGTTCACACTGGAATTATACTCAAAAGGCCTAATGAACAAACTGCCCCAGGCCTTTATCCACTCTAGTGATGATGTGTTTATGGAAGACACTAGTCCCTGGTCAGATTTCACCTTCATTAATCTGCCTAACCTTTGCTCCAGGTGATTCTAGGCTGGGATTTCCTAATTCCCCCAAACTTGGGTAAATGGAGAGGACACAGTGAGGCCCTTCAGCCTGAGGGTAGTACGTACCCCCAGTCCACACAACCTTGACACCACCACATCAACAACTTTTTCCAACACCATCAATGTCTGCGATATCCACCTCATGTCTCCATAGCAACTGAGGTTGTTCAAACAGCCAGGACACAGCGCTTGTCTTCTGTGTGTCCCCATCTTCTCATGAATCACTTTAATGACCTTGATATCAGCAAATTCAGGGAGCAGCTGAGACAGCAAATCCAGTAAGTCTTCCCAGGCTACTCAGTTTTGCAGTAGTAAGACTGCATAAGGTACCCATGTGAGAGGGAATCCTTACCCACCATCTATCACCTGAGTAACAGACCTATTCTGGGGTGACTACCTTGGCTATCATAAAGTAAGCTCCACATGGCTTCATATGAAATGTACTGGTTACTTCTTCTAGGGTGTTCTACTTGAAATGTGTAGAGAGAGTTGAACAAGTCCCCTTCTCAAGCTAGACACACTTTACAGCAGCTTTTATCCCCTCCTGGCTGTCTCCTCAGGAATAACCTTGTGTCTGCACACCATACAGCTGTCTGTGGTTGTTCAGTAATGTGTGCTAGGCCCGGGTGAACCTGAAAATGCCCCTTGCACTCCGCAATATTCAAATGGATCCTACTCGACTCTCGCCATCCATTTTAGCAGAGGGTCTTCAGGAGGCTGATGACACTGAGTCTATGAAATGGACGACTCCTTCCCAATCCCCTCCTTGGCTTTAGTAGTCCTGGTTTTCCCCTTCTCCCTGATGTCTACCTTCTGGATGACCAGAGGCCTTACAAACACTTTCTATTTTCTCAGCACAACTTACCCCTCTGTATATGGCTCTGAGGCTAACCACTGAATCGCAGACTGACCGAAACCTAAGTCTGGTCAACCATGCACACTCAGCGTTAGCGCTTCCTTTCACTTTAATCCCAGCAGCTGAGATGGCTAATCACGGGACTGGCTGTTTAGCAAGCCTGGTACTTACACTGTCCTCCATATTCTCGTGTGTCACACATCACCCCACCTCCAACTTCCGCGCTGTAACCTACCGTAGTGACTGAGCAGAGCCCACCTGCATCTCTGCACTGCCCCAGTCAAGTAGAATGCAGGGCCAGAGGCTCCTGCTCTGTGTACTGCTGTCACCCCTCCTCTGCCCAGACACCATGTGTGTGTGAGCCGTGGCTGGCCTAGCAAACCCCTTCTGTCTTGACATCAAATGAGGAGGAGATTTTTCCTCCTGTGGTATTTTTAACAACAGTTTGATTCAATTTTACTGACTCCTAGAATTGGCATCCGACTTCATAGGCTAAGGACTCCCACACAACTGACCTCCACTTCATATGTCAGCTACAGACGAAGAGCCCAGACTACCCAGATTTCCACTTGGCTGGCTACAAACTCAGCGGTTCCTACCACCCCTTAGACTCAATCATTTGCTAGGATGATTCACAGAACTCACGCCAACACTTACTCACAGCTACTAGCCATGATACAGCTCGGAACCAGCCAGACAGAAGAGATCAATAGGCCAAGGCAGGCGCTAAGCACAGAGCTCCCATGCCTTCTCCGGGATATATATTTAAATAGATCAGCCAGGGACCTCACAAGCTGGGAACACTGAACAGCTGAAAGGAGATGGGAGTGTCTAGGGGAAAGCATTGGAGACAGAAAGAACAGCCGCTGTTAGGGGCACCGCTCACAACAGTCAAAGCCCAGCTGGGAGCCAGTGCAGCCGGAGCAGAGCGAGCCAGCCGGAAGTGGTAAGAGACGGGTTCACACAGATACTGGAGGAGCCCGATCATTCGGAGCCTTATAGACTATTATAAGGACTTGTCATTACATCGCATTTTCCAGAATGAGGTCACGTGCTCACCACACCTGAGAGCAGGGGATCCCCTCAGGATGCCCACATATAACAGGGATTGTTAGCAATGAAGGGGTTGGAGGCACAGGTACCGGGGCAGACACAGACTGCGAGCCAGTCTGTCCCCCATAGCTGGATGAGGGATTGAAACTCTCTGAATATCACAAACATAGGTAATTTCGAAAATGTTACAATAACAAACTTTTTTAGTAACATCTAAAATTGCACAAGAAAAATTCAGGTGGCCACTGCCAAAACTAAGGAAGGGCAGCGTTCCTGCAGCAAGTTTCCCCTTTTCCTGATTATCTGCATAACTTTGTCCCTTGCCTCAAACCCCAGCCCTTAGCTTGTCGATGAAGATCTGAGACTTGCTAGCACAATAAAGGGGGCTTCGGTAAGTTGACTATAAACCTGGGTGAGTGTAGCATCATGATTAGGGGCAGGATCACACTGCTGTGCGCCTAACCTGGCTTCATAACTGTGCCTCAGTTTCCTCATCTGACAACTGAGAGTGGTGGTGATAACCGTACTTAATCCTTGGCTTTGTGGCAATATGTCACAAACACCGAAGACAGTAGTGGAACTGTAGCGTGTGCTTCACAGCTAGAGCGAAGTAATCTGCCACGTTGTCTACAGCTTTGCTGTATTGCCCTTGCTGCTGCAGTGAGAACTTCAATCTGTGAGCATGAAGGCATCAGTGCCCTGACCTGACGCTTGGGGACCGGTGGTTCTGCCTCCCAGCAGCACATTATAGATGAATTACGCCCAGCTCTCATAACTCCAGGGACATGCTCACCACATTTTTGAAAGATGATGGGAATTGATTTTTATCTTTAATTTTTGCTTACAAATAATTCATCTGTTATGAGAAAAATAACAAGCTCCAGAGGGAATATGCAGGATCCAGTTTATTCCTGCTCTCCCATGAGTCAAAGATGAGAATGATCTACCATTAATGCACTTAATGAGAACCTGCAAGTTGTTATTCAAGTTAGTCTCTTTTTCATTAAAACACATCAATTGTACATGTTAATGGGATTTAGCATGATATTTTCACACAAGCTTACAGCATGCGTTTGTCAATTTCAACTTCCCTTTTCCACACACCCCTCACTAGATACACACCCTTTCCAAGCTCTGGTGATCACTATTCTGCGTTCAAGTCAATTTGCTTTAGCTTTTACGTACAAGGGAGAACATACCGTACTTGTTCTTGTCTCCTTTGTATGATTCAACATAATGTCCTCCATTTTTTTTCTTTATGGCTGAATAATACTCCATTGTATACATGTACCACGTGTTCCCCACTCCCTCGTTGGTAAGATACCTTAGCTACTGTCGGTAATGCTGATAGACATGGGTGAGCACGTGCCTCTTTCTTATGCTGGCTTCGTGTTCTTGGGATACACACCCAGAAAGGGAACGGCTAGATCACACGCTGGATCTACGTTTAGTCTTTTAAGGAAATTTCTTACAACAATGGCTGTACCAATTTACATTCGCACCAACAGTTACGAATTCCTTTTTTTTCCCACATCCTTTTCAGCATTTATTTTCTTATGGTTGTTGTGATGTTATCTCCTGTTTGTTTGTTCATTTGCTTGGTGGTGGTGGTGGTGGCAGCGAGGGTGCGTGTGCGTGTGTGTGGAGAGAGAGATGGAGAAAGAGGCATAATATCCATTCTTAACTGGACCGAGATGGCATCTCGCTGCAGCACTGAGTCGCACTTCCTGTTTTAAAGAACGCCAATGTCGGCAGCCATCAGGTCGGACTCGGTGGTCTGCGGCTCTTCCTGCCGTGGTGCTCTTCTGAATCCCAAGCCAAGTGCGAGCCCGTTACACTGTCCTGTTTGTTGGTGCTCTTTCTGATGCGAGTGACCAAAACCCACTGACTTTAAAAAAGGACTGTTCTCCCCTGCGTGGCGGAAGCCTTGCCGCGCCCCCGCTGTTGACAGAGGTGAGCTGGGCTCTAGGATGGTCGCCATTTCTCTCCCAAATTCTGCTTCTCTCTGTTGCTCGGGCTTCACCAAAGTGTGATGAGGGAAAAGAAGTGCCAAGAGACCCAAAGCAGTGGCTGCTACAGTAGCTAATACCCCAAATTACACAGAAGTGGTAAGTGAATGAGGTAGAAATCCACTTCCTACATGTAAGAAAGCCAAATTCCATCTCCACCATGAAGACTTCTCTGATAATGTGAGTCCCCGGTGATGGCTACTTTATCAAAATGCGGAAGCACTCATTTTCTATATGGGTTTTTTTAATGGAATAGATGTATTATTAATCTGACATGTATAAAATAACATGTAGTTTTTATATCTTCGAATCAATTATTTTTTACGACCACAATTGTTTTTCTCATTATAAAAGTTTCACACACTTCAGGTTATACATGGTAGGTTGAATACTCATAATCACAACTTTTAACCTCCCTTACCTTCTGCCTAAATGAAGAGAAAAGAATTTCATTTAAAGTACACAGGACAAAAAAGATTTTTTTAAAACTAGTAAAAATAAAGAACACAGGACAA